>JANVCQ010000001.1:5960327-5986304 GCA_025531925.1 Erythroxylum plowmanianum
TGCGTCTGATGTATTTAGCATCTGCGTCTGCGTCTGCGTCTGATGTATTTAGCATCTGCGTCTGCGTCTGCGTCTGCTGTATTTAGCATCTACGTCTGCGTCTGCGTCTGATGTATTTAGCATCTGCGTCTGTGTCTGCGTCTGCTGTATTTAGCATCTGCGTCTGCTATTTGTTCTTTTTATTGATTCTTTTTGTTATACATCAAAATCATATCTAAGTAAAGTCATTTGGACTTAACAATTATACCACTTATCATTCCTTGTTTGGAGCTTGTTCCATCCTTTATTCCTTTCCTTTTTAGGAACTATTTTTGAAATTTTTAGTTGCCTAGTTTACTCATTTTCCTATTAAAGCATCATCTCTCCTACCCTGTTGGTTCCTAACCAGCTCAGTACTTCTAGCTTTCCTCCCCTCAACCCTTCCTTAAACTCCTCTTCTTCCCCAACTAAAACTGAACCATCCATAACTTTTATTTCATTTAGTAAGTATCCCACAATTGTTTCTTTTTCTTATCTAACTAACTTTGTCTTTATCCCTAACACTTTTAAACATTAAGCTTCCAAACTACCTCTCCCTAAACTAACCTCAACTTACTCAATCTTCTTCTCCACCTCATATTTCCCCTAACCTTTAATCCCATTTCCTCTAAACGAAGTTGTTGCCAAGTTGTTGGAAACTCTTCTCCTTCATAGAATCTTTGGTTTTTTCTCCATATTAGGCTTATGGGATTTACATTACTACACCACCAATAAAGGTGCTTAGAGAGGTGCATACAAATGAGAATCAATATTAGTCATGTTTTTCTTAAATAAACATCTAACATTCCCTCTGATGAACTCTTAGGACTTGTAGAATTGGAATAAACTAGTATTGATAAAGTTGTTTATGAATGAAGAGAAGCTTCTCCTCTTTATGTTTGACACAAAAATAAATTCTTAGAGAATCATTGAAGTTCTTCCATATCATATCTCTAACAATTTTATTTTTCTTTATCACTAGAAGCCTGGCATTCACCTAGAAAAGCTAAAGTAGAAACAAGTTCCATTATGGCTCACGGTACATATTTTCCCTTTGAAGTATTAGTCAAACAAAGACTTGATCCGTTTACCAAGCTATATTTTCAAACCAATATATATGGATGAAGCCACGACTTCAATGAGGAGAATAGGCTATCTAAAATTATGCGTTGTTGTAGGCTTACATTAAGACTCACTTAAGCTTATCTCACAACTAAGAGACAATGATATAATGTCCAAAGACATGGTTAGAGTTTCCTATTAATGGAGACCATATTTAAGACACTAAGGGAAGAAATAGAGGCCATCAAGTAGGATTTTCCAAAAAGGGACTATTATAAGCTTATGGGATTGGAGATATTAGAATATCTTGAAATGGATACAGGAAGAGTGAATAATCAGTTATTACAAGACTCACCCCAAGAGAATAACGAAGCATTAGTTTTATTGAAAGGAAAGGAGAAAGAGGCATATATAAAGAACCAGGGATAGGAAAGTAAACATTAAGAATAATGATCCTTAATGTTTTAACAAGGTGGATAAAAATTCTCCCTTAAAGGAAAGTAAGGTTAATGGGACCGCTCTAAGGATTTAAGGAGATCCTTATTGTCAAATTGTCATTAATTTTGTACATTTTCATTTAAATTTAAAGTAAAAGGCTAAAATAGAAATTTGAAGATGAAATGCACCAACATGTTTGTTGGAAAGAAATGAACCTACAAGCTTAATGAATATCAATTAATCATTAAATTAAACAAAATGATCTTGAAATATGTTGTAGCTTTCTTTTATTTTTATTTGAGAACTTAACACAAAAAAGATTTAAGTTTAGGCTAGAAAATTATTATAAAGGAGGAATTTTCGCAAGAAAGATGGCTTGGTTTTCTCATCATTCTCTCTACACCCAAGTTCTCCTATAGTTGTCCTAGCATTTCCCCTTGATCTTTCTTACCTCATCATTGTTGCATACACATTGTTCTTCACTTCTCTCCCCTTCCCTTTGTGTCTCTGTCCTTATCTTTTTTGTCCAGTCAGCTCTTTAATCAGCCTAAATCAGGTTCATTTACATTTAAAGTAAGCCTCGTTTCTCTATTTTGATAAAATGTATGAATTAAGCCTTAAAGGTAATCAAGAGTTTTACACTTTACATAATTTTTAGAATAGACTAAGAGCACAAAAAATTGTAGTGCTAATGAGTTAGTTTAACATGCTTAAATGTTCCACACTTTAGACCAATAATCATGGTTAAGGGAGTTGAGCATATAAAGATTGAAGTCTCTGATCTACAAGTGTAGACAGTTAAGGAATTGTTCCTTAAGTGAGCCTTTATTTTGAAAGATTTGAATATTCCTCCCATCCCAAATAACCTTGACAAAAAAGGATAGAACTATGCAGGAGCTCCATCTTTTAGGGTCATCTTTGTATACAAATTGGTAACAACAAAAAGTAAATGAGATCCAATTGTTGGGAACATTTAGTATATGACGTTGATGTAGGATCATTTTCTAGCTACGATTTTCAAAATCACATTGAAAAAAGAGGTTCTTATGGCTTTCCTCCTCCCTTCGACATAGTATGCATCGATTTGGTATATAAAGGAAAGTTTTAAGCTTGTCGACTGTAGGTAGACATAGTTTCTTAACTAACCACAAAGTATCTCTAGTCCAAGGAAGAACACAGTGTTGTTTCTAAAGAAATTCTTGACAGGCTTTACTAGAGAACTCCCATTCCTAGATAGCTGGTAGATAACTCTGTCTTCTCCTTATATAGATTAGTTTGAAATAACAACTAGTGGATAGAGGAGGGCACCGTATGATGTTCGAATATTTTCCTATCACCAAGAGCCTAAAACACGGTTATCTTTGAATGCATAACTATTTTAAGTCTCTTCATTCCTAACAAATTGTATAATGGGCCACAAGACAACCAACTACCGAATAAGAAATGAGTGGCGGTGCCATCTCCAAGAAGGGTGAAAATTTCTTGCCTTATAAGTTCACGTATGCTTAGAATAGCTCTCCATATGGATGAGTAGGGAATTCTTCATATATGTTTCCTTTTAATAAAACTAATGCTTCGTTATTCTCTTAAGGTGGCTCCTGCAAAATTTGATTATTCACTCTTCCTATATCCACTATTCACCTTCTTCCTTCCTCAACCTTCACTCACTATTAGACCTTCTCTTCTAACTCGCTAGCTCTGCCCCTCTACTGCATTCCCCTTCTTCTCCTCTTGCTTGAACCCTCCTTTCTTTTTATTTTCCTGTTTTGTCTCAATTATGAAAGTTTATTGTTAAAGGTAAAATGTCAGCTAAAGCTTTGGTTGTCCTTCCTACTTTAGAAGCAGGTTCTTCATCACAATTGGTACATAAAGAGCCGCCAAAAACTAATAACTCCCCCTAGTCATAAACTGAAAAAACCTTCTTGGAGAAGGGTTATAGGAGATCCAAAAACCTTTGGCAAGCTACACTTCATACCTCAAAATAAGAAGGGACAAATCTCTTCTCAACTAGAGATATTGATGAACGGAGAAAGCAAATGGAGTGCTACCCTCTAGAAAAAATATGTCACTGAAGGTGAACTCTTCATTTTTCAATTTTCTTCAGAAGAAATGGTGGAATGGATTATGAATTTGTGTCCCTCACATATACAAGGTAAACATATTTTCTTAAGGAAATGGGAAATAGGAGTCAAGTCAAATAGATCATGAATGAAATATATTCCTATCTAGTCAATTTTCATTGCATTACTTTGAATTACTGGTCCTATGAGGGCCTGAGTTATCTTGCTTGTTACCTTAGCTCAGAACTTTCTTAAGTCAATGGCAATGGGGAGATGGTTAAAGAAATGTAAGGTTTTTATATTTATGGATGCCTTAATTGAAAGATACCATCAAATTCTGGATGCCTAAGAAAACTAAAGCAAAAAAGTTAAATATAGGGGTAAAGGAAAATATTTAGCAAGAACAAAACAACTCCAATGTTACCAGAATCAACAATACTAGTAATTCTAAGTATACCATAATAGAAAAAGCAATCTTTAGAGAACTTGACTTACAATTCGCCTACTAAGAATTAACTAATGAGATTACTATTTTACAAGAGGAGCCTTTAAGAAATGAATTTCATTAGATTGTAGTAATGAGGTACTAATGGAGAATCTGAAAGATGAAACTGAAAAAGAAGAACATGTCTAACAAAGTACCAACTTGAGGAATGGATGGAACCAGGGACTAGCAATCATTAAATAAGGAGGAGGAAAAACAAATCCAAACACTCCTAATTGTAAACATTATATGGGAAGTTCGATAACTTAATTGTCCAAACACGTCTAGCTCTAAGGGAATTCTTAATAGCTAGAAAACCATATTTTATTGGTCTCATTCAAACCAAAATAAAGGAAGAGAATTTCTAAAGAGGCCTAAAATTCTTGCATATAGATTAGAACACTTTAAGTAAACATTCCAAACACCACAATGGTAATTTCATTGTCTCATTTGATCATGCTCTCTTACACTTATCCATTTGGTTTTGCTTTATTAAGCTTATTCACGATGGCTTCATTCTCAAAGCTAATAGCAATCCTTTAGCCATTTTCGTGATTTATGCTACTAATTGGGAATAGCTGAGAGCTAGCTTATGAAGAGATTTAAAAAAGATAGAGGTTAAGATGACTATGCCTTACATGATTGCTGGAGACTTCAATTGCATACTATCACACTCCAATTAAATGATAGTAAGGGTATTTCATACTCTGATGTATACTAACTAATTAATCTTACTTCTTCTTCGGGTTTGGTAGACCTTAGATAACATGGAGCCTTGTTTACTTAGAGTAAACATTAAAATGAGGCAAGATTTTTGTAGATGAAACTTGATAGGTGCTTAACAAATAGCCTATGGCTAGTAAACATGGGGGAGAGCTTTGCCACTTTTGAGTCACCACTTTTCTTAGATCACACACGTATCACTATTGACATATATAGGAAGCCAGTTAAGAAGAGATCCCCTTTCAGGTTCTTTAATTCACTTCTAAAGCATCCCCATCTCATCTCAATCATTTTTGTAGTTGTGAAGAAATCATGTTATGATTCTAAAGCTTTTCATTGTATAAAAATGCCGAAAGTCATAAAGAAAAAGAATGTGTCTCCCAAGTGAAACATAATATTGATATAATGCAATAAGACAGAATTTGGCTTTGGAAAATCATATAGAAGCTAAGATGGATTTATCTAATTCACTAAATAATACATCTCTAAGGGAAAGAGAAATTGTTGAAACAAAGAAGTACTTTGAAGCTCAAAAAACTTATAACTCTCAATTAAAGCAGAAATCTAGAATACAATGGCTTCATGAAGGGGATAGAAAAGCCAGATACTTATATAGTGTTATCTAAAAGATAACAAATAGGAACAAAATTGTATCACTCATTGATCCTCATGGAACTATAGTTCAAAAACAAATCAAACTTAAGGACCCTGCTCAAAATCACTTATTCGAAATCAATGGTACTTGTTGCAGCACCTCAAACTATTGATATGCTAAGAACTATGTAGGGATCTATATGCAAACTTATGATGCAACATTGATCAAAGAAGTCACCAATAAGGAAATTAAGACAATACTATTCTCCTTTTATCTAAACAAGGCTCCAAAGTTAAATGGATTCAATGTAAGATGCTTTTAAAATAAATGGGACCTAATTGGTCCTAGAATTATATAGGGAATGTAGCTCTTCAAGAGTGATGAGTTATTGATTAAACTTAATAAAAACTATCTTTGTTTGATTTAAAAAGTCTATGATCCAATGAGGCTCAATGATTATAGACCTACTAATTGTTGTAATGTTATATACAAAGTTATTAAAAAAATACTAGCAAACAAGCTGAAACATTCCCTTCCTAAGATGTTAAATACAAGTCAAGGAGCATATATACCTGGAACAAGCATATGGAATATTACAATGCTGGCCCAAGAACTCTTTAAAAACTACGATTCCAAAGTTAAAACATTAATATTTGTGCTCTCCAAATTGATTTCACCCAAGCTTTTGACAAAGTAGGATGGACATTCATCATTTCTGTTCTTCAAGCCTTTGATTACTCTAATAGATTCAACAAATAAGTTCATGCTTGCATCACCGTTGTCTCCATTATAATGCTAGTTAATGGGCAGCCATCATAACTCTTTAAAGCTTTAAAAGTGTCTAAGATGAGGAAATCCATTATCCTGTTACCTTTTTGCAATCATCATGGAGGTATTACACAGAGTCACTAATGTGAACACTACTAAAACTCCAGAATTTAGATATCATAAAAATGTGGAAATCTTAAAATCTCATAACTTTCTTTTATTAATGATCTACTCATTTTGTGTGATAATGGCCTTTTCATCAATTGGAGTATTGCTACATTGTCTGCAAATGTTTAGGGAATTTTTAGGATTAATTTCAATCCAAACAAGAGGTCTACCTATCTATCTAAACACAATCTTGTGGACTATATAAATTTGATCTCCAATATAGGGTTAAAGACTTTGTAGGTAACCTTAACCTATCTTGATGTTCCCATTTCAACTAAGAAGCTGAAGTAAATAGAAACCAACCCTCTAATATCTTATATTAAGAATAGAATCTCAATATGGAGTAATAAATTCCTTTCATATAGAGGCAGATTACAAGTGGCAATCTTAATCCTTGACAACTTGCACATATGCTAGTTATCTCACCTTGCACTTCTAAAGAGCATCCTTAATAAAATTGATAGAATCATAAGAGACTTTATATGGAATAGACAAAATAACGCCTATGACATACCCCTAAGGTCAAATTGAGTATAATTTGCTTGCCTAAGGAATATGGAGCCTTGGAATCACATCTATAACCAGGGTGACTAAAGCATTAATGGCTAAGAGACTTTGGAGAATCTAAATGGAGAAAGAAAGTCTTTAGGTGAAATGGATCCATATGGTTCATATCAAACAAGAAAGCATATGGACCATTCAATGTACACCAACTCAATACTATGTATTTAAGCAGATCTTGAATACCATACAACTTGTGCAACCTCATGTCAAGCATTTTATAGGAAATGAAGGTAATAAAAAATTTTGGTATGACAATTGGTATCTATTGGGGCCATTATATCTCACTCCATTCTTCTACATAATAAAAGGTTATGTGCCTATCAATACTAAGGTTTAAATGCTTATACAGTATGGCAACTTGATTTGGGATTTTCATTGATTAATAGGTTCTTGTATCATTATGGAAAATCTCCCAAGTTACTAACCTGATCAACTCCAACCTAATTCTATACAATGGGAGCTATACAACTCTAAATTATCCTCAACTTTCAAAAAGCTATTATTGGGATCCATGGACAAGTTCCAATTTCATAAATTCATATGGGACTCAAGATTGCACTAGCTCATTCCTTCATATTATGGTTAGCAACATTTAAGAGGTTATAAACATAAGACAATTTGAAAATTTAGGTGCTTAATTTGAAATATGCACTATATCGAGACATTAGACCTTTTTTCTTTAAATGTGCTTTAATTAACCAATTGTGGAGACAGTTTCTTCTAACTTTCAAAATGAAGGAGAAAAGCTAGACATGGATAGACACAGTTAAATAGGCAACCACAGTGAAATGCAACTTAGGGATGCTAAGGATGTCTTGAAATACAACTTGTTGGGGTACATGACCAAGCAAAGAATGACTTCTCTAATAAGCTCATATAAATACTCCATCAGAATAAGGCTGAAAAAGAGACTAACTTATAAAACATGGTTGATTTCTGTAAGTCCAGCTAGTGTACTCTCTAAAGGCTTTGAGTGGTTTATTTGTAATGTTTTGTAATAACTTTATTATTCTACTAAGAAATTCATTAATTACTTTCTATAAGAAAGAGTTTAGGCTAGAAATTAAAAAGAAAGAATACAGAAATCTTTGGCAAAATTTGTAAAAGATTAAAATTTTATTGGCCATTTGATGGCCTAGATTTTCTCTCTACATCTAATAGTTGTGATTTTTCAAATATTTACCCTTTATTACTAACATTTATTATTATATAAATGCCAAATTACCTAATTTTCTTTGTCAATTCTTGTTTTTTAACCCTTTTTTCAAAATCAATAAAAATGAAAGCAAATACATGTATAAAAAATCAAATTAAAAGAGTCTAGTCATTATTATAAATTAATACAATTAAATTGTTAATAATTATATATAAATACATTTAAATAAAACTAATTAAGATTTAAATAAAAAAATTGATATAATAAAAATAAAAATAAAACTAATATGTTAAAGTTTGATGTAAACTTAATATGATAAAATAAAATCAACCACAAATTGAACATAATTGATTGCAACTGAAGGAAAGTGTTTTCAAATTGAATTTTATGAGATATAAATCGCAAAAACAAATGTATGTGAAAAATATTGGACAAAATTTAGTATCGACAACTTTGCATCATTATCATAATTGATAATTTGATAGTACCCTCATCGTTACCATAAGCTATGAAACCTATATGAGCAATTTCTCCTTTCAAATCCTCACTTTCCTAATCACATGAATCATTCCAAGTTAAGGCTTTAAAAGCCTTTATTTTTAAAGTCCCTCTTCTCCTTCTTTTTGATTATATTCATACATATATCCATCTTTGAAAAAAGAGCATTAAGAGTTCATGTAACTCCATTTCCTACACTCAAAAAAGTGATGTTGGTTGATTTTCTTTTAATATAAAACTTACCTTACTTAAAGTCATTTCTACTTGAAAACTTCTTGAATCTTCTAATGATGAAGGTTATGTCTCCCTCATCACTTCTACTTAAGGATGTGTTATCCTCTTCACTTGACTCTTCCTTTGAAGACTTGAATACCAAGCTTTTATTTTTAGGAGCCACATTCCTTTTGTATTTCCTTGAGCTTCATCTCATAGGTAAGAAGAGATCTATTGAGGTCCTCTAATTTCAACATACTCAAGTCCTTAGTTTCTTGGATAGTCATCAGCTTACATTTGTTATCCTAAAAATAAAAACTTGGTATTCAAGTCTTCGAAGGAATCCGGATCTATCTATTTTGTTTTGGCTTAATTTTGGTGCTTAAATGGGAAAATTAATATTTGTTTTGTTTTAGGAGGTGATAAGTGGAGATTGCATCAAATCGGAGCAAAATTGGTCAAAATCAAAATTTTGGAAAAAAAAAGGGCAAATTACTCCATTAGATTAGGTGAGATCATGCCTAATGCCAGATTCACCCTAAAAGTTTTAATTTAATTATCTTTCATCTTTTCTTCTATTTTTAGTGTTGGAACTAAAGTCATGAGTAGCTAATTCCAAATATTCTACTTTAAGGGGATTCAAAAGTCTAGTTGCAACTTTGTGATGTTTTGTTATAAAGTAGATTTTATTTTAATTCAAGTATTTCTTGTATTATATTCTTTTATTTCAAGAGTAACTAATATTGATTAATTAATTTGATGTTGATTATTCTATAGCTATCCATGAATTAAGTGATTTGTAATTGTTATGAAGGATTGGTAGAAGTAGTAAATAGGTTATTTATGAAGCTGCATATTTAAATTATAAGAAACAAGAAAAGTAAATTAAATAGTTGTAGTTATCTCAATTATTTAATTTAGGGTTTAGTCTTTTTCAATAAGCTTATTGCTATCATTCAATTGATATGTAGTGTTATCATACCCAATCAATTAATGGTAAGTTTTGGTTTGAATGATGAGTTTGAACTAATTAAATTAGAAAATTTTGAGACTTTTTATAGTTATCCTAATAGTTTTCGAACTAATTGCTTTGTGGAAATTATTTTTTTTTACTAATGATTAATATTGTAATTAGATGAGATATTTTTCATGAATCAGAGTTAAGTAGCATTAAATTTCTCACTTTAACACTTAATTAATTTAATTTAATTCCTTGTTAAACTTGGTTTATAAGTTAAGTAATCATAAACCCCCTCCCCCCCTAAAAAAAAAAATTTATTTTAGCAATTGAAATTAAGAAACTAGTTTTCAGTTATCTTGGAATTCGAACTATAACTACCATATAAGAGTTTAGCGAATCAGAATTAATTTTGAGAGCTTTGAAAATTTAACAAAAAATTTATTTCCATTATCGACGAAGACAAACTATTTTAGTTTCATAGTTTCTTTGTGTTGTTTTACTATTTGCTGCTAATCTCTTATCTTGTATGACTCGTTCTTCTCAAACAGGTGAATTCCAATATAATCTTGAATGAGAAAACATTGCGTCGTTTAAAGAAAGAGAATAAGGAAGGTAAAGGACATTCACCTTCGAAAGTGAAAGTTGAGATTATCTTAATGATTAGTGAAGATTTTAATTTCCAAGAAGTTAAAGAAAAGAAGGAAAATCCTATCATTAAAATTTTGAGGGAGTTAGCAGTACCAAATTTTAATAAACAACCCTTATACATATGATTTTTAGATGTTGAGGTATATTTTGAATTAAAATCTAGTTTGATTTACTTAATCTCTATTTTTGATGGTCTTACAAGTGAAGATCCATACAAAAACTTAAAAGAATTTCATGTAAATAGAATGAGATGAAAAGTTTATTCTAGGAGACGTTCTTTCCTATATCATTAGCAACTAATATTAGAAAGGAGATATGTGGGATAAGACAATTCATCGAAGAAACATTGTATGAATATTGAGAGAGGTTTAAGGAGTTAATGTCCTAGCTACCCACACCATAAGATTCTTGAGCAACTGTTGTTTCAGAACTTTTATGAAGGGATATTACTAATGGATAGGAGTATTGTAGATGTAGCTAGTAGAGGAGCTTTGGTAAACAAAATACCAAAAGCAGCCAGGCAATTAATTTCAAACATGGTCAAAACTTTCAACAATTCAATACAAGGATGAATGGAGTTGTTAAGCATATAAATAAGGTAATTAATACTATATTTTTGGATTTACCTGCTTTAGTTCATCAAAGGATTATAGGTCAATTGCAATTGACACAAATATAGGGAATATGCTCATTCCTTAGGCATCCTACATATATGTACTCTACAATGCAACAAGACTCTATCTACGAAGTTAATGTAATAAGGAGATTTCTTGGTCAAACTTAATGGAAATATGATATTTATTCTAATCACTATAATATGGGGTAGAGGGATCATCTAAATTTAGCTATGGAAATCAAGGAAGGCAAAAAAGATACAAACTAACAATTTCAATAAATAACCTTAAGAACCTACACACGCTCAATCTCAATTTTCAAATTCAAGTATGCCTTTTGATGAAATTGTTAAGGCACTTCATACTAATACTTAACAATTTCAATAGGAAATAAGAGCAAGCCTTCAAATCTTAAGAAATCAGATCACTCAATTAGACACCTCAGTTAGTAAGTTAAAAGCATAAGCATTACGAAAATTTACTTCACAACTAGTGGTGAATCCTAAGGAGAATATGAGTGCAATGACATTGAGAAGTGGGAAGAAAATTCAATATGGATCTTCTTTACCAATGGAGGTAGAAAATTATGAATGAGCAAAGACAGATGCACCTCTAACTCAAGAATCACAATAGTAAAAGATGATTTATCTTTATTGATATCAACTAGTGTACATGTACCTCCTTTCTCTTATAGGTTAGATAAATCAAAAGAAGATGAATATGAAAGAGAAATCTAGGAAACCTTCAAAAAGGTGGAACCACTTCTAAAAGTCATCAAAAAATTTTAAAAATATGTAAATTCGTTGGAGGAAATATGAACAAATAAAAGGAAGCTAAAGGGTAAGGAGAGAATAATTTTAAGTAAGAACATATTAGCTATGTTAAATGGGAAATTATTGGAAAATGCAAAGATCTATGTATGTTTTCACTTCCTTATGTCATTGGTGATAAGAAAATTAGGTGTGCCTTGCTAGACTTAGGTGCATCTATTAATGTCATGCCATACTCAATTTACTGAGCTTTGAATCTAAATTCTTTACAAGAAACTAATGTGATTATTCAGCTAGTTGATCGTTCTTATGTGCATTCTATTGGTGTTATAGAGGATGTTTTAATCCAAGTTAATGGTTTAGTATTTCCAGTGGACTTTTTACATCTTGAAAATGGATGGAGATAGTGTTGAACATTTAGCTTCTATTTTTTGGAAATTTTATTTACAAAGACAACTAAGATGAAAATTAATGTACATGATGATACACTTTCCTTTGAGTTTAATAGAGAAAAAGTGAAGTTTACTATTTTTAAGGTAATGAAGTACCTTAATGATTTTCACTATGTTTATTATATGGATATTGTGGATTCCATTGTGCAAGATATTTTCAAAGAAGAAAATGTTAATGAGTGGATAATTCCAACTCCTTATCTATAGGTTTGCAACCAACTTCTTTCAATTATTATAGATCTATTCATAAAAAGATTTTCACAATCTCAATATTATGAAATCAAATCATGCACTAATATTTTGGATTTATTAAAGCATGCATAAAACACATAATTGAATCAAAATAAATTAATCAAAATAATTGCATTGAATAAAAGACTAAGGCATGTTTTTAATATAAAATAGGTTCATCACAGTTAGACATTAAAAAGAGTTTAGTTACTCATAATAGAAAACAAAATCAAATATAGGCATGCAAAAACTATTAAAAAGCAAAGAGTTCATAGTTATAAATCTCCCTTCTATTCTATTGATTCTTCTTGTAAGTTTGGAATTAATTTAGCCATCTATCGAATCTCTTTTGATGTTAACTTCATGTTTTCCTTGTCTCTGGATCTTTACCGTTACCTCTCTGTGTTTCTCATGTCTAAAATTTGCTACAATAGTTAGTTCTCTCTAATTTGCTTCTGCTCACGTCTCTTATAGTAAAATTTAGTGTTTATAGGACATACATGGTCTAACACACGAGCGTATGAGAGATTGTACATATTCAAAAACTCCAAAATTTATAATTTTACACGATCTCTGAGATTTACATTGGCATAGACATAACCATTTATCTCTAATTTGCTTCAAAATTTTATTTTATGTTACGTTTTCATTTGAATTGTTCTCCTTTTGGTACATGAAAGTAATTATAACCTATAAATGCACTTAGAGAGACTTAAGTATCAAATATACAACAAAACTATAAAATATCAAGCAAAATGCATCAAATATGGGTTTATAAATATAGTCAAATTTTTAGAGAAGTGCTCTAAAGGCAATCACTTTTCACACTTATTATACAAATCTTGATGATTAATAAAAGACATTTTCATTAATTTGATGTTCATGTTCTTTGTGAATTGATAATGATCTTAAATCGAATTAATGAAGTCTTTGATATATTACATAGCATGAAGGAAATATGAGATTAATGATAATGAGATTCTCATCATGTGTAATAATGTTAATATCTAAATTATCCATAGTCGTAGGATTAACGCGATAGGACATTATTAATCCGGACAAACTAGCATATATTATACTCCTTGATTGGATTAAGCATTGGATCTCGTAAGTTGTAAGTATGAGTTGTTTAGAGTTAACATGTGGATGCTTATACATTAGATGACCTGTCATGAGACAATCATATGGATAATCTATTTTAGTGTCAATAATAGTCTCGTCATAATAATGGTGAAAATATTCTTAGACTTTGGGTGCTCAAGGATATCTTGAATACTGATCCTGTACTTTAACTCCATTCCTCGTTGTCTCTCAGAGGTTGCTCATCGGATAGTGATTGGGTATAGCTTGAGGTATTCGAAGGTAATTGAGTGACCAATAAAGGATCCACCACTCCTGATAAAAGGAGATGATACCCACAGCCTCTTGTCGAGGTCATTACTTAGGAATCTCTGGCCAGAGTGGAAATATCATGAAGGTAGTCTTCAGTGACATATCCAATTGAGTAATAAGCCTTAGGGACAAGAACTAACATTACTTGGGCTAGATGTGACTTAGACAGTCTAGTGGAAGTTGACATTTTAACCATGCTCTGAACCAAGTAGGGTATAAATGATGAAAGGATGAATTGCATAGGACCATTTTATATGGAAGGTTTCGTAATCAAACCACTGACTTTCTGATTAATTGGGTGCCATGATGTGTTGCTAGATATTGCTCATGACTTACTTGAATTAAATGTTAATTCAAATGGCCAACATAACTGGGAACCTAATGGGTCACACGCATTGGAGGTGCGAAGAATGAGTAAAATGGGTTTAGATAGTGATCCAAGATCTAAAAGAATGTTTCGGGATTGTATTGCGATATGAATGTGATAAGAAACGTTGCAAAGGAATGAAAGAAACCAAGTGTTGCATGGATGCCAGCCTAGAAAATTTACAGATTTCCAGCAAACGTTTTAAGCCAAATTAAGTGGCATTCATGGCCACTTAATTCCCATTATTCCTCCATTCATGATGGGGGTTAGAGGAGGCCAAAAGTTGGCAAAAACTCACTCATTTTCGTGCATAGTATTGT
Organism: Erythroxylum plowmanianum; assembly: GCA_025531925.1. NCBI lineage: Eukaryota > Viridiplantae > Streptophyta > Magnoliopsida > Malpighiales > Erythroxylaceae > Erythroxylum > Erythroxylum plowmanianum. Next base: position 5,974,830 of record JANVCQ010000001.1, read on the forward strand.
AAGAAAACTAGTGAGAAAGGTGAAGAGTTTATCTTACATACACTTATTCTCTAAACTATCTCTCAAGAACATACATCAAAGCTAACATTTTGTGTGTGTTCTAACCATTCTTCCTAAGAGGTTTCAGGCTTTGTTCTTCATGTGGATATCATTAGAGACGCCCTCATTTGGTAGTTGTAGTTTATGACAACCTAAACAGGTGAAGACAACGAAGAACGAAGGAGTTTGTCAGGTACACATCTTAAGTTCATGTTTTTTTACTACAACTAATGGCACATGTTTGATTTTATATTTTTTAGGTTTCGTTTTATTTTTTGTTGCATATTTTATGATATGTGATTCATAATCGAAATCCAACACAAATAGGCATCTATCATCTACTCTCCAAGGCTCAAGATTTCACTAAATTCTTCTTCACAAGTAAAAAAGGAACCTTGTTACAAGTCTCTTTGTTTTCTTAGATAAAAATAATTCATTTTATAATCTTCCTTGATGGTGAACAAAAACCTAAAGCTTTCTTGAAGCTTACAAGTACTATTAATATCCCTTAGTTAACTTTGCAATACTTATTTTAATACTCTAGGGCTCACCATGATTCAAAATGAGTCTATATATGTTTAGATTGCTTAAACACTCTCTCAAATGTGTTCTTGCACAACAACAAAAAATCATAAAGTTGTCTAACAACTAAAAAATAAGTATTTATAACTTACAAGACTTTAAATAATCATTAAAGACACAAACTAATTGTTACAATAACAAGTTCTAGGCAAGATAATCTATTCAATCACCTCCTTTTGGCTAGCCAAACTATTTTTGACCGAGGTATCAACTACCAGACCATTACTTAGATAGAAAGTTACCTCTCTATAACTTTTAAAATCTATCATCGACTAGCCAATGGTTCACTAACTCAAACCATCTATTATGTGACTTCTTGACACTTTGTTCAACTAACATATCTAAATCTTTAGGCTAGTGGAACTCTAGTAGAAACCAACATTCAAAAACACTTTGAAACATCAAGTTTAAAAATTCAAAATTTTCAAAAACTTCAAAACACCCTATTTTGATTATAACTTGACTTTACTCACTTTAAAAGTTGGCCAAAATTTTTTCTAAAGATCAAGATATTTTTCTTTAAGAACCAAAAACTTAACACTTCTTGATAAAAGAAAATGCATGCATTAAAATTGAATATGAGATGATTACGCATAAAGAGCCCTTACATTATTAAACTAATCAAGTTAAGGGTACAAGAAGCATTATATTAATTTTACATCATGAAAAGTTTTCAATCTTCTTTTTTAGTTTCATAGATCACTTGATACTTGACATAATATATCTTTTGACTCAATTGATTCATATAGTTGAATAATTTCTTTTCCTTTCTTTGAATGACTTAAAAAATAAAGCGTAATAACAAATATATTTATTTATCATTAAATCATATATTGTAGTCTTTTTTAGCTCCACATTTATTTTATGCTGCCTATTTAATAAAATTTATATAATTTATTTAGCATTTTTTCTATGAATTTCTATTTAAAAAATGTAAATTTAGACCAGGCTTTAAACATGGAAATTCTAATTTTGCATAACTTCCTGAACAAGATCTGAATCTTGAGGGCAAGATCCAAAAAAAAAAAACCTTTTTTGGTCCCTTTTATTTGGAAATTTTGTGTTTGTAATTGCAAACGAAAAGCAATGAAGAGAATTGTTTGCATAACAGTCAATAATAATGTATGGTTGATAGTTTTGAAGATAGAAAGGCATTCAAGGTTGGAAGATCCTCATAAAAGGTTGTGTTGTGTTTGTAATTGCAAACTTGCAAGAGGTTTTTCTTTTTTCTGGTTCTGGCTTCTCTAATAAGTATAATGGCTGATTCGCGCTGATGTCTGAGATTAGTACGTTAGGCCTTTGCTGAGTAAATCAAAGTACTGTTACTCTTAACACGTTCTAACAAAGTGGAGTTTCCGGTCCTACAACTACAAGGCTTGGAATTCAATGGATTGGGTCCAACAACAGTTTCAAATGGATAGAGTTGCATCCGCAGCGTGAAAATTCTCGTCAACCTTCAGGTCATCTTTTTTGACCTTTTGAATCCCTCTGGTTTCCTGAATTCATTAAATCTTCGGGTTTGGCACACGTGGTTAACCCTCTTCAGGAATGAGTAGTGTTCTAAGGGTGATATCAACTTTTTCACGTTTCAACCTTCAACTGTCTAACATCGTTAATAATCCAAATTAGAGGCATGCAGAGTCATTGTTTTTGCCAGCCAAACTTCTCTTACTTTGTTAAGTGTCTCCATACCTAATTTCTGACGTTGATTTTGGTTCATGGTCCTGTTCCTTCAGTAGTGGCATTTGTCCCCCTCAAAGATCCATCGTTCTTTAGAACCCAATAAAACTTGCGTGCTTTCAAAGTGAACAGGGGATCCAATCAAGTGATTAAATATTCAAGGTACAAGTTTTCATTTTCAGGAAAGGGAAGGTCTTCATGAAGACTAATCTTCAGAATAAATGTGGGGCCTTGATGTGGATTGTGATTGTTAGAGTCCAAAAGAAATATGAGATTTCAATGTGGATTGTGGACTGGGCACAAAACCCCTTTCGGACTATTGACCTCAATAAGCGACATAATAAAGATCAATAGTGCATCTGGTATATATTTGATCAAATCTAATTCATCCGTTAATATTATGACAGAACAAAAGATGAATGAATTGCATCCAAAAAAACAATTAGAATGTCGTTTACTCTGAAATCAAACTTGAGGTAGTATCTTTTCAAACACAATGCGTGGTACAAGTCAACCCAGAGAAATGAAAAACTTTAGTATTTGGATTTGTCTCATTAATTTGTGGCTTGGAATTTTATGACAACCAGTAACACTTTAGTTGCTGGATGCAGCCTTATGACCATAACAACAGGGAAACGAAAGGGTATTTGCTTCACTTGTTCCAACTGATACTATATACTAATTCCTAAAAATGCCAAAAGTTGTTTCTGTACATGCCTGCATCCAGTGATAACTTAGTTCCTCAATATATATACATCACGCACGCAGATAAGAGCTCCATTACTACCTGGGACCTTTACTTTAAGAAAGCAGTTTCATCAAATGTTCAATACAAGTAGAGCAGATTCTGCAAGCAGCAGCAGTCACCTTTTTTAAGATTCCATTTCAGCTCGAGTCACTTATTCCACCTTTTGATGTGAAAAACTATTGAGAAGGTTCTGAAAATGCTCATGCTCCTCACCTTCTCTAACAATCTGCAGAAGCAGTGGATTCAGTAAAACAATCAAGTTAAAAGACTAAATGCAACGCCAAGGTTAGATTGCATTTCGGTGTTCTATCGTCCAAACTGGCCAAGGAAAGTAATAGCATATTTCAATGTATTAAAAATTGATGGTAGGCAAACAGACACTTAATGAAACGATCTATTTAAGGTAATACTATGCAATTACTTAGCACAACTTCGTACTTTTCACCCATTCCAGAAGTGCAGAACCTCTTCTCTTCAATCTTTTGGACAAATAACCACACTGCTTATATCTAATTTCAACCATCAGAAGATGTTTCATAAAACTTGCCCACCCGCCACCTTCCCCAAGTGTCTGTGTGCATTACATATGAAACCTGGGACCAACAGATTAATTGATAGGTTACTCGATTCATATACCTAAGGATCTAAGGTGAGCAAACAAAAACATGTACAGGTTGATTCACATACAAAATGGAAGAAAGGAATATCAAAAAGCTCAAGAGCGATATGTGATGTTTCATAATATACAGTTTATAAGACAAGCATAAAGAATGATGACTACTGCCATTTTTTTTCCCTTGCACAACTTCCTTCCATTAATCATGCAGAAATACACCCCCAAAATGTAACTGACGTCAATTCATGGCATTGTAACTTGAATCATAACAAAATTTATAACAATCAGAAAATCAGTCAGCTAGATCATATTGTCATCAGTCTTCTGCATGTTAGATTTTGGGGAGAAAATTCAGCATGCCATAGCAGCGAAACAAGACTCCATATAATCTCAGAATATGAGCAGTATTAACCTGTAGAGGCGTATTTGCGCGGAAACCAATCTGATTAAGCATGTTCTCTGTCACTTCCACTGTCATACATCTTTTCGTCAATATCGCTAGTCAAATCATCATCCAAGTCGGGCAGAGAAAAAGACCATGACCGAACTAGGTTCCTAGGGGCTTTAGATGGTTCATCAATTGAAGGTAACAGCATCCTGGGTGGAGGATTGCTTCCTCTTCTCTCTGCAATTGATTGGCAAATAGTCTCTGATCTTGAATGATAATTAGAAGAAAGCACGTTTCTAGGTGACTCTGGAGCTTGTTTGTAGGGTAAGTAAAACTCTTCTGCCAAAGGAGCAGTCTTGACAAAACATGGATCTGTCGGATCCAGTGCAGAAGGTGAAGGTTGCCGGGAAGACAAATATGAGAGGTCAGACCAGTTAGAAGACGATGGTGAAAAGGTGAACGAACTACATGAGTATTCTGAGGTTGAAGGGGACAGTGAAGGGGACTTATTTCTGAACTTTGGGCTGTTATCTGGCAAACACGAGAAGGAGTCTGGGGAATCACAAGGTGTTGGAGGTGGAATTGAAGAGTCGGTGGCAACGGAGCGACCATCTTCATTACTAGTTCTTGCAATCGTATCAGGGCTTTTGTTTGGAAAGCTCTCGAAAGAATCTGGGGAGCCACATGGATCTTCTGACAGAGCTCCGGATAATGAACAATCCACCGAAGCAAGTTCTTCCTTACAAACATCTATGACCATATCACACCCATCATGGGATTCAAAAGAACCAGAGTTCATCTTAGTCGATGTGATAAGCTCTTTAACTCCACCGTTAGCAAATTTCTGCCTTAGTTTCCCCCATCCAATTTCTCTGGCAGGAAGACTAGTTTCTGATCCAACGTTTGACGCTGAAACTGGAGGAACAACCCCACCAGCCAGTGCCTTGTGGAAGATCTCAAAATCGTTATCATATTCATCAACCTTCCTCTCACCAGCGACCTTACAAATAGCTGAAGCAATAATATCATTCCCAAAAGACAAAGGTTGCTCCATTCTGACCTCAACTTTGTTGCAACCTTCTCCAGAGACTTGTCCACTTGTAAGAGCATCCCAGAAATCTTGGGTTTCTTCTCCTTCTTCGATGCTCACAACTGGACCCTGGGCTCTTTCATATCGTATAACCTGATTGGCTGCCACTTTAGCATGACTTGACATAAATGAGTGACAATTCTTCCCAACCCACACATATATGTTCCTAGGAACATGAACAACAAACGCCCCACGTGAATCAAGTCCTTGTACACCTGGCTGGCTCAACATTTTTGGTACAAGATGAAGAGGATCATATGATGAGTGTGGAGCCATTCTATACATCCTTAGCACAGAGGACGGGCTCGCTGGCAAAGCATGAACTCGCTTCTGACACTGTAAAAGTTGACAAGCAAAGCCCATATTTGGATTTGTAACGCCCCTCGCTGCCTTGACAGATTGAAATGCATCCTCGAAGCTTTGCCCTTCCCTCCACATCAGGTATGCAATCACCAAAGAAGTTGATCTCGAAACTCCCTGACAACAATGCACAAGAACCCTCCCACCTTGATCTCGAACATCCTCAAAGTAATCAAACACGTCATAGAGAATACTTGTGATGTCCTCGGATGGGCTGTCTTGCAACCAAAGTGTCTTGTAAACAAGATCGTTCTTGAAATACTCAGGACAAACAAACCCAACACAATTTAGTACATGAGTAATCCCATTTTGGCGCAAAACCTCACGGTTCTTAGCCACAGCGTCACTCCCCAAATAAACATGGTCAGCAATCCTCGAACATTCCTTGTCGAAAAAAGCAAGCTTGTCCTTCTTAAACTGAAACTCCCTGACAGGCTGCTCTAAACCAGAATTCTCAAGTTGTTGCACAGACCCCCTTGGGGTTTGAGGATTAGGCCACACACCAAGATCATCGGAGCCGGCCTTCGGCCACTCCTCCACAGGTCGCCGTGAAATGGACAGCGGTTGAAGCGGCGGCAAACACGACCTCGCCTTATTATTTTGTTGGGGTTTCGGATTAGGCTCAGTCGGTGACCGGTCGGTCCACGAAACGGACCGGAGATAGGTTTTTCGATTACCACCTCCGGCGGGGCGATTCGTGTCCTTTTGGCGTAACATGTCAAATAATAGCTCAACAAAATTCCACTAAAAAACCGATGCCCATTAAAGGATTCTTCCTGGAAAGGCCATTGACAAAGCCAAGTTGCTGTCTTTGACAATAAATAGCTGATTACGAAATCTGAGTCTCTCTCTCTCTCTGCTATGTTCTCTTTTCTTCACCTAAAAACCTTGACCCTCCCTCTCTCTATAGACTACGTTTAATATATCTCGGTCTCTCTCTGTCTCTCTCTGAAACTATTTCTCGAAACGAAAAAGGAAGTAGAAAAATTAAATACGAGCGTGAACCGGTAAAAGCTCAGGCGGAGAAGGTACAGTGCAAGAAAGATTCATTCAACGATAGAGACAAAAAGAGACGTAAGAAAAGTGGAAGAAAGATGGTTGTTTTCTCTATGTATACGAAAATATAATTACGTACATAAAGCAGAAAAAAGCAATGAAAACTAATTCAAAGTTAAGCAAAGACTGTTGAAACTTGAAAGGAGACCTACTTTTCTTCGCGGAGATCGAAAAATATTATCATTTATATATGTGTATAGTATATACACAGTACTACGCATGTCTCTATAGAACAGGGGCTTGGGATGATATTTTGAAATTTCTCAAAATACCTTTAATTTATATACTTTTTAATAAACATGTTGATCGTTGTATGGGATGACAAACCTATGATGTATTTTGGAATACAAGTTTAGATGTTGTAATAGATTATTGGAATTGGATACAAGCATTTGGGCATCTACTTTTCACTTTCCATACACTTATCAAAGAAATGAAAAAAGGAAAGAAAAAAAAGGTAGAAGAGTACACAAGTCGGCAACATGGAGTGGAAGAGTATGAACAAGTTGGTATTTGTTGAAATATAGAAACAATGAGAGCGAGAGCGAGAGAGAGAGAGTCAGAGAGAGAGGTATGACTAGTTTTGATTGATGAAGGAAGGAAGGAAGGTTGATGTTTCGGTTTGGACTTGGTCAGAGTAGCGATTGGTTGGCTTTTGGTACTTTTTAGACTGAAGATAGATAGAGTCAAACTTGCACATCATCATATCATATCAAATTGATCTAGCATTAATTTAATTTAACAATTTGCGATTTTTGCATCGCATGTCAAGTCTTGTGATGTCATTTATATCCTTGACAAAGGATACACCTCATATCATTGAGTACTCTACCTAAGGCGGAGGAATGCTAAAAGCACGGCCTTGATTTTCATCGACCGCGGAAAGTTTCTTACATGCATTTATTTACCTATTCTCCAAAAATATAAATCTTCTTGTATCATGATAGGATATAAGCCGGCAATTGACCATGATACCGTCAACCTGAGATTGCTAGGAAACCGAAACCAGTCTATCTATTAACAAAAAGAGGAGGGGAAAGGAAATAATTTGTTACCTTATTTGTATTTAAATATTCTTAGGGATGTTTAAAATTTAAGGAAACCTGTGTATTGACCGGTTCAATAAATGAGTTACGCAGCCTTTGTTTCCTTAAAACTCAACCCCTGCATTTATTAACTTGCAATTTGCATGTAGCTAGTAGCTACTGACTGGGATAACCATAACCATGCATTCTCTAAGTTATGCAACTTTTCAGATTCCCAAGCAACCACCCAGGACGGTTCATAATTTGGCAAGGTTTAAGTTGACAGGTGTGCAGTTCATTGCTTCTAAATGGGTCGGGCTCGGGCGAACTTTATGAAATGTATATAGAAATTAGTTGGAATTTGACCAGACAGACAACTGCTATTCTGCTGTCCTATCCTATCTATGTGAAAACCGTAAAGCCCAAATAAACACTTGCACTTCTAATTTTCAAACGACATGTAGACCAAACTCGGATGCCTAAAACCGTCCAGAGAAAAAGAGCAGAAAACAAAGAAATAAATAAGCAAAGGCTTAACGGGTCTGGTCAATATTGTCTGCAGCAGAAATTTTATTTTTTATGCACATTCTAAAGACAAAACATATGAATCCGATAAGATGTATTAACATTGCACGACACACTTGTTGACTTATAATTTAAGGTCTTTATTAAAAAATGGTTATACTGATTTTATTTTTTATTTTTATATAAGTTTTACTTTCGATTCCTCGCCCAATTATATCAATGGAATTATATATTCTTATTTTTCTCATAATTTCAATTCTTATAATAGAAGTAAGAAATTTAAAATTGTTGAAATAAGAAACTAAATGTTGAATAACTTAATTTCTACTAAATTTCTATGCATTTGACATAACTCCAATATTTAGTTTCCCAATCATCATTTCAATTTCACAAGCCCAAATAATGGAATTTCCAAATATACTCTAACATTTCTTAAAACATTTATGCTAGTTCTTATTATTATCATCTTAATAGTATCACGTATTGAAAGCACCCTAAATTTTAACTAAATTAAGTTTCGGTCAATTTTTAGTATGTGAATCACTTATATTGTATCAAAATTAGGCAATTTGGACTTAATATTTGTTAAAGATGTTATTTTTACCATAGAATTTTACAAACTATCCCACGATCGTCGACCCAGGTATGTGTTTTACCTATTCTTTAGCTGCTCTCTGTGGTCCTTTAAGTGAAAACAAGTATTTGTTATTATTATTATCCTTTTATGAAGTTTTTTTTTACTGTCACATCTGCATGTGAGTCTACAGAAAATAGCTTCTCTATTATGTAGAGATAAGGATACATACTATCAGATCTTTTCAGACATCGCTTCACTGCGGGACTTCAAACTGGATGCTGATGATGATGATGTTATTGTCACCTATGCTTTCAAAATGTAATGATTACTATTTTAGTAATATTAGCATGTAATGAATATTAATATTATTTCACAACGTTATAGTGCAAAGTAATAATAAAAATTTACTTAATTTTTTATGAAACATTGCGGTACAAGTCATACATTTAGCTTTAAAAAAAATTAAAAATGGTGATCAAGAAGAGTACGCATGTATCGAAAAAGAAGAAACGTGAACCTTTTATGCTCATTGAATCCCAAACTATTCTGCTTAGGAATTAGCGGAACATTAGTTAGCAATAAGGATTGACAAAATTTCATTAGCTGTGCTACTGTTTATAATATCGCCAGCCCATGGTCAGTGTGTCCAGTTTGAGTTACAGTGGAATTATTTTTAATGCTTAGGCTTCACGCTGGGCTTGGGAATATCACCTCCCCAAAGCTTAGGGGGAATCGAAGATGGTCCTGGCCAAGGCCAAGGTGGCGTCATATTACCGGTTATTATCTTATTTAATGAACATTTATTTATTTAAATTTTATTTATTAAATTGATAGATTCTTAAGATAGCAACAAAGTAACGTAATACGTTTTGCTATGGGAGGAAGTTTGGACAAAGAATATTGAAGAGGCAGGAAAAAAAGAAAAGAGAGGTCAAGGAAGGTGGGCGATAAAAGAATGAAAACGAACGTGGCGCTTCAACATCTTTGATCTCCTGCTTCTTCAACCTTTGTGTTCAAAAATCTCCAAAAATTTTTCTTTTTACGAGTTGAGATTCAAATTGATTAGTCTTCGTGAATGCGTCATTGCATGAGACGAAAGGGACTTTACAATCTATGGCCATCTTCATCCTACTATATTTCATGCACTACAAAAAAAGTATGAAATATCGGCGGAAATTTACCGACAAAAAAGAAAGCGTCGCCAATTACTGATGGAAATAATACATTTGTCAGTGAAGTTGCTTGAAAAATTGAAAAGCGTTGAAAAATAAAGGGAAATTTACCAACAGACTTTTCCGATGATAATGTAATCGACAATTGTGCACCTTCCATCATGGAGCTCAAATTTTTAATGTAAACAACAACATTTTGAAAAAGTAATCACACGATGTCATTTTGTTTTTTTTTTTGAGGAATTAAAAAATTCATTGATAAAAATATAAGATAACAATGAGGAATGTGGGCTATAAGTCAGCAGCTGCTGACTTAAGAGACATAAGAGACCAGAAAGCTAAACAATGTCGTTTGGGCATTTCAAGTTAATGACAAAACGATCTCATTCATCGTTGTTGAGAGTATCCCCAACTTCTAAGGTAAAACAACAACGTCGTTTTGTTATTTCTTTGTGTTAGTTGATGAAGATTAATTGAGTGTATTGAAGAAAATGAGAAACCGTGTTTTTAGAAAAAGAATACTATAAATTAAACATTTTTGGAAGAAGTCTATATTTGAAGTAATAATACAGGGTAAACTCTAAATTATGTATTGACTTGAAATTTGATTTTGTTAATTATTATATATTATAAGTTGCATCATTATGAGATATGCTTTGATAACGAGAATTTATATATGGAATTATGTTACTTTTAATATTTTCTAATAATTATAAACAAGTTCATAATAGGTTAGCATAAAGGTTTAAGGCTATTTTATAATTCAAATATATTAACAAGGATACAAATATCTTTGAATCATTAAGACTTATTGAATCAAACCAAAGTTGTATTAAGCCAATAAACCTTATAAAATTTCATGTGATTATTGATGTGTATGTAACCCGTAATTTAGACACTACAGTCCCTACTCCTAACATATCACCTATAATTGAAGGAGAGGAGTACCTTAGGATGGAGATTATATTGATGAATTTGTTACTAAAGAAGTGAAAGCAAAAGCTCATGAATATGTTGAAAAAATATTAATGAACATGTGTGGTGAACATGTTGATGGACAATATGATGAATATGTTTGATGAACCTGATGGATATGTTGATAAACATGTACAATATGATTTCCATGTAGAAATTTTAAAGGAACCTTAACCATTTTGACATTAATTCAACTAATTATGGTAATTTTATTGGTAGTGACAAATATCCTAGTGCACAGGACCCAACTAAAGCATTGCAAAGACCAAGTACAAGTATTAGGTATAATTCAATAGGTGTGGCATCATAATGGAGATCAGGCATGGAGCGCAGAAATGATGAAGAATTTAAGTACAATAGCATCAATCTTTAACTTGAATTTGCAATAGTAAAGAACCGTAAAGACTTGTAACTCATCTCAATAGTAAAGGTTTTCAATTGAAAGAGGACACAATATTCTAACCAATTTGATTACTATGTTTACTAACCTTCAATTTAAGTTGATTACCATGTTTACTAACCTTGATTTTAACTAACTCCTAAAAATTGATTATTTGTTCCATATATAGAATATGGTTATCAATCAAAATGGTTAAACTTGTTTGGTTATACTTGAATCGACTATTAAACCCACAATATAGT
>JANVCQ010000001.1:5992948-6003646 GCA_025531925.1 Erythroxylum plowmanianum
TATAGATACCTCCTTAGTACCTTCAATTTTTGTTTGATAACTAAATCCATCTTTAGACTTGCAGTTATTAATTCTTAGAAACATGTCTAAGACATTCAATTTATGTTTACAGCCCTAAATACCAGTGTAGGTTTGTTGTTGTTAATTCATAGACCTAGCCAAGACCTTCAATTTTTACCTAAAACCTTTGATATTTATTTAGCTTTATAATAGTTAATTCCAAGAAACCTCTATATGATCTTCAAAAATTTTCCTCTTTAGGTTTGTTGTTTTTAATTCCTAAAGTTTCTCTAGGAACTTCATTTTTTTGTCTAAAGTCCCAAGTACCTCTTTTAGTTTGTAAGTGTTAATATTTAAAATCCTCCATATGACTTTCAATTTTGTCTAAAACCTAGATATCTCACTAGTTTTGTAATAGTTAATTCTTAAAAGCTTATTTAGGATCTTTAAATTTCCCCCCCAAATACTCTAAATACCTCTCTAGGTTTGAATTTAATAATTCTCAGAAACTCCTTTAGGACCTTCAATATTTATAAAAATATCTAAATATTTCTTTAGGTTTTAAATTTTAATTTCAATATTGTCCTAATTACATTTTAAGGCTTTTTTTTAAATTGTTAGTTATAAATCTTTGATTTCCCTATAGGGAATAACATGCAAAATGAGTAAGGAATGAGAAGTAAATAGCATAAAAAAAGGGTTGCCATGTTAAAAGAAAGATCCAATTCAAAGAGGAGGAAGAATCACCATCATATATGAAATTAAGCTTATATGGCAAGAGATGAAGGAGAATACCACATTACATATAAAATGGAAACACCCATAAAGTAGAGTGACACCCAGGCATGTGTTAAAACAAAAACCAGTCAAAAAAAGAAAGGGAAAATACATTATGTAAAGGTAAAATGATGGTAAAAGAAGGGGAAAATGTGAGAAAAGAAGAAAAACAACAAAAGAAAGATCAAGCAATATGTATTAGGGGAGATAAACATAGCAGACTAACTTTGTTTTCAACTTTGTATTATATTGATAAACTCTTATTTATTTAAGTGTTAATTAAAGTTGCGATTAAATACTTAAACTTTTATTTTTTTTTTCAAAAATTGCTCGACTTTAATGTCTCTATTAGTGGAGCTGAGAAGGTAAGCCGTACCAGATATTTTGTTTGACACATAAGGTAACAGGAGGAAAGGATGTGCAACTCAAAATTTTGTTTAATTAATTAATTAGTTAATATGGACTGAATTGAAAATAGACATATAGTTTGGAGACCAAATTTAAGTTGTGATTATTGATCGATATAGAAGTGTATTTTTATTACAGGGGGACCCTTATTTGAAAAGGAAGATGTCCATTTTATAGGAAAAAATCTACCGAATTTTCAATAAGGTCCTCGTAAAATGTGACAACCATTTTTTAATTAAAACAAGAGCTCCTTAGTATTAACTTATGATCTTATTATGGAGGAGACTTATAATTATGCAAATTATTAGGGATAACACTTGATGGTTGAATTATTTGAGTATAGCTAAAGACCTTGATTGATTATAATATTTCATGGAAATTGTTTTAATATATCCCGCTTTCTTAATAGTAAAGAAGGAATTTGTTTTTGGTTGTAGGAACTCATTTGTTGGTAGTGTTTATATTTGAAAGGAGATTGAAGAGAAGCTTTCGCATGTATTCAAATGACATTCATTTTCGTATATAGTGTGACAATGTCAACAATGAATTTCACACATTTTAATGACATTTGTATTAGTTTCTATATTTTTCATTCTAGCTCTGTTATCATCATCTTCCTTCACATACTTCAGGAACATCCTTCTGCGTGTCGGTTGAGGTAAGCGATTTTGTTTTTACTACGTTTTTGTTCTTTTGGTTTATTTGTTTGCGATATGAACTTCCCATCTGAACTTCCTGCATTTTTAATTGATATGGCCTGCACAATGTGAAACTTGTTTGTGGTATGAACTTCGTTTTATCATTGAATTAATATAAGATGAGTTTGACGTATATTATAGTTCCAATTACCTTAATATGTCAATCTGTTATTTCATTGATTCTTATTCCGTCGTGATTAGCTTCTCTTTACTTTTCATGTCAAAAATTTTTGCACGCATCTTTTAAAAACTACCTATATTTTAACACAATTTATTAAAATAAGTATTCATATTTTTATGGATACTTATTATATTTGGCACGATTACATATTTAATATAAGACTTTTAATATTAATAATCTTCTAACATATATGATTACAAACATATATGTTCGATCTTCAGGATAGGTTCGTTTTTTAGATTTAAACCCATAAACCTTAACTCATAACCTGTGATGATTGCTCTTGTGAGGCTTATCGGTGAAAAAAATACAAGGAGCTTAGGAGTCACAATGAGAATTTGTTGTCTTGATTCATAAGTGTTATCTTAGATGTGAAGTAATATTTGGCAAACATAAATGATACTAAGTCATGATTCACTGTTGTTAATTAACAATTGTGCAGAAATTAGTTATGTTGATAGATCTTGGATGTATAAACGATTAACACCTGATGGTTACATTAATCTTGAATTTGTTGTCGGAGTTGAAGCTTTTATTCATTATGCATATTCTCAATATGCATATATGGATGGGTCAAAGATTAGATGTCCATATAAAAAGTGCAAACACAAATATTTCCTTTCCATTGATGAAGTTAATGGGCATTTGTTGAGAAAAGGTTTGTCCCCAATTATTTTGAGTGGACACGACATGAAAAACCTAGTATTTGTAGCACTTCAAAAGGTAATCACGCAGAATCGTCAGTCAACTTCAATGAGTTTAAAGGGGGGATTCCATTTAGAACAAATTATGAGTCAGCTACTGAAAATTCGTACATGCAAATGATTTATGATGCAAGCGGTAATACCTTTGAGGAAAATAAGGAAAATTTTGAAGAAGAACCTAACCCATATGCAAAAACAGTAAACTACAGTCAGCAGACTAAGAGTTATGGCCAAATTGTGAGACAATGGCCCAACTGTCTTCAATTGCTTGAATATTGAACATAAAGTCTGAAGGGCATATTTTGAACCGTAGTTTTAATAAAATTCTAGAGTGGTATAATGAATCATTACCTCTTGATCATACATGGTTGATAGTTTTTACAATATGAAGAAACTTATTAGGGGTCTTGGTTTGCTTGTTGAGAAGATTGATTGTTGCAAATTGGGATGTATGTTGTATTAGGGAGATGATGTGGAATTACAAGAGTGCAAATTTTGTGGTCAACAAAGGATCAAGCCTAGAAAGCATTCAATGAAACAAAAATTAGTATCCTAGAAGTGGATGTACTATTTTCTGCTAACTCAGAGACTTCAAAGACTATATGCTTCTGATACTACTATATCTCACATGAGATGGCATAATGAACACAAACAGAAAGACAGAATTATGATTCATCATTCAGAAGCACTGATATGGAAACATTTCAATGACACCCATCTTGAGTTTGCAGCTGAAAGTCGAAATGTAAGGTTGGGATTATCTATGGATGGATTCCAATCTTTTGGGCAATTTGGCCAGCAATATTCATCATGACCAATCATAATAACTCCTTATAATTTCCCTATATGGATGTGTATGAAGGACGCATATATGTTCTTGACAGTGATTGTGTCAGGCCCTTTAAATCCGAAGCATAAAATTGATGTTTTCTTACAACCATTGATACTAGAATTGCAGCATCTTTGGGAATATGATGTTCAGACATATGATGTGTCTCTAAAACAGAATTTTGTGTTGAGAGCGACATTGATGTGGACCATTAGTAATTTTCCGACATATGCCATGTTGTCTGGATGGAGCATAGTAGAAAAACTGGTTTGTCCTTATAGTGGCAACGATTTTGATGCCTTTTATCTTCCAAACGGGGGCAAAGTTTGTTGGTTTGACAATCACAGAAAATTTCTTCCTCTAGATCATCCATTTAGATGCAATAAACAAAAGTTTATTAAGAATGGGATAGTAAAAACACCTCCTCCCCCTTACAAAGCTGGTGAAGAGATTTTGCTGGAGCTCGATGAATTAGGCTTGTTGAAGGTTACAGAATTTGAAGCTAATAAAGTTAATACAAACATTAGTAAAAACTTTGGTTGGAAAAAACAAAGCATCTTTTGGGATTTGCCATATTGGAAAACTAATTTGATACGTGATATTCTAGATGTGAAGCATATTGAAAAGAATTTTTTTGAAAACTTGTTTAATACCATATTGAACATTGAAGGGGACAAAAGACAATACAAAATGACGAGTAGATTTGCAACTTTTTTGTAAAAGAAATTAGTTATATAAAAATCTTCACACCGGTAAATATCCGAAAACATGTTACACTTTGAACAAAAAATAGAAGGAAATATTGTGTGAATGGTTGAAAAGTCTAAAGTTTCCTGATGGTTATGTGACAGACTTGGCAAAATGTGTGGATATGAGGAAATACAAATTATTTGGGTTGAAAAGTTATAATTGTCATGTGTTTATGCAAAAGGTAATTCCAATCGCATTTCGGGAGTTGCTACTGAATAAGGTTTGGGAAGTGATAACATAAATAAGTTTGTTTTTCAAAAGTTTAACATCATCTGAAATCAAGTTCACTGAAATGGAAATACTAGAAAGGGAGATTCTTGTAATTTTGTACAAGTTAGAAGGAATTCTTCCTCCGAGCTTCTTTGATTGTATGGAGCATTTACTTGTGCATTTAACACACGAGGCAAAACTAGCTAGTCCAGTTTAATATCGATGGATGTATCCGTTTAAGAGGGAATTTAAATTTAAATTATTGTAATTGAAGTAATAACATGTTTTAACTATTAAATTGTAATAACCAGATTTTCTAATATAAGTATTGGCATCACTTGAAGAAAAATGTCAAAAACAAGGTTAGAGTTGAAGGTTCGATATGTAATGCTTATTTAGTGGAGGAAGCTAGTACATTTTGTGAAAATTATTTTTAGTCACATGTTCACACAAGAGAAAGAAAAATTCCTCGTAATGACGATGGGGGAGAAACTAGTGATGCTAATGGTACCTTATTCATTTTCACATATCCTGGGCGACCATATGGACGTGCAAAAAGAAGAATGTTAACAGAGTAAGAACTTGAAGCTGCCCATGGTTACATTTTATTGAACTGTCAAGAGGTTCAACCTTTTGTGTAGTAAGTTAAACATGATTATATCGGTTTTCAAATTTTATCTTGTTCATAACTAAAATACATAATAATGTATTTAGATTATATGTGCAACATCTTACTACCATAGGGTACATACCCCAACATTCAGGTACATAACTTATGATAATAGTATGTTAGAGCAAAAACAAATCCAACTTACACATGGCATCAACTAACATCATTTAAAAGTCAGCAAATTTTAAAACCATTCATTACATTCATTCACAAAGTTTAGACTGTTTCCATTAGACAAATATTTACAAAACCTCATACAAGTTCTAACAAAAACTACAAAATAAAAGCTATAACTCTCTGACGTTAGCTGACAAACCTCTGAGTCATAACTTACTCCAAAACGTTTTTCTAATCCTGAATAAATACTAAGTCTTCTGTCTCGTACCTAAAAAATCACGTTTATGAGTTTTGTGAACTCAATGAGTGAACCATCATTGATGATTTCACCGGATTCACATACACATATCACGTATTTAACAATTAATCATACAGAACTTGTATATTTCAAATACCTATACTGTCATGGCACATCATTTAATCTTTGTGAATCAGATCATATATATAAACAAATACAGATGCATACGAGACTCCAAATTTGATATTAATGTTGTAACCGAGTGCCTTTCACATACAGATACAATTACTGGCCCATTGGGCTCAATTAGAAACAATTATCATGGAGCATAGCTCTACGTGCAGAATCAGTAGTCATGGAGCAAAGCTCTACGTGTAAGCACTTTCATACTGGCTACTCCGGTCACAACGCCTTTATCTGAGCTTACATTTTATGAAATGCTTCAAGTTCAGATTATGCCATGTATAACAGTCACATATAACGCACAGTCAGAATCTCATAATCATTGAACCTAAATCTGGCATTCAACTTTCGTTGAGAATTCACATAGCATTCAGAATTTCAAGGCAATCAAACACTTCCAATACATACCCAACCATTTAACTCCTCGGACTTCGAGTTTGAAATTCATAAAGAATCACAACAATTCAATAATTGGAAAATCAAATCAAATTAATCCTAGAAAATTCATCTAGGTTGACTAACAGTACGCTCCAAGAGTTATTGCCTGGATGGTCCGGCAATATCCGACTAGCGTCCGATATGCTCTTCTATAACATACATAACACATTTAGAAATATCACATTTTTGCACAAATGTATAAGTATTCCTTTATGCACAAGTATTTATAAAAATATGCACAATGTATGTTCAATGAAAATTCTGGGTATCTTATTGATTCTTATCACTAAATCAATCAGATATCAAAGCCCTCATTAATCTCCTTTGTATTTATTATTTGGACCATAATAAAACAATGTAAAAACTTGCATAGTTAATTTCATCAGGAAAATGAAGGAATTGGGTAACACTTCCTTCTAACAAATTATTCTCCTATGTCTTAAGTCTTTATTGATATTAAGATCATTCAATTTGGTTCATTATTCAATGAGTTATGAACAAAATACCAGACTATGCACATTTGAAATTTTGGTTAATGCATGGTCATGCATTCAAGTTGTACATCTCCTATCTCTCAATTAAAGTATCCAAAAATTACAAACTTTATACGAATTTAAATATAAGAGAATAAATTACAACTTTAATGAAGACACCTCAGTTTAATTCGGCCCATATCAATACAGTTTATTCAATAACCACATGACATAATTTTTGTCCCTGGTAATGCTACAGCCTAAGCTAAGACTCAGTTTCATGTCAATTTTGAAAGTCTTAGAGATAGAATTAAATTTTGATTTCTTCAATAAAGTTGTAGACGTATGTCTCTAGTTCAATCTGAGCTAATAATCAACTTATTTGGAAATCGACAGATCAAGTTATAATCAGAATACCGAATCATGTTCATGAAAATTTTCCAATTCATAACATTCTAACAGACTTCCACACTTTCATCCTATCAATCATTTTCAAATTAATTCAGATAGCTCAAAATTTTTATGGAGAGAGAAAAATTTCTTAGGAATCCATTGATTCAAGTTTCAATTCATTTGGAGTTTGGATGAAAAAGTCAAGGCCAAAAGACTCAAGCTGTGCAACAAAACTACTCTAGTTCATATTTACATTTCAAACACTAACATCAAACACACAATTCATCATCTTCTTCTTCCTTTTTCTACTGCAATTTTTTATTTCATGAACATTAATAATTCTCAACAAAACATGTATCATGCTTTCCACTCCCATTTACATTCAACTCATTCTAAACCAACTCATAGCTCAAGATCAAATTCAAACATCTAAAAATCGATACATATCCATATCTCAACATTTTCAACTTTCTCTCACTACTGATTTTTTTTTGTTTTTATGAACAATTTTTGACAGAATCCATAGCCTCTTTTGCACATCTATCTTAATTTAACTTCATAAACCTTCATAAAATCTCAGCTCATCTCAACACAATCAATGCAAAAATCCAAGATTTAAACATAAACTTGAAAATCGAAATCCCTCACGCTTACTCCTTATTTTCTGCATTTTTCTCCATGTTTTAGTACTTATTCACTCTCACTACTAAATTTATTTCTTCCATATCACTCATGCATGAACCTAAGTACAAAACATTACAACACCAGCAAATGTTATTCACAAACAAAAACTTACTTGATGTAGAAAAATTTCAGCTCAAAATTCTGGATTTTTTAACCCTCTCAAGCAACCAAACATCAACGCACATTTATATTCTTCATCTAGTTCTCCAGTAGTTGAGAGTTATACAAAACATGCATACAAGTAGTTTTGATGATGGGTGAACAAAACAAGGAAAGGAGTTTTCACGTGGAGCAATGAGAGAATGAAGGAAAGACACCTAACTACGTGGGTTAAGACTTCAATGACACATGACATCTATGCATGTTGGCCATTGTCACCTTCCCATTTGTCTTCTTTTTTTAAAACCCCAAAATTTTGAAAATTCTCAAAAAAATCACCAAAAATCTGAAATAATCAGATTATTCTCCAAATAAATTTTCAGCTCAAATAATTCATGATTCACATTTTAATAGCATTTTAAACAATCAATTATACTCAGAAAATATCAATAAATGCATGTACAAATAATTGTAATGTGCAAAATCAATAATATCGTGTGTGTGTATGTCACATTATGCATAAGGGTGAATTATGCTTTCTAATTTCTCATTAATCTCTAATAAACACCATTTTAATCTTAATTCAAGTAACATGATGTTACAATGCAAGATCATGCTAGACAGCACACAGGATGAAGTAAATAATGAGGTTGGAAGACACTTTGCACGATGGTTTGAGAGATATGTAAGTTATTGCATACAAACATTCTCATCATTGAATTATAGGATTTAAGTGCTATAATTTCTTTTTATGTAGGCAATCAAAAAATCAACAAAGAACAAGTTCATTTGTGATATTGCTAAGGGACCTATGTAAACTATTAAATCGTATCCATTGCATTTTGTTAATAGATGCAAATATCATAAAGAATATCATGATCATAGAATGGCAACAATAAATAGTGGAGTTTTCATACAGGGCCAATTGATGGATTACTATGATAAAATTATTGATATACTTGAAGTTGAGTACTCTGCATTGCTAATCAAGTGAACTGTGATATTTAAGTATGATTGGTTTAACCCGACTCCAAATGTTGGAACAAAAGTGCATAGCTGATACAATCTTGTTGAAATCAACAATCGAAGAAGATTGAGATAATTTAAACCTTTCGTGTTGGTTATGCAAGCGAAACAGATATGTTATGTCCCTTTTCCTAGATTACGATGAGATAAGTCAGATTGGTTGACAGTTTGCAAAATTAAACCTAAAGGTATTTTTAAATCATATAGAAAAGGAGAAAAGAGAATTCAAAGTGAAGCATTTCAGGAAAATGCTTATTTTATAAATGCATCTATTACATATGGTGATAATGAACCTTTGAACGATCCATCTAATGAATATGTTGAGATTTCATCTGGAGAGGAGGACGAGGGTCAGAGATCTGAAGAGGAGTCGGATTTTGATTCTTATTCTTCAGAAAATGAAGATGATTGTAATTTACAATTAAGTTATGATAGCAATTAATTTGTGTTTGTATTTGAATATTTTGTTCAACAAAGAAGATCATTTCAAACTTTTCAATATATTGTGTCAAATATTTAATTCAAATTCTTACTCAAGGAATGTCGACATGACGTCTGGTTCTGGATGGTAGTAATTCATTCTGTTGGAGGAATGTGGCTTACACAATGCAGCAAAAATCTCCACTTCTTTAAGTAATGATTGTTTGCCTTCCATGGCCAATCTTCTGCTTCAAGGTGTATAGTATCATCTGAACAACGTCACTTTTCTTATTATATACATCTAATTTCCTATCATGAAGATATTATATGTATTCATATTTGATGGTATATACTACATATTGATTTAAGCTTGCTTGCATCTCAAAGATGACATGTATGTCGAAGGAGGCGGGAGCAATGAAACAATGATCGATGAAGGATTAGGGAAATCGGTTGCTTTGGAAAAGTTGTCAATTCCATAAAGTTCGCCTGGACATTCACGTACTTATGAGTTTTCATGATAGGTTCATTTAACAAGTATCTAATATGACAATATGTAAGTTTTATACTAACTGTGTTATAGGTAAACCCTTTCATACCGTTTCATCTACAAGTTTAGCAATAGCAGAAGCGTTGTTGCAAGAAGGTGTTCAAAACCTTACACGTGAGGGAAGAACTTTAACTATTTCCATTGGTGCATTCGAACATACCAAGACCCTTATCGGGAATCCAACCATCGGGGACTCATTTACCTTCACTGACTCTCATGTCACTTGAAATCCAGGTAAATAATTATATCATTATGGTTTATCTCTGCAATACACTAGACTCAGCTTCAAACTAATTACATTATTGTTCTATGATTGTAACAATTATTCTCATAATTAAATTCAAAGTTTGTACTTCAATATGATATTCAATAAATCACAATATCCTATTACATATATTGTGTAAAATATTGGATTCAAATTCAAATTCAAATTCAAATTCTTATATTTCTACAAAATTCAATAAATAATAAATTTCAGGTAGAAATATGGGACCAAAGAGACAACGTGATATAATGTGGTCTAGGTTAAGACGCATGTTCGTGGTACTTATTGTGAGGGTGGACCATCACAGTCTCCAGTTGTAACGGAATCACATCTCCACCTCTAGGGCCTACAGTTGCAGATGAAGCATCACTTGCTGCTCTTGATGCTTCATCATCCATCACTCATACATCATCCACTACCCCTATAGCGGATGAAGGAGACGACCGCCAGCCTGAAGCTGAGGGACCTGATGGAAGAAAGTATATCATAATAGTCAATCAAATGTAAGTGAAATCGCATGAAACACTATATATGTTTATAATTAAGTTATAGGTTTAAATTTTTGCAAATGGTATAAAATTATTT
>JANVCQ010000001.1:6003746-6018381 GCA_025531925.1 Erythroxylum plowmanianum
AGGAGAGAATTGATCTTGAGGGTTATGTATGTAAGAATCTCTCAGGCCACAAAGACATTTTACTTTCAGGAGTTTGAGGTACAATATGCAAATAATTTAATTTTTTCATTTATTTGTATACATAAATAATATTAGATTATAAGTTATCGAAATTTTTCCTTTTAATTTCAGAAACAATTTTACTGGGATTCTAGTATTGACGTGGTCATACATGGTGTATAGGAGAGGTGAGTTTGTACACGTTATTGCGACTTTATTGGTGCAATATACAAGGCTGGTGTATGACCGCCTTATATTTCTGAGGGCATATAGAGTCGTTGATAGGAGTACTGGACATCACTTGAGGCAATATTCATATCAGGGCGTAACTCGACCAATAGACGTGGAGGCCAGGGGGAGACAGCCTTCCCATTCATATGGGAGGATCAGTTATCACTACAAGCATACAGAGAGACTTGTAAGTATCTAACTATTACACTTATATTCTAATTTTTTACTTTGCTATTTTCCAATTTAAATTGATGTGTGAATATTGTGATGATAGATAATGATCATGGTATAAATGTATGGTGCCATATATGGCTGTGGTGAGTTATTTTCTTTGTTCAACAGGGGGCAATATCATAAAAATAGAGGAGACTCTGTCGAAATTTTTATAAATTCTAGTTTAACTTAGAACATTTTATTGTAATGCAAGAAAAATCTATGAGAATAAGGCCTACACCCTATCAGTTGTTTTTGCATATTCACACTAAGAAGCATAACGGTGTGACATTCGTCAACAACTGATGTAGATAATTAAATGTATGTGAAATTCATGCTTTAATATTCATTCTTAATAATTATGACTTACTAATTATAATATAAGCATTGCCTCCTAATAGGACCAAATATAAGAAACAATACAACGATAGTCTCAGGGAGAACAAGCTGTTGATGAGAACCATGCATATTTTGATGTAGTGAGTGGTAGGGAAAGTCGTGGAAGGATCCTCGGGCTAAGCTTATTTGGAAACATATGTTATTCACACTCCTCTACGTTCAGTATAGTAGCGAGTACAAGACCGACAGTGAAACATATCCATCAGCTTGAGAGCACAGTGCAGACCTTGACAGGTCAGTTGCAATAGACAACGGAGTACATGACTAAGCTCCAAAATGACGTGGAGCAGTTAAAGGGGAAGCCTACAAACTCAGATCATCCACGCTCACCAGAACAATAGGATTGTTGCAGTCATTTGGTTTGAATTTATGTACAATTTAATGTTTTTATTATCAATGAAGAAATTTTTTCCTTTATATGATCAATTAATTTTCTATTTAAAAAAATTAAATATATAAACAAATCAAAAAATTATGCACAGATAATTTATAGCTGTTGAAATTATCTAAATCAAATTTAGTGTCGAGATTTTTAGAAAAGAAAATACTTACGGAGAGAATTGTGGTGGAATGTGTATTGTCATTATCGACAGAACTTAAGTCTCCGTCGATAAGTGAAGACATATTTACCGACGATTTGTGGTAAACCGTCGATAAATGTTTAGGGATTTTACGGACCAAAGTTTGGTTTATGTTTGTATTTTGAGCGATATTTACCTATGGTTATTGACAAACCGTCAGCATATGTTCACATTTTTACTGTACATTCACCGACGGTTTATCAAAACCGAAACCGTTGGTATACATACTGATGGAAACGTTTCTCTCCATCGATAAATTTATCGACGGATGCAATGTTTCGTCGGTAAATTTTCAGACAGAATGAAAATTCAGTTGGTAAAGTTACTGATCTCGCATTTCGCGACGAAATTTTCCGTCCGTGAAAACCGTCGCAAAATCTAATTACTAACGAAAAGTTAACGTTTTTCCTCGGTAATTATCGTCGGTAAACACCCATTTTCCTGTAGTGATGTTCAAATATTTATATCCACAAGAAAAAATAAAAAAAAGAAGTAAATACAATCTACGGAAAATTGATATCCAATAGATGAAAAATCATGTGTATAATTTCATATAAAAAGTCTTTTTTCTTACTTTTTAATTTATTAAAGAATACAATTAAATTATTCAAATTTAATGTTAAATTATATATCACTTTTGAAAATCTCTTCGTAATTTAAGAGGTATTTGTGGGTAATAATCTACTTTCCAAATTTTGAGAGAAAATCATAACTTTATTAGTTGAAATGGCATTCTACAAATTTTGCTAGAGTTGGTAATCAAGATGAGGTCCTAAAGACGACATGGTTGGATAATAATGTACAAGTCATCGCTACATGACATAAAAAGATTATTCCTTGTAGAAGTCAACAATTTCAGTTAATGATGTCGTTCTTGTAAATTGAGAAAATATCATTGGCTTTTGTTAAGACACTTACTAATTTCTCTTTGTCCCCACTTTTATATTTTTCTGGTCATACATTCACAAAAGCAAAGATAAAAGGAATAATACATTTTAGGGTAATTTTAGGGCTTGGGCCTAAAAATTAAGTAAATTTATACCAAATGTTAGCTCTTAGGATTGGACTTTTCCAAATCAAAGTCCAACTGAAATTTTTTAAAGCATTTATTCCAAAAAAGGATTTATTAATTTTAAACGCATTCACAATAACACACAATAATTAGGCTAAACCCATAAAATCACTTTTCTAAAGTTTATTGGTTTTCTTGAATTTGGGCCTTCTACATATATATATATATACTTGTTTATTTCTATTTTTAGTTTATTTTAATTCGCTAAAAAATTATTTTTTTGAGTTTTTAATTTTGGTTTCTTCTAATTTCTACAACATATGAAAATAAAAAATTTGTTTTTTTTATTTATTTTTATCATAATTTAATTTACTATCAATTTAATATATACTATTTAATTACTCAATATTATTTTTAATAAGAATTATAAATAACTTAATTTAATATTGTATATTTAATTATTTAATATTAATAATTAAAAATTATATGAATAGTTTATTTTAATAATTTAATTCAATTTTATAATTAATTTAAAATTTATTTTTTAATTTAATAATTACTAATAAAATTTAAAATTAAAATATATTTAAAATATATAGATTTTAAATAAAATTTTCTTTAATAACTAAAATATATTCAAAATAACTATTAATTTATAAATAAAAATTTAATTATTGAATTATTTATTTTAATAAAATATAATAATTTTCACCGACAAGTATAAGATGGTTGCAAAAAAACCAAATTGTTCTTTAATGAATTTTAATTCACCAACTAACTGACTTAGAGTGTGCTTGTTTGGGAGGTATGGGAAAAAAAGTATGGGTATAAAATGAAAGCTAATGTTTGGTATCAACCTATCATTGAAAAGGTAACATTTCCATTCCTCCATTGTTGGTAGAAGAATGAGAGTCATTGCTATGCTTTTTGGCGCGAGTTTTGCCTGCGACTATCTCCACTATCCTTTACTCTCAAGCTTTTCTCTTGCCTACCTTTCTCTTTCGTGAGAATTAGAAACAAGAAACAATCTCTGCAGCATACAGCTGAAACCAAGAAGTAGCACTAGCACAGATAATTTTCTTCCTTTCTTTCTTCTTCAATTTTTTAATCCATATAATTGCATATTTCTCTCTTCTTTTCTACACATTGAAGAACTCATGTGTTGAATTCACTTTCACAATTGTCTCTCAGAGGTATTTGTGGTTTTCCGTCCAGACTAAGGTCATTTTGAGCTTGATTTGTACTACCCATCTTTCCAAATTCCAACTCGTACAACTCTTTCTCATCAATTGCTTCTCTTCCTCCGCCAAAACTCCTACCCCATACTACTTTTCTTTATCTAAACTAGTCGACTCTCACCTAACAACTAATCTCTCTACCTCTCTTTGAAGACCTAGATCCTTATTTTTGTTGGGTTGGCCTGAATTTTATCTATCATAGCAAACTTTAGCCTTCACCTTTTAAAGGTGGGTGCTTTCTTACTATTAGAATTCAGTGTGTTAGTTTTATAGGGTAGACTTCGATTCTTTGTTTTCAATATGTCCGTTTTCTTTGAATGCACAAATTGAGCAAAATAACTCTGTAGAAACAAGCAAAATGTCAAGACGAAGCACAAGAGAAGTAAACTACTCAGTATAATAACAATTGACTCTGTATATGAGAAGAAATTCCTCTCTCTTAGTCTTCTATTGAAAGATGTTATAAAAGCTTTGGGTATAATGACATCTGGTTAGTTATTATTATAATCTTGTTACAGGAATACTTAAAGTTTAAATTATGAGATATTGGGTATGATCATGTCGCTTTCTCAAGTTACAAACATATATATGCTTACTTTGTGGGACTTTTGGAGCTCCAAAACCATTGACCTCCAATGCCAATGGCGATAACTTATTATTCCCTATATTTCTGTATCCCATTCTTAGGATAGAAAAGTGTATTTACTATACCATGCTTAAAATCGCTTTACTAAGTGAAGCATGAATAATGTGCGTGTTCAAAGGAACTAATAACTGAAAAACTAAACAAGTAAGAATTTCCTCTCTTATAGAGTCCTGGAGTTGCTTTTCTCATGTTCCTCTTATGTATATGTATGTGCCGCAATTCATCTTATTTGTTTTCTTCTTTCTGTGATAGATACTATTTGGTGGATCCTCGTCAAAGGATTTTGAAGGAAGTGTAGGAAGTTTCCTCACAATTGGCTATACTTTAATAGCTAGAGAAGAATCATCTTGTCACCGATTTTTGCAATCTGCGAGCTTTTTTACTCACTTTATGCATCGTAGAATTGTCTTCATCACTTATCATTAGCGTAAGCTGTTGAAAAGTAGGCTTTAAGTTTCTAAATTATAACTTACAACTAATGTTATGCACAGGACTTTGTAGACTTAAAAAAACTCAGGTATAATGCTATTAGTTTAATGTTATCATTCATTTGATGCTAGTTGAATACATGGTCATATCATTTGTTGAAGTGGTTTGTTCCTTAAATTATCTTTTTCCTTTATGTGATTTATGGACTTCTTACTACTTTCTGCTATCTAGGTGATATAGTGAATGACGTGCATCTAGTCTCAATCAACTTGGTTTATGAGTGATGAAAGTATCAGGCTTATGTAACTGCAACAATCTATATGATGCTATTATCAATCAAGTATCAATATACAATCATGATGCATTTTACTTATGATGCAGTACACTACATATATGGCAAAGACAGTACACTGCATACATGCAGTAGTGTAAAAGTTATTTACTCCTTTTCAAAGGGGTATGTGTATTGTCTTTATGTCTACCTTATAAATGTTGAAGGTAACTCTCTAATGTTGAAGGAATTAATCTAAAATCTAATCATTGAAGTAATACGAGAGTTACCTCCATTCATAATCTAAGTACGTACTTCAACGTGAGTATAATGTAAAATAACAATATCTTTCTATCTTTATGAATGGATAATTTCAATCATTTTAATGGAGTTAACAGAATCCTTATTTTTATTTTGTAAGCCTAGAAATGATTCTTGAGCATTCCTACATGTTATACTTTCAATGCTAATAAAGCTTTTTAATCATTGCTGCAAGTATCCAAATGTCATATGTTGGTCTTAAATGATAATTACCAAATTTCATATGTTGGTCATAAATGGTAATTACTAAAACTGAACAGACCTCTTCTTTTTCTCTCTTTTCTTTTAATCGAAGAGCATATCTTGACATAGTCATATGAATTGTCAACTAATAGAAAGTGTTGTTAAAGGAAATCCCTAACGTCTTCTCATTGTATCTCATTTCACTTCGATATATTGAAGCTCCAATTTGATGATTGTTATATGATACAGGACCTTGTGCAACGACTTGAGATCTACAAGAAGTAGACAAGCATAAAGGTTGCATAAACACTGTAAGTTTTCTGCATTTTGATGAACAATATTCACTAAAGTGCAGAGAACGATTGCTTCACTTGGGTATCTAGCCATAATGTGTTGATATTATTTTTGATAATCATAACTGTTGTAGGTGCTTTTGTTGTCTTTTATTTACATTATCGCCACTGTTAGTCAAGAAGAGGTCTTGTGTTGTCCTTGTGTTCTTTCAACTATGAATTCTTGATAAGAAGATGGAAGATTCTTCTAATTTACATACAAGTGTTGTATGGATCTACATTTACTCAAATTTTAAGACTAAAGCAACTTAGAATATGTACAAGACAAACTTGAATTGTATTAGATTATTATAAGAAATATACGTGAAACTCCCATAGGAAGATCAACAATGTAGTAATAGGGCAACTAGAAACGTTGGGAGGATTGGTTGTGCATTGAGACAAACCATACCTAATTGCCCCAAGAAGCAGTAACTTTTTCCTTTATGTAGTGAAAAGTTACTTTAAAAAGTCAAACATCTCCTGGGATCAGGGCAGTAGTGTAAGTCACATAAGTGGATCAACTAATTCAATCTTTTTGGGGACCTATTAATTGTTGTGCCATAGTTGTTGTCAATTCCCAGCCAAGTTGCTCTGTGAATGAGTGCACATGTTCCCATGTGCTTCTTTCGCCACCCTTCATTCATATATATCCTTTATTAATCAATTGACCTAAACTTGATTATTTTTATCAAGGTTGGGAACTAGAAGTACATTAGTTATTTGGTTTAAAGTATGCCTAGGAACTGATCTTCATCTTGATCTTCTTTCTCTATTACCTTCTCTTCTTGTTTTTATCTCTTTTCCACTGCTATTATCTAGCTTTTCAACATGCCCTATCTATATGTTGGACAATTATTTTTTGAATTTTTTAATGTAGATCAACATGACTCGCCCCCTATGTGCAAACGATGGCACAAACTAAAGCAACTTCTGATACTTCAACAAACAACAAATAATATGATGGTTTTCTTATTTGCTATCCATCATGTTATCTATTGTTTGTACCTTCAATATAAGGTCTATGAAATTAAAATAAAGGAAGAAAAAAGGATTGATAGAATAAGATGGATGTTTAGATTGACCATGGATTGTGATAATGCCTGCATTAGTGAACTTCATATAGATGGAGCAACCTTTAGGATATTGTGTAATATGGTAAGAGATGTCAAGGGTTTAAAAGACACAAGGAACACATCCATAGAAGAGGTCATAGCAATGTTCATATACACCTTAGCTAACCATAAAAAGAGTAGGACAATAAGATTGCATCATATATTGCTTGAGAAGATGGAGCCTATTACTCAAGATTGTCAAGATGAGAGATGGAAATGTTTTCAGATAATTGAACATTATAATTAACCTATAACATTAATATCATAAATTTTACATGCTAAATCACCTTTTAGTTTTAATTTGTAGAGTTGCCTAGGAGTTTTAGATGCGGCACTAATTAAAGTTACACCTCCTAATGAAGATAAGCCCCAATTTCGCACAAGAAAAGGATGTATTTCAACAAATGTTTTAGGTATTTGTTGCCCAAACATGCAATTCATATATGTATTGCCTAGTTGGGAGGGCTCTGCACACAATAGTCATGTGCTTTGAGATGCGATCTCAAGGCCTCATAGTTTACGAGTCCCTCAAGGTAAATTTCTATTACAATATCCAAATTTGTTTCTCTTTGAGTTATGCTGCTAAATCATAACTTATTTTTTAATTATGAAGGATATTATTACTTGGTTGACTCTAGCTATTGCAATGCAAATGGATTTCTTGCTCCGTATCGAGAACAATGCTATCATCTCAAAGAATTCGATGGCCATCGACTAAAGACAGTAGAGGAATACTTTAATATGAAACATTCCAAAGCAAGGAATGTTATTGAGAGATGCTTTGGATTATTGAAAGGAAGATGGACGATCCTTGCATCACTTTCATTTTTCTCAATTGAAACCCAAGTTTGCATTATAGTGGCTTATTCCCTTCTACATAACTTGATTCGCATTATAATGGCTTGTAAGAATCTTGTAAATGTGTTATTGTAACCACAAAATGTCATAAAGATGTCAAAGAATCAAATTTTCAAATATTTAAACGCATACTAGCTTTATAATGTTTTTAGACACAAAAAATATTTCTTGTAATGACTAGTAATAGTGATATCAGTCAATCAATCTACACATTAGTCAATCAACATGCCATCTTAGTCAACCAATATATTGATAATACCATATACACTCTTATAGTACATAGTTTTTTAAAATTCCTAATACATTAGTTAACTGTACCTAGGCATTGTTTTATTGATGTAAACAAAAACATTATATTGGTTGATCACACCTTGAGATTGCTTGATTATTTTCTATATGAACTTCAAATTAGTTAGTTACATGTACATATTAGTTGACCATTGTGTCTGAAAGCATATGTCCAAAGAATTTTCAAGTAATTTCAAAGATTAAACTCCACTTCTTTAACCAAAACTTAATCAAAAAATATTTCAAAAGTTTTCCCAAAGAGTACTTTGAAGATCAAGAGGGTTTCCTTTGAAATTAAAACATTAATTCCTCTTGATACAAGAAAAGATTTATACATTAAGTTTAGAACATGATACACTTATGCATGAAGAGCCCATAACATGTTAAAATAACCAAGTAGGAGATATAAGAAAGGTTACAAGTAAATTTGTAGACTTATTGTTCCTTGACTTGACTTGAATATATTTGGACTCTATAAATTGTTTCTTGGATTCATTTTATGTTGCTTTCTTTAAGACATCAAAGAAAAAATCAATAGGAGTAATTATGCTTTTTTATCATCAAAAATGAATTTTAAGCTCCGTTTATTCAATAATCTCCTCCTTTTTTTATAATTATAAAAACATATTATGGTATCAAAAGGTCAATAATAAATTAATCATTTAAACAAATATAGTCTATTAATATCGAAGTAACTTAAATCTTTTACTCCTCCTTAATTCAAGCATCACAAAAATATACTCAAAGGTAAAAGATAAACTAGCTCTCATTCACACATATTCATAGTCAAACAAAGTAAGAACACAAGTTTAGTTCAATGAAATTGATTAATAATAAGTTTGATGCAACTGTACATCCAAAAAGAACCATTTGAAGTACATACTACATCTAACTAAAATAAGTATAAGTCTTACATCTGATAAAATTAATAAGAAGTTAATAATTCCCCTAAATATAATAAACACTCCCCCTGAACATATCTAATATTAGTAATATAAATATTGAAAAATTTAAAAATAAAAATAACTTAAAGAGTGTATAGATAAATAAAGTCAAACCAAATTTATAGTGGTTTAACAAATAATCCTTGCTTATATCCACTCTTCAAGACACTTCTTAGGATTTCAATAATAATATTCTTTAAATAAGGTAAAAAGGAATGTTCTTATAATCAATTCTTTTTCAAGTTAAAAAGGAATGTATTGAATAATCTATAAAATTAGTATTAAAGCCTAAGGTAGAACAAAAGCTTTAAAGATGCTATGAATATATCTAAACAAATAAGTTCTTAGTTAATTAAAAGCAATTATACCAATAATTCCACATTCTAGAACCAATAAAATATAGGATCTAGAGGATAAGTAAAACTTTATCCTAAGCAAGGGAATTTTGGGACATGGTTCAATTTTACTCAATAACAACACATATCGGGACTTGTATATCAAACTAAAACTTTGCAACATCGATTAGAACTTAGCCTAGGGATATGATTGATCCCTTTTCTTCCTCTTTTAATAGAATTTAGAATTCCATACAAGATATTTAATAACTAATCATTTCCTTTAGAGCTATCCTTTTCTACCTTTCAACTTAGAAATCTATCATTTTGGATTAATGGCATCAGTGTAGTATCGTTGTGTCCTGACTTGAGTGAACATGTTGATGATGGTTCACTCATTGAGTTCGTAAACTCATCAAAATTGCATCATTGATTTTCAGATATTGAAACAACCTAGTTTCTAAGATAATCTAGTAGCAACCTAACATTGTCCAGTTTGGAACCAAGAATGGCTCAAAGGTTTGGTTAGTTGATATTTAAGCATCTAGATAGAATATTTTGGTCCAGTACCAAGTTTTATGTTGTACACATTGTATAGAGTTGCGAACTTTGACATGTTATGTGCTGTATAAAAATGAGTTATGAGGGTAATAACACAATGGATAGTTATGTTTATGAATCAAATGCAAGGAATGTAATGACAATGAATGCTTCTATTCATAAATGAAATGAGAGAACTTAATTTTTTTTTTCTGAAATGTTTATGTTCTATATGATGCCATGATAAGTGATGTGATTGCTTTAACATGAATCTTCCATGGGGTATGTGCTCGAATGTTCTTTGAAATGTCGGGTATATGTTCTATTGAAGTCGGATATTACACAAATGATGAAATAAAGTTTAGGAGGGATATGTTTAGTCTAAACTAGCTTCTTCTATTAGATTCTAATGGTTAATTTTTTGAAAAATTAGTAGCAAGATTGATTGGTAAAATTTCTAGAAGAATGTCTATGCCATCTAAAGCTATCCTTTTACTCTTTATCTAGGTTCTGTCTTATCAAATTGTCTTGGATATTAAAGAATAATTTATGTTTAATTTTCAACTCATATCTATTTATAAGCTCACTAACCTTTACTTTAGGGTTTAAGGTTAATTTTGAATACATTAAAATGTTAGGGTTTAACTTGTATTACGGTGAAAATCTTAGGTTCAAAATGTACATTTTATCAGCTACATTATCTTGTTAGTTTCACTTAACCTTAATAGGAAAGTTTGTCTCTCTCTTTTTTTTTTCTTTTTCCTTGTTTTAATACTTTTTAATAAGTGGTCTTGTTTAATTCATTAAATTTTTTGGTTTATCTGATGGATAATTTTGGTCTAGTAAACTCCTCGTTTGTCTTAGAACCTTTGCAGGTGTACTTGATTTATTTAACTATTTTTCCCTCTGGTTAACAAAACAAAAAATCACTTAGATGTGAATAATTTATTAATGTAATGTCTAAAATCACATAATCTAACTTAACTATTCTCAATCATCTGGAATAGGGTAAAACAATTCAAATTTGCCATAGAAGTATTTCTAAAGACCATCTCCTCATTGATGATTCACCAACGAACTGTACTTATAAGGAATGGATAAGAGATAATGCCGGAGTTGATGAACAATAAGCTCATTATTCTAATTAATCACTACGAGTTTGTCAAAGACTTGACGAAATATTTAGAATTTCACATTCAAAAAAAGGAAATATGTATTTATAAAGCATGTAAGGGGTTTTATCAAGATAAGCAATAATATCAATCCCTTTAAACATGTTTTACAAATTTTAAAAAACTCTATAAAGAATTAAATATTTTGTATTGTTTAGTAATTATGTTAAAGTTTGACAAAATCAATAAGAGCATATAGTAGTTATAATTTTCTTGGTTAGTCTTACCTCTCACTTTAAGGTTGCTAACTCTTAAATGCTTTCTAGTGTTAAGATTCCTTCCTTATATAAGGTCTTTACTAAAATACTCTACACAGATGCCAATATGTTTGTTTCTACCAAATTTAGACTTTTAGTGCCCTTATGAGTTGGAATAATGGATTTGACGCTGAAAATTCATTTCATAGGAATAATAAACAGAGGAGGAGGGATAGGAAATTATGACAATAAAAATCAGGATGGAAGATCAATTATTTGTTGATATTATCACGAGTCATAGTAAATGCATATGCCAAAAGTTGCTAAATAATTGTGACAATTGGTGAGTGTAATTGCCTAAAGGTGAGCTTACAAGGAATGTTGTAGGTATCACTGAATCTCTGTAGTTACCAAGAGGTTCAAGTGTGGGACTCTCAAGTTTTGTATATAATTTTTATCATCTATATAAAGTCTTTTGAGTTATAAAAAAAAGTTGCTAAATAATTCTCAAAAATCTCATTACACTCATGTTGTATCTACTATTAGCATACTTAGCTTATTCGTTAAGAAGACAATTATAGTTTTCTTCACCTAGTACCAAAAAGAATTACAAAGTTCATCTAGCCCTATCACTTATATTATTGACTCCAGTAACATATCTACATGTATTCTTTACTCTTCCTCATAATGTATCATTGATTTTTATACCTAAAATTAAGATAATTCTAGTGTTTTTTTACATAAACATTCTTCTCCTTTCCATATTACCTTATCTAATAGATATTTCCTCTATTATTGATTCTAACATTGTTAGTCCTACTATATTACTTTGTCTTTTTTCTTGAGCCTATCTTAAGTTTAATATATGTGATTAACTCACTCATTCCTTATATTGTTATATTTTATTCTTTCCTTTTAGGTTATTAAATGAGCTAGTTTCCTTTTGAGTGAGTACATTTGATGTTTGGGGTTTATTTCCTATTGTGTCTATCATTATTTTGTTACTTTTGTTGATGATTTCTCTTATATGACTTAGCTTAATTAATGAAATGTCATTTTAAATTATTTTTCCATTTTTATTCTTTTTATAATGAAATAAAAACTTAATTCAATATCTCTTATCCATAACTTGAGACTCAATAATACTAAAATAAAAATTTTCATACCATTCTAAATCAACACGACATATAATTACATTCTTCATTAATCCTTATATGTTAACACACCATTTCAAAATGGCATTGTTGAAAGAATAAAAAATCAACATCTCCTTAAAACCTCTATAATACCCTTATTCAAAATGCATGTTCCTGAACCATTTCGGGTCAATGCAATCTTCGCAACCTATTTTTTGATCAAATATATGCCTTCTTCTTTTCTTTATGGTGAGATTCTTTTTAATATTCTTTTTCCTACTAAACCTTCATTCCTTATTATATAAATTTTTGGTAGTACTTGTTTTGTTCATGATATTCATCCTCAATTTATTAGGATAAATCTTAAATATTTAAAATATTTTTTGAGCTACTCTTATATATATATAAAAAAGGTTATCATACTACTGTTAAAATCTTAACAAATATTTGATATCAGTCGATGTTATCTTTTTTAAACATATTCCTTTTCTTTTTTTTTCTAATTCTTCAATTTTTAAAAAGACGACAATAATTTATTAGTTTACAAGATTGCTTTTTAGACTATAAATGCTATCTATTCATATGAAACTTATACAAAACTGCAAACATAGCTTATTTTCTAGATTTATTCTAAAATATGATATCATCCTTATACATGTTCAATGCCTATCTTTTAATAGACATCAAATACAATAATTGATGATCTTGATTTCCTAACTGCTCTTTGCAAAGAAAAAAGTTAGTACACTTTTTCTATTTTCTCTTTTTATTCTTATGATCTTTTTTCTTCCTCCTTGGATTATTTTATCTCCCCATTTAATTCCACAACTCCACCAAAAATTGTTTATGAATCCTTATCTCATCTTAGCTAGTGTGAAGCTATAATAGAGAAGATGAATACTTTAGATGATATTGGTTTATGAGATTTAGTTAACTATCTATTAGAAAGAAGGCTATTAAATGTAATGGGTGTTTATAGTGAAAGTCATATCTAATGGATCCATGGTTAAGCTCAAGGCAGGACTTATGACAAAATGCTATGCTTAGACTTATTATGTCAATTATTGTGATACTTCTCTCTTGATATGAAATTAACCTTTATTCTTTTATTCATTTATATGTTAGCTACTTATGATTGGCCTTTACATTAGTTAGACATCGAGAATGCCTTCATATAAAGTGGCCTTTAAGAGGAAGAGCATTTGGAACAACCACTTAGGTTTATAGCTAAGGATTTCCATCTTTTAAAAGTAATTATATGGTTTAAAATATAGTTATTATGATTGGTTAAAAAAATTAGTCAGACATTTTAAAAGTTTTGGCATGAATAAGAGTAAATCTAAACATTAAATATTCTATAAACATTTTGTATTTGTTATTATTCTCTTTGTTATATATGTGGATGATATTGTCATTACTATCAGTTATAATATGTACATTTTATCTTTGAAATCCTTCCTTCAAATTTAGTTTCTTATGAAAGATTTAAGGGTTTAGAAGTAATTTTTGGGAGTGTAGGTGATAAAAAGCAATAAAAGGCATTTTTTTTTATCTCAAAGGAAGTATATATCAGATTTATTAATTAAGACCGAAAAGATGGGGGCTAAGCCATATAGTGCTCTAATGATTCCTAATTTATAATTCACCAAATATGGAGACTAGTTTGAAAACTCTAAGAAATATGGGAGATTGGTTGGAAAATTAGGTTTTTTCTTACAATAACTTTCCTTGATATTGCATATTACTATCTTTTCCAACCATTCACCATTTGGATGCTTTACAATAAATCTTATGCACTTAAAAAGGAGCTCCTAGTCTAGGGATACTATATAAAAATCATGGATATACTCATATTGAGTGTTTCTTAGATCCTGATTAGGTAGGCTTTAAGATTGATTAAAAATCTACTATCGGCAACTGTGTATTTATTAAAGGAAACCTAGTCTCATAAAAAAGCAAGAAGTAACATATTATGTTTAAATTTAGTGTATAATCTATATATAAGGCTATGGCCAGGGCCGTTCCTATCGTTTTATAGGCCTTGGGCGAAATTAAAAAAAGGGCCCCAATAAATCGATAATATACTTAAGTTTACATGTTTGTATGAAACATAAATGACTCAATTTATAAGTTTACATAATCAACTAAATATTAA
>JANVCQ010000001.1:6056524-6086545 GCA_025531925.1 Erythroxylum plowmanianum
CTTTTCATGAAAAATCTAGAGCTTTCGGGATTAAATTGATATTTGCGGATTTAATCAAAGTGAGGCAATTATGTAGACATATGAAACATGCTTTCGTATTTCGGTGATTTCTCTAGTTATAAAGATCCGATTGAGGAGATTTTTTATTCTAATTAATCTAGAGACATGGATTTTAATTTTAGCTTAGGAGTTGGATTATAATTTTGGGCCCTAAGCAGATCAATTATATTGAGAGAGATTAAGGTGAATCTTTCAAGATCGGTTCGGATGACATTAAAATAAATTCGTTTGTGAGTTTCATCTGTGGTGAGGAATCCCTTCCTCGTGGGATGCGCGTCCAGGTGTCACGTAGGACGTCGGACACGTGGCTCACCCGAGGTGGGGTTCCAACACTTCACAAAATAGAGTTTTTTAAGTATGAAATATGGTGAAAACTATGAGTTTGTGATTGAGAGTGTTCAAGCGTGATTACATGAGCACATAAAGTGAAATTCTAAATAATAAAATCACAAGACTGCATGTTGTGTTGAATTTTTTGACAAATAAGTAAAAATTAATATTTTAATTATAGAAATTATACATTATTCATATCATATATGTTTTAAATAGATAATGAACTGTTTCTATAGCAGTCTGCAGCAACTACCCTTTAAGTACAGACATAATAAATCGTTATGTGCATAAATAACCCACAAATTACGTACTTCCAATAAGTTACTTGAAACTAAGTGATGGGTTAGATTTAATTAGCTTTTATAGGCTAGAACATGTCTCCATTCTCACCTGACCATCCTCTTCAAAAAAATTTGTGAGCTACAGTCTTGTTACTTTTACTCAAATTTGCAATTTTTTATATTAAAAAATTATTAAAGAACTTGCTTAGGATGTATATTATATATTATTATTATTATTTAATTTATGACTTATTTCATATTTTATTTATTAAACATTTATTCATTTCTTTTATTTCATATATATTTATTATTATTTATTTTTGTTTTGGTTATTTTATTATTTGTTGACTTTGTGACATGTGTTCAAATCCTATATTGGAGAAACAGAATATTGAAAGAGCCTCCTTAAGTTATAAAAGGAGGGTTTTTCCACCTTTTATCTAACATCCCAAAAATTGTCTTTCCATAAGACAAAAATTCCTTATCTCCTTTAGTAGTATTTCACTTTTACAATTTCTTAAAAATAGTTAAATATCAATTTAATAGTATCTGAAGAAGTAGGCATAATTGGCTGAACCTCATTAAATTATGGTGTGCTTTATTTGTCCATTTAATAGCTATTATTGGTTATATTTATGGTGAATTATTATGATATTAAATTATATGTCTAAGAAAATTCTGTCTAAGAGGTTGGATTTTAAATGAGATTGTTTGTGACCGGTCTAGTCTTTTCTAGGAATTTACCTAGTGTGATTTTTTAGTATAATCGTTCACACTCTATTTACCTAGGCAATAGTGTTCAAGGTGAATTTATTATTATTGGTGGAGATCAACCCTAATTTCACAACAATTGGTATCAGAGCTAAGGTTTTCTCTTAGCAGTGGTTATAGCATATTGTGATCTTCCACATCAGAAAAGATTTTTCCTTGCGCTATTGGAATTCCACATTGACAACTGTTGAATATAAATTGTAGCAGAAATAATAGAAATTATAGATACAATCACGCCAACAACTTTTACCTCGTCTATTTTAACAAAGAATACTGTGACAAATGCAAGATCTGCGATGGATATTTTTGATGGCACATGTCATTTCGGCAAATGGAAAAGTGAGGTTCAAGATGCTCTTTCTCAATAAGGTCTTGGCATTGCTATTGAAGGAAACAAACCAGATGATGTTGAGGAGAAAGATTGGAAGACTATAAATCATTTGACATGTGGTACAATTCGATTATGTCTTTCTAGAGAGCTAACATATGCTTTCTCGAAAGAAACTTCTGTATCTAAATTGTAGAATACATTGGAAGAGAAATTACTAAAGAAAAGCAGTCATAATAAGCTCCATATGAAGAAGAGATTGTTTCGTTTCTCTTATGTTCTGGGTACCACTATAAACAATCACATCACCAGTTTTAATCAGTTAGTTACTGATTTAATAAATTTGGATGTGACATTTGAAGATAAAGATCTGGCTTTGATGTTGTTGGGATCCCTTCTTGAGGAGTTTGAGTTTCTTGAAACTACTCCACTTCACAGGAAGGTTGATGTGTCTCTTAGTGAAGTTACAGCTGCTTTGTACAGTCATGAATTGAGAAGGAAGACAAAGGAAGAACGTACAAGTGGAGCAGCAAAAGCTTTGGTAATAAGAAGCCGTTTGTAGAGCCAAACTAAAGGAAAGAAAGGGAGATCAAAGTTAAAGCTCAAACTGAGCAAAGATAAATGTGTCTTTTGTCAGGAAAAAGGGCACTGGAAAAATAATTGTCCAAAGCTGAA
The DNA here is from genome assembly GCA_025531925.1 of Erythroxylum plowmanianum. Lineage (NCBI taxonomy): Eukaryota > Viridiplantae > Streptophyta > Magnoliopsida > Malpighiales > Erythroxylaceae > Erythroxylum > Erythroxylum plowmanianum. Next base: position 6,058,973 of record JANVCQ010000001.1, read on the forward strand.
GAATAAGAACAAACCTAATAAAGGAAAGGCTGCTTCAAATTCGAATGTTGTTGAGTGTGAAGATATAGACTTAGATCTTTCATTGGTTGTTACATCCTCAATAAGCCCTTATGGGCCATGGTTGCTCGATTCAGGCTGTAGCCATTACATGTGTCCCAATCGGAATTGGTTCTCTGATTTTAAAGAGTTAAAAAGTGGAGTTGTTTACACAATAAAATGGAACAACGAGGACTCTAGCAGATGTCAAATACGTGCCAAGTTTGACGAAGAATCTCATTTTTGTGGGAGTCCTAGAATCAAAGAGCTACACTATAAATGCAACAAATGGAGTAATGAAAGTCATCTCTAGTGCACTTGTGGTGATAAAAGGAATTCCAAGAAACAATAACCTGTATTATTACAAAGGTAATACAGTTATTAGAATAACAACAGTAGCTTCTAATGATGATCAAGAGTTAAAAGTAGCTAGGTTGTGGCATATACACTTGGGAAATGAAGGTGAAAAATCCTTAAGGATATTAGTAAATCAAGAATTGTTGAAAGGAGTTCGGTCTTGAAAATTAGACTTCTATTAACATTGTGTCAAAGGGAAGGAGACAAAAATGAAATTCAGCACTACAATTTATGATATGAAGGATATTTTAGATTATGTTCACTCTAATGTGTGGGGACCTTCCAAAACAACTTCTTTGGGAGGAAAACACTATTATGTGACCTTTGTTGATGATTTTTCTCAAAGAGTATAGGTGTATACTATGAAGACTTAAGATAAAGTGCTGTAAGTTTTCCTCAAATGGAAGAAGATGGTGGAAAATCAAACAGGCAGAAAGATTAAGCGTCTATGTACAGATAATATTGGGGAGTACATGAGTGATCCATTTTTAGAAGTTTGCAAAGATAAAGGTATAGTCAAATACTTCTTAGTCAGGGATACACCACAACAAAATAGGGTGGTAGAATATATGAACCAGATTGCTGGAGAAAGTTCGATGTATATTGTCTAATGTTAGGTTGGGTAGAGAATTTTGGGCTTAAGCTGTTACATATACTTGTCATCTCATCAATCACCTTCCATGAACTGCCATTAGTGGTAAAACACCTTTGGAAAAATGGATTGGAAAACCTGCTACGGATTATAATTCCTTACATGTGTTTGGTTCTGTTGTATGTTATCATGTTAACGAGTCAAAGTTGGATCCACATGCAAAGAAAGCTATTTTGATGGGGATAACCTCTGGTGTGAATGGATATTGCCTTTGGTGCCTAGAGTCAAGAGAAATAATTTTTATCAGGGATGTTACCTTTGACGAATCTACCATGCTAAGAAGAAAGAATTGTTACCCTAGTAAATGATGAAGCAGATGTAAAAGCTTCTGTGGTAGAAGAGGAGCCAGATGAAGAATAGATTCCAACCTAAGAACCTCCACAGCAACAATTACCAATTACATTGAGAAAGCCAAAAGGAACATTCAAGTACCTGCTAGTTATGTTAATATGGTAGCTTATGCACATCCAATTGAAATTGATGACATTCCTACCACTTATAAGGAAGCAGTCCAAAGTTTAGAAGAAGATAAGTGGAGGATAGCCATGAATGAAGAAATAAATTCCCTTTATAAGAATCAAACATGGAAGTTAGCTAGTCTCCCAAAGGGAAAGAAGGCAATTGCATGCAAATGAGTGTATACAAAAAAAAGATAGATTTTTTGATAAGGATAATGTTCACGATAAAGCAAGGTTGGTAGCCAAAGGCTATGCTCATATGGAGAGAATTGATTATAATGAATTTTTCTCTCCAGTTATAAAACATTCCTCCATTCAAATTTTGTTGGCTTTAGTAACACCGTTTGATATGAAGCTAGTTCAATTGGATGTAAAAACTACATTTTTATATGGAGTCTTAGAGGAGGAAATCTATATTATTGGGCCCGAAGGTTTTAAGTTGCTAGAAAAGAGAATATGGTGTGCAAGCTTGAAAAATCATTGTACGGATGTAAGCAATCTTCGAGATATTATGATTTCGATTATGCCGATGATTTAGATAAATGTCGATCAACTATTGGTATGTTTACTCTTGCAAAGGCACTAGTAAGTTAGAGGTCTACCTTATAGTCAACAATTGCTTTGTGGACTATAGAGGCAGAATATATGGCAACTACAGAGGCTGTGAAGGAGACAATTTAGCTTCAAAGATTGCTTAGTGAATTAGGGGTTCAACAGAAGTACATCAAAGTGCACTATGATAGTCAGAGTGTTATCTTTTTAACAAAGAACCAGGTTTACCATGCAAGGACGAAGCATATCGACATCCGTTATCACTTGTACGAGAGGTTCTAGAAGAAGGTGGAGTAACAATCCAAAAGATTAAGACCACTAAGAATCCTGCTGATATGTTGACAAAGGTGATAACTGCAGTCAAGTTCCAACATTGTTTGGACTTGATCAATAGTGTTAAAAACTTAAAATGGGCGCTTTGAAACGTATTTGAAGACACTATATAAGACGAGTTTTGTGAAAGATTTGAAGATGTTGAATATGCCAAGGTGGAGAATTGTTGATTTTGTGGCATATGTTCAAATCCCATATTGGAGAAACACAATATTCAAAGAGCCTCCTTAAGCTATAAAAGGAGGGCTTTTCCACCTTTTATCTAACATCCCAAAAATTATCTTTCCATAAGACAAAAATTCCTTCGCTCCTTTTGTAGTATTTTACTTGTATTATTACCTGAAAATAGAGAAATATCAATTTAATAGTGTCTGAGGAAGTAGGCATAATTAGCTGAACCTCATTAAATTCTGGTGTTCTTTATTTACCTATTTAATAGCTATTATCAGGTGTAGTTGTAGTGAATTATTGTGTTATTAAATTACATGCCTAGGAACATTTTGTCTAGGAAGTTGGATTTTAAGTAGGACCATTTGTAACTCCTCTAATCTTTCTTGAGAATTTACCTTATGTGATTTTTTCCGTACAATCATTCATACTCTATTCATCTAGGCAATAGTACTTAAGGTAAACTTGTTATTATTGGTGGAGATTAACCCTAGTTTCACAACATATTTTCTTATTTTATGTTTTTTAATTTCATGTGGGATATTCAGAACGTCTCTACTAATTAAGAATAAGGCCAAGTACTACTCGACTTCTTCAGACCCTACGTGTCATCAGGATTTTTACTTGATGTTTTTGTTATTATTGTTGTTGTTAATACTTAATAGGTATACTAGCTAATACTTAATAGGTATACTAAATAGAAGTATTTGTCATTTTCGTTAAATTTAGAAGGCTTATTTAATTGTTTATCTCACATGAATGTGGCCTAGATCTAAGAGAAGGTAAAATTAACGAAATAAAATTCTATTCGAGAAAAAGGAAAGTAGTTCTATTTAATTTTTAAGTTTAGTACAAGTATTTTGTATTTATTTAATCTGCAAAAATGAAAGGTTCAGTACACCCAATGAAGCCTTATGCTTTGTCATAGGTTAAAAAGATAGTTCTTAACAAGAGCATGAACCTACACATCGATCACGCACAATTACAAAAAGGATTAATATCATCCAACAAATGGATGAATACCTCATACTTCTTTTATTTATAAAGTAGATTTTAGTGCTTGGTTCATTCATGGATGAGAGATCGGGTTCGCGGGCGTCAAATTCTCTAGTTTCTTGAACTGGTCCAAAACAATAGACCCTTAAGGTATAGTTAGTAAGCAATTATGGAGTACCAAGTGTTGGTTTAAGACTTTTCTATCCATGTACTAAGCCAAAGACCCAAAGAAATCAGCTAGCGCCCGCATTTTTTGAATGTTCAAATGGATCCAAGTCAACTTCTAGAGTTAATTATACGGTTTGAGAATTTATAGCACAATAACTTAGTTTCCTGGAAATAGCTCCAGTTGTAGTTGTGGCGTATCGGAATTAAGTACTTCAGTTGAGCTGCCATGCATCTTCGCACAAAAAATGACGTAGGGAACAACAGGTACAGCATATCTGAGCAGTTTTGGCTGGTAGTGAGAACAGAGCCATTTGCGGCTCGGAAAATCTTATCCACCTATGATCTGATCATACTTCCTTAATTTTGCCAGGAACAAGTGAGGTTTTCACAGTTCCACTAAAGTCTAAACCCCTGAAGTATTAACACTCAGCATTATTAGTAGTCGTGAATGATTTAAAGATCTTTATAAAACAATCGATACATTCAGAATCCCTCTATATGAAAGATAACAAATTTCCTAATGCTTTTATAGTCCAAAGTTAACCAAGAATCTAATACACTTTAATGATCCAATTTATAAGCTTTCTTGGATCAATGTTAAAGTTGGATAACAGGGTCTAATGTCTTTTTAACAGCGGAAGTCTAGATCAGCTCAACAACTATCATTTGACTTGAAAGAACAATATAAATTATTAATAATCACTTGGAAAAGTTTATAGGTCAGTCTACCCTTCCAATATTCTCGATATCATGGAAATTGCACAAGCAAAAGTGGTTGGCATGCGATGACAATAGGGAAGCATGTTGAGGTGTTGCTTTGCTTCCTTTTCTTTTTCCTGCTGAAGTGGTAACCTTTATGGTCACTAATTAATGGATGTTTTGTGGTACTCATTGGAGACGAATCACTCAGTGGTCCTTAAGTAAGGATGTTTGTACTTTGTCTTCTTGTTATTGTGGATCAGCTTCATTTGCTTTCTTCTCTTACCTACCAAACATGTCTGCCTTGTAATCGTTTCCCTCCCACACTTGCTTTACAAGGAATCATAAAAAATATAAATCCATTGACATATAACAACAGCTAATCCAGTTGCTGCAGATAATAACATCCTGCAGCCTGGTGTCCTTTTCAAGCTACATCTTTTCATTTCTTTATTGTGATTTCACACAGCTTTTCACCTGTACTGAAGTAACATAAAAGAGAACTCCTGTTCTTAATTAGCATAGAAGAAACGTTGAAAAATGCTAAAAAGGCTAACTTTTTCCTTCTGCGATTGTTATGCAAAAAAGTCACAAGATTTCTCTTTAATGTACTGTTTCTGTTTCACTTTGATGGGTTAATGTCAGTTCAGGTGAAATAACCCATATCTCTAGTGGTTTAATCGGAGGTTAGGGAAGAAATGCTATTTCTAAAATTACTTAGCTATTTTTCAATTTTAGTTATTTCTAAAAGAGAAGATAGAAGTTGGCCCTTGTGGATCAATGCATATATTGATTCACCAGGCTAACTGCATATGCTATGTCTAGTCTGATGTGAAAGAGATAGATGAGTCTTCCAATTAGCCTCTGATATCTCCCTATCTCGTCTACTGATATACTTGTTCCTTGTGATTGCTCTCAATAGGAGATTCAGCTAGTTTACAACCCATCGACATATTTTCTTTGGGAGATAATATTTGATCTATCAACATCAAATCACAAAAAGTATTGCAACTTCCCTAGATCTTTAATTTCAAATTCTTGAGCAAGGAGTTTCTTCAACCTAACCATCTCTTTTATATCACTTCCAGTTACCACAATGTAATCAAAATAGACATTGAGAAATGAGATCTTACCTTGGGAATGCTTGATAAATAGGACATGATGAATATTAATATGGTGATAACCAAAGGAAATCATAGCTTGAATGAATTTTTCAAACTATGCTCTAGGTGATTCATTCAGCTGATACAAGACCTTTTTTAGCCTACAAGTCTTCCCTTATATCTTCTCATCTTTAAATGCAAAAGGAATCTCCATATACACCTTCTCCTTTAGATCCCTATTAGGGAAAGCATTTTTAAAATCAAATTGCTGTAAGTCCTAACTACACAAGAGAGTAAAATTATGATTGTTTTCAACTTAGTAACTGGAGAAAGGTTTCTTAATAGTCCACTCTATATGTTTGAGTAAAGCCTCTAGCCACCAATCTCGCCTTGCATTTCTCAGTGGATCCATCCAGTTATGCTTCATTGTGAATACCCATTTGCAGCCAACTCTTTTTTTTTTCCTTCTGGAGTAGTGATAAGTTCACAGGACTCATTTTTGTCCAAGGCCTTCATATCCTCAACCGTGACTTCTTTCCATTAGACATTTTTGATTGTTTCTCTCCAATTTTGTGGAATAGACATAGAGGAAACAGATAAGAAAAAGGCTCTATAGGAGGGAGATAGTGAGTCATAAGAAACAAAGTAATAAATTGAGTGTTTGGTGTAAGTTCTAACATATTTTCGAAGGGTAATAGGCCTATCTAAATCATCAGGTAAATCATATTCTAACTCACCAGTGATTTCAAGGGAAGAGGATGACATAGAATATATGATGACTTTTTCTATCTTATCTTTTATTGAGTTTTTCTTTAAATCTGATCTATCTAAGCGCATACTTCAATCCTCCTGAACCAACTAGTTTTCTCCCTTTAAATTGTTCTCTCTCCTTAGATCACAGTATCAAGTAACACCTCTTCGCTCTCATTCTCCCCTAAAGAGGAGTTTGATGTGTGGTGAAATAAGGCTCACACTCAAAAAAAGGTATGTCCATACTTACATTATATTTCCTAAATGAAGAGTGATAACACTTGTATCCCTTTTGTATGGGAGAATATCCAATAAACACACACTTCAAAGCTTTAGGCTCCAACTTGCCCACATTCCGATCATAAACAAAGCAAATACAACCAAATACTCTAGGCGGTACATTATATTTTTACCTTGCAATATTTCTGCAAGGCCTTTAAAATCCCGAATCTGAAGTGACATTTTATTAATAAGCAGTAGAAAGGACCCCATCATCCCAATATCTCTTAGGAATGTTCATGGTGAACATAAGTGATGGCTACCTCTAAAATATGTTTGTTTTTTATTTGTGCAACTCCGTTCTATTGACTAGTATAGGCGCAATTGGTTTGATGTATTATTCTATAGGAATCTATATAAGTACAAAAGTTGCCTTCCATATACTCCATTCTATGATCTTAGGATTTTAACTTTAGCATTATGTTGGGGATAAATCATTTTATGAAAAGACTGAAAGCATGAAAACACTTCATTCTTAGCTTTCATCAAATAAACCTAAGTCAATCTTATGCAACAATCAATAAAGGTCACAAACCATTTGTGGCCAGAAAGAGAGGGATTTTGAGTAGGACCCCAAAGATCAAAGTGAATTATCATAAGTAACATAACTTTTATTATTAGATAAATGATAAGAACTTCTAATGTGTTTAGCAAGTTCACATGCTTCACAAAATAAGTAATTAAAAGAAGTTCTTTTAAACAATTTTGGATATAATTTTTCTAGAACAAAAAACTAGGGATGTCCTAACTGCCTATGTAACTATAGAATTCCCTTATTGATCATATCATTCCCAAAAGACACTTGATGTGCAACTATCATGTGATTTTCTTCCAAGACATATAAGTCATCTAGCAATCTATTGGTTCCAATCTTCTACCCTATGTGGAGGTTCTAAAGAACACAATAGTCGGGAAAAAAATTCAACTTTGCAATTAAGATTTTTAATGATAAAATTGATAGAGAGAAGACTAATAGAAATACAAGGTATATGAAGAACTGAGAATAAGGTGATATTATGAATACAGTTAACAAAGCCTGTACCATATATGGAGGTAAAAGACCTATATCTTATTCTAACATTATCCCCTTTTTCTATGAGAATGTTAAAAATTCCTTTTGAGAGCCTGTCATATATTTGTTAGCTCTAAAGTCTATAATTCAAGGATTATCATTAGAATTTGAGTACAAAATACCTGATTTTGCAATATTTGATGTACCAATTGTGGAAGGAGATTCCAGTTGTGAGAGAAGATGTCTTAATTTTTTGAAGCTCCTTATTAGATAAAACTTTAGCTAACAATGTTTCAGATGCTTCATTCCTTTCAGCCAAGTGGGCCTGTCCCCTGACCATTAAATCACCTCATTTTTCATGACTTTGATTTGACCTTCTATGTAGTTTCCAACATATTTCTTTTGTGTGCCTTTGTTTTCAACCATAATCACAATGTAAGTGATCCTTATTAGATGAGGTATTTATAGGCTTTGGCTTCTCAGCAGAACTAGCCACTAATCCTGCTTTCTTAATAATGGTTGTATATAACATAACATTTCTTCTACTCTCTTCTTACTGAATGAGAGAATGAGTAAGTTGTATTGAAGGGAAATAATATTTCCCAAGTATTGTACCTCGTATATGGTTATATTCTAGGATAAAATTAGCTAAAAAATCAAACACTTAATCCTCCTCTATCATTTTCTGGAATTTGGTAACATCTTTTGAGCATTATGCTTGAAAGTCTTGATAATAACCTAGTTCTTGCCACAATCTATATAGCTTTGTAAAGTATTGTGATATAGTCATATCTGCTAACTTCATGTTGTGCAGTTTATTAAGATGATAAAAAATTTAGGCTTTATTACCTTTTTGAGAACAAGTCAGAGAAGCAACTTTCCATATGTTTGTTGTTCTATCAAGTAACAAGTATGTCCGAGCAATCTATGGTTTCATTGAATTAATGAGCCAAGACATCATAAGAGAATTCTCAAACTTTCATTGATTATAATCAGGATTATTGACATCAAGTCTCTTACTATCACCATTAATGTAACCCTGTAATTCTCGAGCTTCAATGAATAATAAACAAGATCTTGACCAAGCAAGATAATTAGTTCCATAAAGTTTCATAGTGTTGATTTAAAGTGAAGGATTATCATAACTCAAAATACTTATCCTTTTTTTTCATCCATCTTTTTTAGAATCACTCAGGACAAATAAAGAAATATGCCAATAGTAGTAATCGAAAGACTTCAGAGAAAATTAGAGGCTTTTGGCAAATTTCCCAACAAGCTATCGAAGTTTAGACACCATAGGGAAGATCTACAGGGACTGACGACATTGGTGGATCAAGACTTGGGGTGAAAAAATAGCCAAAGGGTGGGGTATAGAGCTTACCCGTAGTGGAGACTGGCAGTCTATGGCAACACGTGGTGATTGGTATGTACTTAATTGATTATACATTTATTCCAAAACACCCAGAGGGTGCTTGGTTCATGGGTTTGGGAATCAATCAATGGGTATGGAATGAATACAGGTGGTTGCTTTTATATTATAATTATAGGAGATATTTGACTTTTGGGGAATCGTCCATACCCTTGATATATTAGAGAAATGGGTTTCATTCTTGGTTTGCAGCAAGTGCCATCGACGTGACACTTCTTGTCATGCTTGTGATATTCTTCTTTTCTTCTTTCTTTTTTAATTAAATATAATTAAAATATAATATAACTAATTACAATGTAATTAATTATAATATAATATAATATAATATAGTTAATTAATTAATTCAATATAATTAATTAACTATAATATAATAAATTAAAACATAGTTAATTAATTATAATTAATTAAAATATACTTAATTAAAATATAATTAATTAATTACAATATAACTAATTAATTATATTTTTCTTTTTTAGCAATTAAATATAATTAATTAAAATATATTAAAATTTGATGTAAACACATTTTTATTTCTAAAAATTTTAAAAATTTTATTTCTCAATATTTTTAACAAAACCAATCACTATTAATAGTAATGGTAATCATTTCCTTTTAACCAACCATCATAATTAAAATTATTATATCTATTCTCATTTCTCACTATATTCACTCTCATTCTTATTACCATTCCCCAATGTAAACCAACCGCCCCCTTAATGATTAATGTTATGAAATACTTATGAAACTCACTTTAGTTCATCTTTGGTTTTAGGTACAATTCTGAAGCGAAAGACCTAAAGTGAGTTGAAAGCATAATATTTGAGTCGTCTTCTTAAGATTCACACACTTGTCTTCATGGAATAAGAAGAAGAAGGATTATAACAAGAAGAGCAAGACATGCATGAAGATGAAAAGTAAATGGACATGGCCAATAGCTCACAGATATGATGAATAAGTCGTGGCCGTGAGACATATTGTCATAGGCATGAGACTCTTCTCACACCCATGATAGGTGTGTCACACTTGTGACTTTCACACCTAGAACCCAAAAACCCTACTTTTAGTATAAAAAGAACATGTGACAATATAAACATTTATGAATCATTTTAGTGGGTTTTGGGAGACGAAGAGAATGAAGAAGGCCAAAGCTCTCATCCTTTGGAGACCTATAGAGGGCTAGGCTTTCTCGACCTAGTTTGGAGGGGATATCGATGCCGAAGAACCCGGTTAAGCATATCTTTCATTGTCTTTCTTGTTCTTTCTCTCTTAGGAATTGATTATGTTATCTTTTTTTATTGTCTAGGTATTTTGTTAAGATGATCCTAATGCATTCATTGGATTATTTTATTATGAACCTATAGCTAGAATCTTCAATATAATCTATAATTATTGTGTCGAGATTTATTTATGGCAACTAATGATTTTAGATCATTAGGGATACAATCAATAATTATTGTATTTCCAATTGGTGTTAAATCATTAACATAACCTAGGTTAAATCACTCGAATGTATGTGATTGTTGCCTTGATTTTAATACCACTGTCCCATTAAATCTAGAGAGCTTTTCCTAGGTTGTTTGTTGGCTATATTTAATTAACAAGTGTCTCTTAATTAAATATGACCTAAGAGAAAACCGGGGTTAGGAGAACTTATCATTAACTTACGATTAATAGTTGCTAAGAGAGGAATGAGGATAACAATTCAATGAAGTATGTTTAATTATATGTAGGCCGGGATTGCATCGATGATTGAGTTCCTAACGAATTCATAACTTTCATCATTTTTGAATGTTTTCTTTAATTAGTTTTTGTTTTTGTTATTTTGTTATTTTAAACTAGACCATAACCCCCATAACCTAAATACCAATTCTTTTCATAACAAAAGTTAACTGAATACTCTATGTGGGATCGACCTAGATTTATTACTCTTATAGTTGTAGGTCTAGTTATTTTGAGTAGTGTTACGACACACTACATCAATTTTTTTTAAGTGTGGTGCTATAGTTCCTTTTTATTTCAATTGGTGTTGTGTACATATTTGTTTATAATTAGTCTCTATTCAGTTATTTCTTGAACTTTTCATTTCTTTGATGTTTATGTGTTTTTTAAAAAATCATAAAAGGAAGTAACTTTTTCTATAACTCATATTCGCAATCTTATAACCAAGTTTGGATTTATCATACGAACTTCAGTTATAGATGAGATAACTAGCAAAATTACTCCCTTGATAGTTTGTAGGACATGTAATAATTCCTGTATAGACCAAAAGCTTTGTATTATGACTCAGGTCCTTCGTTGGAAGAATTACTTGATGTTATGGCTACTAAAAATATCAAAATTCAACATAATAACTTATAGATTCAGTAGAATACGCTATAATTCCAACAAAATGGAAGGCAATTTTGGCAGGATACAAGGTCTAACATCCAAGATTTGGAGAGCCAATAATACTCAGGCACATCTATGGAATAATTGGTTAATGTTGTGACTGCTGATACTTTGCAATTTCAATAGGGTGTACAATAGTTCTAGTAGTTCCAATAGGAAGTGATGCAATCCTACCAAGATACAATGTCGAGAATCTTAGCAAGCCAGGTGGGTCAGTTGGTAGAAACTCTTGACCTCCTAACATCATAACGTGAAGAAATACAACTATCTTAACTTGAGGAGTACCCAAGGGACGTTAGTATAGAGACCTTACAAATTGAAGAGGATCTTGAGAATTTTAAGAGAACTACTCAAAGATTTGCTTGTGAAAAAGAAGTTTAGGAGGAGCTAGAAGGAGAAAAGGATACAACATTTAGCTAGAACATGAGTACTGATTCTATGATTATTGTTAATACTAACCCTTCACCTTTGTATGGTAGATTGGAGAAATTAAACGAGGAAGAAAAAGGTGAAGAGACATTCGAGATATTTCAAAAGTGCATAGACTCGGTAGAGATTAGAAGTTTAAAGATGAGGAATATGTTGAAAATGAGAGGTCATCAGGCCCTATCTTGAAGAACCTCAAGTGGAGGAACCACAAGTGACACCTGAAGATCATAACTTTGTAACGTGATGAGGAAAATCAGGAGTCGAGCTAGCGACACTAAACAAAAACACTTCTTTGAAGGCAACCCAAGGGAAGTTCATTTATTTTTCTTTACATTTTCACATTTATTTTTTTATATGCATGTGTGTTTTTAATTTTGTTTGCCTTTTACATGTTTTTAAATTTTCAAATAAAGAGAGAGAGAGAATCAAGCAAATAAAGAAATATTTTCTCATTTTTCTATTGCTTCTAAGATTATATAGTCATAATTATAGTGTGAATTGACTAGAAAAATTCATGGAAACTTTAGCATATACTTTTACTCTTGTGATTGTTGTTGGTAATTTTCAAATAATCGTTGAAATGTCATTTTATGTCTTATTAATAGATTCTAAGGTTAATGTAGCTTGTTTCAATATTTAAATGAAATGGAAAAGAAAAAAGCAAAAGAGAAAAGAAAAAGAAAAGAAAAAGAAAAAGAAGAAAAAAGAAGAAGAAAAAGAAAAAGAAAAAAAGAAAGAAAGAAAAGAAAAAAGGATATATGTTTAAATAAAAGTATCAAGGAGGAAATGCATTTGTTGTGTAAAGTTATTCATTATTAGTTTCTCCTCCTAAAGTTGTATGGAATAGGTGATTTGAGTACGATACATATAAGGTAGATGTTATTTTGAAGGATCACTATTTATGGTTATAATGTATTATTTATCATTGATTTGAGTGATTCCTTCTCATTACTTATGCTTGATATAGTTTGTTGTGTGAGAGCTTGAATTTGAGCTATGCAATGTAGTTTTTTTCATTCATCATAACTCATGGTACCTAGTGTTGAATGAATGTTAGTTTTTGCACTTGATGTTACATTGAGTGTTACTTTTTCTTTAGTAGCTTTGATGACTTTTATGCTACACTATCCAAACACATCTCACCTTACCCTTGCCTACATTACAACCTTAAAAGTCCTTTGATTCATAATTATGCATGTGAATCCTAGTGGTGGAGAGATGAAGAGATCTGCAAAAATGTGGAATGTCATGGTCATGAATGGTTTTTTAGTGTACCTATGGATATATCTTATTTAAACACTTTTTTTTCTAAGTCTACATCTAAATTGCTCAGTTTCTGAAGGTGATGAATGATGAATGATCATAAGTAGAAGCGTTGTATGTTGAGTTCTTGCTATGGTTTTTGAAAGTTATTCATCTTTGCTTATGACTATCTATTCTTGGCAAATATGGGAAATAAGTAAATGTTTTGGGTCTGTGATTATGATTTTGTGGTTTTGCCTAAGGGCAGTCAAAAGCCAAGTGTGGGAAAATTGATATATGCTTAATTGATTATACATTTATTCCAAAACACTTAATGATTAATCCTATAAAATTCTTAAGACATTCACTTTAGTTCATATTTGGTTTTAGGTACAATTCATAAGTGAAAGAACTAAAGTGAGTTAAAAGCACAATATTTCAGTCCTCTTCTTGAGATTCACACTTACTTGACTTCATGGAACAAGAAGAACAAGGATTAGAGCAAGAGGAGGCAAGAAAATGCATGAAGATGAAAAGTAAATGGACATGGCTAATAGCCCACGACCATGAAAATTAGTCATGGCCGTGAGACACATTATCATGGGCATGAGACACTTCTCACGCACCTGTAATAAGTGTGTCGTGGGCGTGATACACCAGTCATGCCCGTGACTTTCACACCTAGCGCTCAAAATAATATTTTGAATAGAAAAAGAACATATGACGACAGAAACATTTATGAAATGTTTATGAATCATTTTAATGGGATTTGGGAGATGAAGAGAATGAAGAGGGGCAAAGCTCTTTTCCTTTGGAGACCCATGGAGGGCTAGGCTTTCCCAACCTAGTTTGGAGGTGATATCGACATCGAAGAACTCGGTTAAGCATATCTTTCATTGTCATCGTTGTTCTTTCTCTCTTAGGAATTGATTATGTTATCCTATGTTTATTGTTTGGGTCTTGTGTTAAGATGATGTTAATGGATTTATTGGATCGTTTTGTTATGAAACCATTGCTAGAATCTTCAATATAATTCATAGTTGTTATATTGAAATTTGTTTATGATAACTAATGGTTACAGATCATTAGGGATACAATTTGTAATTATTGTATTCCCGATTGGTGACGAATGATTAAGGATATCATAAACTAGGTTAAATGTCCTGAATGTATGTGATAGTTGCCTTGATTAATCTATTTTCATAACTCGTAATGGGCTATCCAATTAAAACTAGAGAGCTTTTCTTAGGTTGTTAGATGGCTAGGTTTAATTAACGAGCATCTTTTAATTAAGTATGATCTAAGGGAAAACTAGGGTTAATAAAGCTTATCGTTAACTTATGATTAATAGTTCCTAGGAGAAGTATAAGAATAACAATTTAGTGAAGTATGTTTAATTGTAAGTAGACCAAGATTGAATCGATAGTCAGATCCCTAACAAATTCATCACTTTCATCATTTTTTGAATGTTTTCTTTAATTTGTTTTCGCAAGTTTAGTTTTTTTTTTCTTATTTTAAATCAAACCAAACTCCCTAACTTAAACACCAATTTTTCATAATAAAAGCTAACCGAACACTCTCTATGGTTTCGACCTAGACTAATCACTACTATAATTGTAGGTCTAGTTATTTTGAATAATGTTACGATGCGCTGCATCAGCGATGTTGGTGATATTGAGTCTATCACAGAGAAGGTCGTCAGTCAGTTATAAAGCAAGCTGGGTGGGCGGTGAGATTAAACAACCTTGTTTTTTAGGTAAGCACAAACTCAGCGAGAATACTATTCCAAACAGAGAAGAGCAGGTAGAATTTTTTTTAAAAAAATAGGCCCTTAAATCAGACAGAGCTATAATATCATGAAGAAAATAACTCAGGGAGAAATCAAAGTATTTCTATTAATGAATTGAGATATTTTGTACAGAGAAATCCTATGGTTTATAAACAAAAGGCCTAGGATTATTTAGAAAACATTATAGTTATCATTTCTTTCAATTATAGGAAGAAATTACTACAGATATTAATTTCTAAATGTATGCAAGGAAATAATCAATTTTAATACTCTAGTCAGCACCTCCACCAGACAGTGAAGTAAAGATAGTCTTACAATCAAGGTTTTAAAAATCGGACAACCAATTTTCTGGTTTAGTTTCATTTAATAACCTCTAAGTTAAAATCAGCCGATTTTTTAGAAATTTGATTGAACTTGTCAGTCAATATACGCCGATTTTCAAAAAACCGATCAAACCTGTCTTTCAATATACAGATAATACCTAAATTTTAGATTTTAGAAATCAAACTCTCTCCTAGCCTCATCCCTATCTTCTCTCTTCTTAGATCTCATCATAGCAAAATCAACTTTCTAGCTTTCTAACCTCATTTATCTTTTCTAAAGGAGAATTAAGTGTACTAATGGGTTGTACCAAGAATCAGAATATATCTATAGATGGTGGGTACAAAGAAAGCCTAACGTGTGCCATAGACTGATGCTTCTAGTACACTAGAAAAAATTGAGCTTTACCGCGAAGACAGAGCAAGCCAAGCAAGATCTCTCTTTCTTCTGATTCTAATAGGTGCATGTAAGTAAATTTGAAAGGGTACTGCTATTTTGCCATTTTGGTGCTACTAATGTTGTCTTATTGGAGAGGATGAGGGAAGAATATATTATAGGATGAGGTGTAGGAACTGGATGGATGGAGGAGCAAAAAATTCGAGATTTAATGAATGAATTTTAGAGTGAAATGGTGATTTAGTTGTCAAGTTTCTATCGAGATCCATGTTTTTTTTTTTTTTTTCTGTAGATAAGGATAAGGTAGTCAGTTCATAGAGATTTCTTCTTTATTCATAGTTATTGATTAATTAGTTTTCTATAATAGTTAGAACTCTATTTCATTTTAATATCTAATTTTGATATTTGTGTTATATACACTCTTTGAAGTATTGAATTTGTAGATCTAAAATAGCTAAATTAAAAATATTTCGACGAGACAATATGGCTACTTGTTGGAGCAAAGTTTAATGAGTAAGTGTCATTCTGCCGTTGGTTTGTTTTTGTTGTTAGTTTGTTTATGTGTATATGTATGGTTATCATTCTCCTATTAGTTTCTATGTATATGTATGGTTTGCGATGGTTTCAACTTGACTTTTTTTTTAAAAAATTGATTCTCGTTTCTTGTTATTCTTGGATTTTCCTCACGGCTGTTGTTGGCTTATAATCAGATGTGAGTTGATAACTTAAATTTAAGGAGTGTAAGAATTTGAAGGAGTTTGATAATATAACATCTTCAATTGTAGTATTGTTAACAATAAAATTCCTTAGTGAGACTAATTTTCATGATAAAAAGAAGTTGAAGCTCCTTCTCTCGGCTAGTAATTAATTCTCACCCTGACTCTTACTTTAAGCTTGATTATATAAATCATTAACTAAGAAGAAAGTTTATAAATAATATGAATTTATTACACAATAAAGAAGTAATTTTATATTTAAATAATAATAAGTTTACAATGTATTATCTTAATTCATCCTGGTATAATTGTCAAATGTCTTCTTGAAGAGATTACCGTGAATAGAACAAACAATATCCATCTTCTTGAGGTATAATTTTATTTTATGTCATTCACCACTTTAGACCTTTTTTTGCTTCGTAATTAATCTATATAGATCATCTTTATAATGTTGTTGAAGAAAATATTATTTTTATGGGAAAGTAATAGTATTAATAAAGGAAAAAAGAAGCTGATCCTTACTTTATAGCGTCTGTGCCAAAAAAAAAAGATTTGTGCTTCCTATAGACTAGTACAATCAGAGCTTTTTAATAGTTACAAAACTAGTGTATCTCATACACATACTTGGTAACATTCTCAGATATAAATTCCAATTTAGGTATTAGTGCATATCCTAAAGAATAATTTTATACTTGTTACTGTCGTTCTCTATTAGAATTAATGACGAGAATTATTTAACTAGGAAACTTTTTCCTTGACGATAGTATACCCAATTATTATTTTTATACTTTTTAGGTTAAATCATAATGTAAAATATGGAATCGTCAAAAAAAGATTCAATGAATATCGCAACCTCTACAAGTACTAAGTTCGATCCACATGAAATTATTTTTCTTCTTCTTAAGCATCTGATGGGAATATCCAATATAGTTGTATGTTTTACGGTAGAATATTTAAAGGGGGAGGAGTTTATATCATAAAAAATCATCTTGCTAGTGTTAAAGGTAATATTGCTTTATGCAAAAAATTACCATTTGAAGTATGTGATAGGATTGGAAATTATTTGCAGCAATAAGTAAAAAATAAAAAGGGAAATAAAGAAGCCCAAGATATATAATTTGGACCACAAGCATTATATAAAGGAAAAAGGAAAACTATTATTAACATAGATTCTTATCTTCCTCCAAAGACCACTCCCGATTCTCAACCTAGTCTAAAGAATATTTTGGTAGATAAGGATGTTGTTTTGTGATGTGAAAGAGTAAGAGTTAGATGGTTCTATCATTTATATATTCCTTTAAATTCTTTAAATTCACCATAATTTCAAGAATCAGTGGATGCTACAACAATAATAGATCCAAGATTTAAGGTACCTTCTGATTATGAGATGCATATGCCTTTGCTTCAAAATTTAAAAAAGGAATGTTAGTTAATTGTGGATACATATAAGTCTAGTAGGGAATCAATATGATGCACTATTATGGCAAATGGGTGGACTGATTAAAAACAAAGAATCTTGTTAGTTTATTCTAATATTGGAATAACTTTTATAAAATTTGTTTAAAAATTGCTAATGCTTTATCTGGATTATTTTCTAAAATTGACAAGTGGGTTGGACTAAAGAATGTTATGCATTTTGTTACAGATAATGCAACTAATTATATCAGCTAGGTACTTTTTAAAATCAAAGTATGAGCATATTTATTGGTCTCCATGGTTGCTTATTGTATAAATCTTATTTTAAAAGAAATTGGTGGTATAAATCATATTTTTATTTTTGCTTCACGAGCATCTAAGATCACAATTTTTGTGTATCATCATATCATATTTTTGTCGTGTTTAAGAAACAAGAAGATCGAGTTGAGATCGTGCGTCCCACAGCTATAAGGTATGTAACTTCATTTATTACTTTAAAAAGTGTGTATGAATATAAACAACTACTTCAAAATTTAGTGACAAGTAAGCACTTGTCAAGTCATGAGTTGTCAAAGAGTGAAAAAGGAAAAGAAGTTTGTGTCATTATTCTATATAATAATTTTTGGGATGCTTTCTTGATCATTGTGAATATGGTGGCTCTGCTTGTAAGGTTGTTAAGGATTGTTAACTCCGATGAGAAGCCATCTTTGGTGTACATATATGATGCTAAGTTAGAACTCACAAAACAATAATCTTTTTAAGGGGAGTGGGAAATTGTTTAAGCCTTATATAGATATTATTGACTGACAATGGGATAAGCATCTTACTCAAATGATCTACTTAGTAACTTATTTTCTCAATCCTTATTGCTTATATAGTGGAGACACAAGTCCAATTAATATTATGGGCAGTCTATTTGATGTGATTGAATGCAAAAGTATTTTCCCTATTGAAGAGAAATCACAATCGATAAGTAAAATTAAATTATATCGTGAAGGTTTATAGAGTTTTGCTAGATCATCAACAAAGAGAGAATTAATGATGAAAAAATACGGCCTAGTAAGTTTTTATACTTTTAATTCATTCTTTACTTATTAATAATATATATTCTTATTTTTCATAACTATTAATTGAAAGTATAAATGAGTGGTAGAGATTATTCGATGACGGTACTCCAACATTAAGAAAACTTGCTATTAGAATACTTAGTTAAACAACTTTTGCATCAGGTTGTGAACGCAATTAAAGTGTTTTTGAATGTATTCATACAAAGAAGCGAAATTGTTTGCAATATCAAAAATTTAATGACCTTGTTTATGTTATTTATAATCTAATAATGAAGAACATGTATTTTATATTTTTTATTTCGTTAATTTTATTTTTATTATTGGCTTTATAATTTGTCTATTATATATTCAAAGCGCTCAGTAAAAAAAGAACGTGTGATCCAATTGATATTGATTGTATTGAACATATTGATTTTTTTGATTGAAGAAGAAGAACTATCGCCTGATCTTGATTATAACGAACTTGAAAAGATAATTTATGAAGAAAATGAATTTGTTACAACGAATGGATTAAGAACATCTACTAATGGTCAATTTGTAACTTATTTTGATCATATTTAAGTTAAAAGTATAATGTATTACAAATTTATAATTGAGAACAATTTCATACATTACTAATTTGTAATTTATTTAAATCTAGTTGAAGAAGTTGATGCAAACATTTTATATGAAAGTATAATTTACAAATATTTAGATAATGTTAGAGAATTTAGAGCTTTTGATGATGATAAGATTCAACTTCTTTCAAAAGTAAAATTTTAATTTTCATTGTTATTTTAAGTTTTATATTAGATTTGTATTTATTTATTATTAGTTCATTATATAAAAATAGACATTATTGTATTTTTATTTCAATAAAATATTTTCTTTTACTTATTTTCATAAGTTTTATTTCTGAGTTATTATATATCAATTTTATAGCGACTTATTATTGGTTAAATTTTTAAACCATAAACTTTTCTTTCTAATTTTTAAAACATTTCTTAAAACCACTATTTTCCAAACCTTACCTGAATCCGTAGCGACCCCATCACCAGCAAGTCATTTTTGAACCTTGTCTAAATATTTTCTCCACATGTGACCCATACTCACTTGTCAGGCCTTCTCATTGTCTTTACATACTAACTAAAATTTCCCCCAATCAATACCGGACGCGAGTTTAATCAAGAACTATCTAAGATGGAGAAATGACAGAATAAGATGCTATTTTTCCAAAGGATTGATGATCATTGGGCAGGGTTGTTTCTCGCTTCAGGAAACTAAAAAGGTGCTACGGTTTGGACGTCTCAATCAAGATGACGACGCCTCTATTATGGAGTCCTGATTGAGAATTCTTTTAAGACAGATAAATTACTAAAGGTGAGTGCCCCCCATGTCTTGGAAGTTTGGGACTGCAGATGGAAGTAATTCTGTAGTTTACAGAGTCGAAGAGTGAATAAGATGGCTAGGATACTTGTACCATTTAACCCGATGCGATCCCATAAACATTGTTTTATGTGGAAACAAATCGAAAACAACACCGTATTATTGGTTAGAACGGATTAAGTGGGATTAAGATATGACTAAAAACTATTACTCATTAAAAAATACCTCATACTTCCATGTTTGCTGTTTGCGTGTCTCTCTCTCTCAAAACCCAGTTGGTCTTCCAACTTGCGTGCCCGGTTTGGTGTTGTCTTGGATTATTTCACCGACATAAGTATATGTATGTATTGTATCATCAGCTAAGGTTTTCTATGGTCGGTGATGACCGTTGAACCGCCCATTGTCTCAGTCGCCATCTAACGTTCTTGGTCTAGGTTTCATATTTTGGTGACAAATTCGGTAACTTGGTTTCAATTGTTTTCAGTCGAATACTTAACCGGCCTACAAAACTCAGCTAGATCGTAAAAAGCTCCAATTTTCAGGTTGCCCAGGTAGTCTTCTTTTGCCAGTTTCATGTATTGTTCGCGACATCAATAATGGAGTATCTGGGTATGAATCTTTCTCTTTGGAAGCTTGATAGTTTATAATTTCCTTGCAGGTGGAGATAGTGAAACAGTATTTCTCAATCGAGATAGTCACCGAAAGTATTAGATCTTTTAAGAATCTTGTAGCTGATGGGAGGTAGAACCTCGAAAGAATCGAGTAGGAGGAATTATTCATCTCATGGTTCTGCAAATTCATCTTCCTCTTGGAATCAATATGGGTATCAGCAACCAACATCATATCCATATGCATACCCATATGCCCAACAAAACCCATATTACACGCCTCAGCATCAATATGCACAACCATCCACTTCTTCTTATGACTATGAACCGCAAAGGGCACAACCATCCACTTCTTCTTATGATAATGAACCGCAAAGGGCACAACCCCAGAGAAGGTTGGAGAGGAAGTACTCGAGAATAGCTGATAATTACCAGAGCTTGGATCAGGTTGGAGAAAATATATAGTTCATGTGGTCTTTATAATTTGTTTTGACTTCTGTGATATAAGACTCGAGGGGTATGTGGGACAACTCTTGATACTTTTCATGATATTTGACATGCCAACTTCGTAACAAAAATGTCAACGATTCATAAATATCTGGTTTGGATGTTGTCTTAAAAATCTCCTTCTGTCGAGTGTAAAAGATAAATACAAAATACGGGGTAGGTTCTTCGACTGCTCTTGACATAAACGGTTTGAGATGCGATTTCAGCCGCCAAGAAGATTCTGAGGGGATTTAAGAAGATATGGTGAAATTTATCATCATTTGAAGTATAACTAGGAAAACTATGGTCGATGACAACTAAACTTTTCTGTATGTAAGTGGATGACGGCTCTGGTTCTTTAGGGTAATACTTGATGAATATACTCAAGGAGATTTGTACGACCTTCTTCTTAATGAATTCTGTTGCCAATGGCATAATAATTGGTGTTAATTCAGAAAACATTGAGATGAAACTGGCAAGGAAAATTTCTCTTGAGAGGTAATGATTGGCTTACAAAGCATTGAATCGATGAACATCGGTTGCAGTATCCTCTGTTCTATAAGACTATAACAAAGTTTATACAGCAGCTTTTGTGTTTTTTTAACCTTTTTCCCATTTGTTGTTACGCTTCTGCTTATTTCTGGCGGCTTAGGAGGCCCACTTTCCATAAATTTGCATGTATACAAATATGTGGGTGCCAATTGTTATGCTAGTTTAAACCTTTGTAAATGTTTGCAACTATTGACTACAGGTTACAGCTGCTCTTGCCCAATCTGGCCTAGAATCTTCTAACCTCATTGTTGGCATTGATTTCACAAAAAGCAACGAATGGACAGGTTTAATCTCATCTCAATGCTTAGATTGAATTGTATCATCATGCTTCAGTATACGCAAATTTATCTATCCATCAGGTGCAAGATCATTCAATAGACGAAGTTTACATCACTTAGGCAATGGTCAAAATCCATACGAGCAAGCAATTTCGATTATTGGAAGGACATTATCCACATTTGATGAAGACAACTTAATTCCGTGTTTTGGATTTGGAGATGGTGATTTCAACTGAAGTATTCTTGTTGTATTAGTACAGGATTCATATTTAAACAACAGACATGATATTTCTCACAACTTGTCTTTGCAGCCTCGACACATGACCAAGATGTCTTCAGTTTCTACCCAGATGAGAGATTTTGTAATGGATTTGAAGAGGTACTTTCGCGATACAGGGAAATTGTTCCTCAACTTCGGCTGGCTGGTATTGCACTCTTCATAGTGTTGAATTTAGTGCCTAACATCTTAATTTAACTATTGCTGATGCATTCTCATGAAAGGACCAACATCATTTGCACCGATCGTTGAGATGGCGATGACCATAGTTGAGCAAAGCAGTGGCCAGTATCATGTTTTGTTGATAATTGCTGATGGGCAGGTGATTTCTTACAAGATGGACCTTCAATATATTCTTGCATTGCATGATATCTGATCTGTCAGCTCTGTTATCTCATCTGGAACCTTATGAATGCCACATTAGAATGTCCTACCAATTCAGTGGGAGCAATATGTCAAAGCCAGCGGACCACTTCCTTGTTGTGGCTTGAAATGCTGATTCTCAATTGTGCCATAATGTTGCAGTTTATTATCTGAAAGTTTTTGTGGTGACTCATTGGCTTATTAGTTGAACATGAGATGTTCAGATAAAACTTACAATTGATCTATGCTTTGAAAAATTATTAGTCAGCTTGTACCTGACTCGCCGAACTATACATGTCTTCTAGATTCTTATAACATGATCTCAACTTTATTTCCCACGTCTCATTGAGATTTGTCATGATAGGTTACAAGAAGTGTTGATACAGAGCGTGGCCATCTCAGCCCTCAAGAGCAAAAAACAATTGATGCAATTGTCAAAGCAAGGTAAACCAAAAGATGTATACTCTAAGATGATGTAGATAGCAGATCTTCAATAGCTGATTTGTTTGTCTAAAAGTTATGTGGTTTGTTAATTGCAGTGAATACCCTTTGTCGATAGTTTTAGTCGGAGTTGGGGATGGGCCTTGGGACATGATGAGGGAGTTTGATGATAACATTCCTGCTCGAGCCTTTGATAACTTTCAAGTAAATTATGATTCTACCATGAGATCAACAGTTTATTGTAACACTTTGTTTCGTAGTCAAGTGAACTTGATCAATTGCTTCTCTTTTCTTTTGCCAGTTTGTCAATTTTACTGATATAATGTCGAAGAATGTAATCCAATCCAGAAAGGAGACGGAATTTGCTCTTTCGGCTTTGATGGAAATACCTTCTCAGTATAAAGCAACTATCGAGCTTGGCATATTAGGGTAACTATTACATGGCTTTTATTACTTTTTTCATTGGCGAAAGATCTTATAGATGTCATTTGCTTGCTCATTTTGGTATGACAGTAGGCAGAAGGGGAATTCTCTCGAGAGGGTTCCCTTACCCCCACCACTTTATGGTGCATCTTCTTTCAGCAATAGCTCGAAACCTTCCGACTTAAGCAGCTTTAAACCAAGTACCCCTTCCTCTTATGGATATGATGCGCAAGTTAGTGGATATGAGAATCCTGTTGCTGGATATGATACACCAGTGGGTGCACCTCCAACTTCAAGTTCTCACGATAATCAGGTGCAAAACGTGCAATCTAATTCTTGCAATATGGCCAGCAACAAACTTCCACCTTCATTTGCTTCCATTCCATTATTGCGTAAACCCTTTCAATTTCTGTTACTATGACAGGTTTGCCCCATCTGTCTTACTAATAAGAAGAACTTGGCCTTTGGTTGTGGACATCAGGTAACAGATATTATGGCCATGTGCAACTTGATTATGATATTGCGTCATAACTCTAGAAATGCATCAACTGACTCTTAGTTTGCAGACTTGTTGCGAATGTGGGGAAGACCTCCAGTCATGCCCTATTTGTCGGAGCCCAATAGACACTCGAATCAGGCTTTATTAATACAAGCTTTGATGCACATCCAAGGCCTCGCTGCAAACATCACATTTGAGCTGGTAAGAGCTTGGATCAATTGTTCTAGTTTTTGAGGCAGCGACTGGTCAGCCACTGTAAGACACCCCTGTAAGACCCCAGCTATAGTGGGCTGAGATGAAGATGTGTAGAACAGAAGCCTGACATACTGTCTTCTTATTGTTTGATAATCAGAAAATGATTTCTAGGTGAGGTTCATTGAAAAGGAAACAGTTGTACCATGTACAGGGTGTTCAGCTATAGCTTTTTGGAAGCAGTCCTTGGCCTGAGATGTATGATGATCAAGATATAAGTAGTAGGATGTTGTTTAGAGTGTTACACAGACAGTGGCCGGGAACTTTTCTTCATCAAATGATCAAGTTCATGGCTTTTTTAATTCTTCAAGCTTTCGTGTGTTAGACTTAGTACTAGGCCTGCTGGCTATTGCTTTAGACGATCAAAGGTCAAGATTCGCATAAATTTTTCCAGTCTACTTTTTCGTTGTTGTCTTTGACCGTATATTTGTGCACTTCAAGAAAAATAAGAGTAGAGATATGCCATTGACCCAAAACAAGTATGGAAGCTTACTGGCAGGAAACTAGAGCCGAGAGAGGCGATTGACCCAAAAACAAGAGCGGATGAGTATAGGGATGCCAACACCCTGAAAGCTATATATATATAAAATGACGGTGAATTGAACAAAACCCAATAGAAAGAAGCAGAAATCACAGCGGAAATTAAAGGAACTAGAAACATGGGTTGAGAGGAGGTGCAACAGGAAAATCAGCCCCTCATTGAGGCTAATACAAGAATACCACTGAGGAAACTATAAACACTAAGGCTAAAGAGGACGAACAATTCCTGAGGACCACTAGAAGTGCTACGAAGAAAAAGGTAAGGTTGACAATTGGGTCCGGGCTTGGCCCATTCAAATCTCGGGTTTGGCTCAAACTTGGGTTGTCCAAGCTTAACTCGTCCCGATGTCCCATTATTTTAACCAAAATTACATTGTTTTGAACCTTTATTTGAAAAAAATTTGGTCGGATCGCTCAGGCTGGACTACCTCTGGTCCAGTTGGGTTTGGGCTCAAGTCTCCTATCTCGGGCTCAATTAGGACTCAACGGTTCAGTCCATTGCTATTCTTGAAAAAAGGCCCTACATCCTTACCTTAATGACTATTTTATGTTGGAAAACAAATGGGTTCAATAGCCTTACTAAATAGCAAATGATAGCTAATTATATTAAGGGACTCCTAGAAATCAAAATAAAGGATGTTACAGGAAAGAAACCTGAGTTCTTAAGAAATGATTAGAATGTCTTTACTAGCTAGGATTGTCACTTCAATAATCATGGTGGTTTATGATACGAAGGAATTAGAGGTGGAGCCTCTAGGGTTGGAGCAGTAGTTGATTCACACCAAACTTAGGATGAAAAACTAGCCAATCAATTATCTAGTCATATTTGTATATGCTTTTAGTCATAAATTTCAAAGGGACCCCTTATAGAACTTTGAGCAAAATAGGAAACAATATGAAGGATGCTTAGATGATAGTTAGGGACTTCAACTGCATGTCAAATGCAAGTGAAGTTCAAGGAGATATTGCCTACTTAAGGAACCTATATGAGGTGCTAAGGAAATGTGAGGGACAAATATTCACATGGACAAATGAATAATAAAAGAAGTGGTTGATGAGGAAGAAAGTGGATAGGGTTTCGTTTAATGACCAATGGCTTCAGAGATTCCAAGAAAGCAAGGTTGAGTTCAACAACCAGCTCTTTTCAAATCACACCTCAATATTGATCTAGAACATAGCCAATTTACATATTAGTACATATCCCTTCATATTCAACAACTATTTAACATAAAGAGGGGTTTGAATATGTCACTGATAAAAGGATTAAAAAAACAAACATTTTTGGAACGAAAATGTTCTCTTGCATGGGAAGATTTCAACTTATCAACGAAGAGTTAAAATAACTATACAAGGCTATTGGACTTTACACTCAAACTGCCACTATGTGGAAGCCCAGGAAAAGTTGGAAGCAATCCAAATGGAACTAGACAAATCCCTTTAAGATGAGGTCTTAAGAGAAGCTGAAATAAAGGCTCTGGATCATCGTACCAGAAACTTAAAAATGTATTACTCCCTCATAAAATAGAGATCCAAGGCAACTTAGTTGAAAGATGGAGATAGGAATATCAAATTCTTCCACAACTATCCTAGAAAGGAAAAATATAAACAAAATCACTTTCTTAAAGGCAGAAAATGGTAGAATTCTCACTCTAAGGGAGGACCTACACCTGGAGGCTTATAACCACTTCTCTAAAACAATGGAAGCTAATACCAACTTCGAACATATGGTTAATTTAATCAAAGATCAAATTCCATCAAAGCTGGCTGAGAGCCTAACTAAACCTGTAGAAGTTGATCAAATAGAGAATGCACTCTTCTTCTTGCACCTACACAACGCACTAAGCCTTGATGACTATAATGCATATTTCTTCTAAAAAACTTGGGGAAAAACTAAAACCATTGTAACTAAGGCAATGATGGAGTTTTTCAAGAATGGATCCTTATTAAAGGATATTAATAAGATCTATATTACTCTAGTCTTAAAGGTAAGTACCCCTAATTCTCTTCGTTCTTCATTCTTTCATCAATTTTCAGCTCCAACAGTGGCAATAGAGGTTAAAGCCGATGGTGAGAGCTTGAGGATGGAGATGGAGGGCTAAGCTTCAGCGCTAGTTCTATAGGGATGTCAATACCGAGTCACGATTAAGCCATTTTGTCATATTAACTTGCAATTTATGTTCGAATTGCTATGTTGTTTATGTTGATTTGATCGGGTCTTGGGATAGATGGTCTTAATATGTTATTTTGATTATTCTATTTCTAACCTATTGCTATAACAATGATTGTAATCGGTAATCGTTACTTTTAATGTTTATTAATAGCATCTAATGATCTCTTATTGTTAGGAACAACATAACTCAGGTTAGATAACTTAAGCGTATGAGATTACTACCTATATTGATCATTTTCCACTTCATAATAGAGCTGCCAAATTAAACCTAGAGATCGTATCCTAGATTATTTGGTAGTTAGGTTTAATTAATGATTGTATCTTGATTAAACACAACCTAATAGAAAACTGAGATTATTAGAACACTCTATTAGTCTTAGATCAATAGTCCAAAGAGAGTTGTAAAGATGTTAGGATGATGAAATATGTTTAACCGTGTTTAGGGCGAGATTGAACCTAGAACTAGCCCTTAGCTATATTTGACTGTTTAATCATTTCTGTCTATTTTTTGATAATTTAATTTGATTTTATTTTCTTAATTGATTAATATTAAACCCCCCCCC
>JANVCQ010000001.1:6086645-6097104 GCA_025531925.1 Erythroxylum plowmanianum
AAATCATTTTATCAAATGCTTTCATGCTCTTTCCTTCTTTTCATTCACACAAAATGCCATGACATTTTTCAAGGCATGCATAAAATTTTTCAATGCATTTCTATCTTTATTTCGAAATTCATTAACAAAACTCATATACCGAACATATATTATCAAATCATTTAAAAGCAATAGATGCACAGTTATGAAGCAATTTGAAATCATTTTATTATCTTGATTTGATAGAAAACAATTAAGGCTCCTTGACATTGGTAAACATTGGACCGGACTAATGTGCTATGAAAGAATTTGGGCTTAGATGACTCAATAATTAATGGATAGAAATCAAAGGAAGATCTTGGATTAAGTGGTGGATAAGATCACATTAGATATACATCAACTTTAAAAGATAAAGACTATATAGGAGGATCATCTGAAGGTAGTAGAGTTCTTCATGGATATAGATGTATCATTCCCAATTAAATGTAACCTCTTATCTTATTAGTTGTGATGTAGATAAATCCTATTAGATAAAGACCTATTTAGATAAGGGTGTCATTCAATGGGTTAGTGTGATGTATAAGGATAGAGGCGATCTAGTTAGTTCATTTCAATTAGGATTCTGACTTGTAAAACTAGAGGTGTCTATAAATAGCTTATTTGAGCCTTGCTTTTAAAGAATTGAGATAGAGAGGAAGGGAACACAATGAGAGAGCATTCCTTTGTATACTTTTGGGGAAGTATTAAAGTTTGGTTTTTACCATAGCTCTTGTGTGTTTATTGTTTCTTATGATTATTTAATACTTTCTTAGTATTCTTACTTAAGTGTGAAACCTAAAACACTTCGATGAT
The DNA here is from genome assembly GCA_025531925.1 of Erythroxylum plowmanianum. NCBI lineage: Eukaryota > Viridiplantae > Streptophyta > Magnoliopsida > Malpighiales > Erythroxylaceae > Erythroxylum > Erythroxylum plowmanianum. The sequence continues at coordinate 6,087,477 of JANVCQ010000001.1, forward strand.
CATAAGAAGTTCAAGATCAAGGTTTTGTTAGTCAACAATTACATGAGAAGGCTAAATCTTATTTAAACAGACCTAAGTAAGATTATTGTACAAAGGAGTAGATGCGACTTTGGTATAAACTTGATGTTTAGGAAAACCTTTGTAATAGTAGACATCATTGGTAAGAGACACAACAAAAAAAAGGCTAGCTAAGGTTATTACAGGACCGTTTCCACTCCGATTCATGTAAAGTCATAGCATTAAGATTTTTGGAGTGTGTAGAGGCTATCCTCTCATTGCTCCTATTTATATTAAGTACAACATAATTACATGAGCTAAACTATAGGATTGACTTCACGCTTAATTATAGTCTTTATATATATCTACAATATAACAATTTCTAGTAAATATTGTTAATTTAATAGCTAATTTAAATAAATTTAAATATTTGATTATGTTTTAAATTTATAATTCATACAACTTAAACTTTAAAATTTTCATAATATAGTTACTTCTAATTCTATCTGACATTTAATATACAATTAAAATTATACTTTAAAGACAGTTCTTCTATATTTCAACTTTAATACTAAGGTTGCATTTTGACTAGTTTAAGACAAATCTAAAATTTAAAAAAAGATAATATATTCTTTGTCAACAAAAAAATTATAGTTAAGCAAACTAATTAGCTTAAATTATAACTTATTGTATTGCATCCAAACCATGCCACAAAATTGTTAAAAGTTACCATCAAACATTGTAATTCCTTACTTTTAATCGATTTCAAGGAACAGATTAGTTAAATTAAAGAAAAGGTAACAGTAATAAATGACAACGACTCTTTTATTCATTAATATTTATCAAAACATTAGGTAAAAATATACAGCAGAATGCTCATTTTCCAATCCTGATCATATCGGACCGCAAAGTTCGAAAGTAAGACTGCTAGGTTTTTCACAAGGGCTTTGGGGCCTTTGACATTGAGCTTGCTAGTCTAGGAAAATCAAGAACCAAGTTCAACTCCCAATTTCTCAATTACTAAATTATGACCTTTTCATACGTGGATCTTAATAAATCATTTTATTGTTCTTAATTTTGCATTTACGGACTGGGTTTTGGTTTTAAACACGAGCTCAGATTTCTATATCTTATAGATTAAACCTCACCCTTTTTTTTTCAACACCTTTAGGAAGAAAGAAACTTGTGCATGTTTTTCCTCGAGACCAAGCTAGTGTGGATAAATGTTTCTGGTTATAGATAACATAAAACAATTTTAGAAGGACTCGGCTTTCGGTTTTTCTCACTAGAGAGCTTGTCTTGTTCCTTTTATCTTTTTAACATAATTTTCCTTTTCTAGTTTGAATAATTAAGTGTAGGATATAATAACTCTACGTTTATTCACATCCATAACATGCCAAAAAGTTGTGATAAGTTAGCATAGACCATATTTTTAATTGATCAACAGAGTAGAATGGTTGACAGCATCTTACCATTTAACTGAAGAATTTATAGAAAGTTGGCAGTTCCAAGCAAACTTTTTTACAGCTCTTCCTTCTGTTACAGGTACAAATATTAAAGAGATGTAGCACACCCTCGACACCGTTGCTCAACAAATTGGAATCCCACATATCTTTCACATCTATATACTGACCATAAGAAGAGTATCACACTAATCAAAAGGCTAATGTAAGTTTAAAGGCTTAAATTGAAAAGGCTCGACCAAATGATAAATTCTTTACACTCAACTGAATATTATCCATCTTTCAGCTTAGAGAAGATAGATTTATACCTCTGTGCTAAGCCAAACATGCCAAGAGTACCCCCTGTATGAAGCATCACTACCTGTCCACCCTTTACTCTGTCCTCCTTGCACAGCTGTGTAGCCATTTCCCATGCAGCTAAGGTATACGTGGGATCCACTAGAATGCCGGTTTGCTGCGCAATCTTTTGGCAAGCCTCTATTTCTCCTTCCAAAACATTCCCGAATCTGAGATAAATAGTGACCCTTTTAGTTTACTGAGTGAAGGTGTAGCTCAAACAGATAAACCCAGTTGAGAAGAACAAAAGGTTTCTCATTTAGACGAGTTCATGAGGTACGGAAAGCAATTGACCCTTTAATGCTGTCCAGTGCTAACATATGCTGCTAAGTGCAATTTATTTCGTTAAAACTAAACAATTGGGCCGCTCTATTTTCACATATTGCATCAACATGTGGATGCGTGACAGACAGATTCCTAAAACCTACTTTCTGCTAACCAATCAGTTCTATCGTTACAGAACAAATTCGCCTCTCCAGGAACTCCAAAAGCCAATCCTTCAGTTGAGGACCCATAAGATTTCCCACTTTTGTTATACTTTTGACATGTTATGAATAGTGCAAGAACACTAGCTAGACAGAGAAAACTTAGCAACCATAATCTAATGCATCACCCTTCCATAGATGATGAGGGTGGAATGTTGGATGAAACATAGATTTTACGGGCATTGGCGATGAAGAAATACAGTTCAGAGAATGCTGTCATTGCCAACATGGATCAAAATTTACGTACTTCCTCTTATGCTTGCGTTCTACCCAGTTAACAATTCCACCTTCCACTTCATGCAAAGTATGATCAATCAGATGAAAACCAAGCCATGTCCTGAAATCAGAGATCAAGTATTTCTCTTGTTGCATGTATGCTTTTATTGTATCAGCTAACATGACGGCGGTTACCTCCCATGGAAGCCTAAGAGACAGTCCATTTTTGTACACTGTTAAGATTAGTTGCTATAACAAACTTCAATCCCAAGGGGTGGAACCATTAAATAATTTTAAATTAGTTCAAATAAATAAAAACGACAAAACTAGAACACACCCTAAACAGTGGACTCCCAGCCCCAAACCAATAGCCGTAGTACCAGTTCCAGCATCTACAACCAATTTTATGTATCTTTCTTTTCCAAGAATATGATCTTGGCTTAAGTACTCCACTAGGCGGATGCAACCTACGCCAAAAAAAAAAAAGAAAAAAGATTCTTTATCAGTTGTTCATATAAAGCAGTATGATTTAAATGCTGTCTGATCCAACTTTTATCTTAACACAAAATTCTTAAATTGTTATGTTTTTCGTACGCACTCTAAAATACATCAATAAATATTCATATTAACAGTCCTTGGCACAAGGAATGGAGAATAATTCAGACAACACAGGAGCACCCAGTTAAATGCTTGATAAGATACGAATTTCAAAATCCACATTGATTCAGAAAACCATCAAGATGTTCGGGTTAACACACCATTGTAACAGCACCATTCACATCAAAATTGAGAAACATAGATCAACTAAGTAAATCATTACCAAAATTTTCAGTGGTAGCCATTTTATGAAACATCTAGATTTCCTATAAAATATTAGTAACTACAAATTTCAGACCAGAAAATGGAATTGATATGAAACCTAGATTTGGAATTTATTGAACTCTTTCCCTTGTAAATAATTGCCTATTCCCCATTTTGAACCAACTCCAACAAATTTGACCCTTGAATATCAAGGAAACTTTTAATCAAGGTATACGAATATGAAGACAGATGCAAAGCTCAAAAACATTGCATAAACCCTTTCCTTTCTGCTTACCCAGCAAAGCTACAGCATCTCCTGCTCCTTCATTGACAATTGCAACCTTTCTTGGACAATTATCGTCAGTGTCATGTGGACCCATTTGTCCAAAGTTTGAAGGACTAGGTGATTGATTTGAGAAAGAAGCCTCAAGGACATCATTGCAGCTTACCACATGACCATTAAGTCCAGCAACCAAATTAGCATGCTTCTTGAGCATATGTTCCCTATGGGTATAGACGGATCTTGGAACATAAGTGACATGTCCATGTATTGTTGAGATTAGGTTATAGCCAGTCATAATTTCAGGTTGTTCCCCTCTGAGAAGTAGATGAGACCTTAAGCCCCTCTCTGCACATGAAACAGCTACTCCAAGCAAGTATTCAAGTGGTTCATTTAAGCTAAATGAAAACTTTCTCACTGTTGCAACACCAGAAGATTACCTACCAATGGCAGCTGCATGTGCGCTTTGACAACCTCCACATGTAACCTAAAAAATTGTTGCAGAATGATGTTACCTGAACTTCAAATCCCTCAAGGTGGAAAGGAAAGAATAATGATAATCATTATCTGGCACAACCTCTAAAATAAACAAGATTGAAATTTGGGAAACCATATGCCTTGTATATTGCCCCTTATCTTTTACTCTTTTGGAGCAAGATTATAATCATGAGACAATGACCATTGATGGTTTAATAAAAGGTATTAGGAGATGAGGAAATGAAAGGCCAAAAGCGAGGTCCAACAACATCTGGTCACCAAATGGAATGCCTGCACCGCAATTAGCAAGAAAATTTGTCTATCACACAGTTGCATTATCATATCCATAAGAACTGTAATCTCACCACGTCAGTCACTGATTGATCCACAAGGAATGGAAGCAGGCCATCTAGTTTTCTTGCCTTGTTTCCATTAACCAAGGGATGCACCAAATCGTCCCTCACAACATAGAAGGAAGGCTCTTGACTATCCTTCTCAGTTACACCATAGCCCAAATAAGGATCGGTATTGTTTAAGAACGAAAAGTTATTGCACATTCCGTTTCTTTGTCGTCCTTGAATTGGAGAAAGCAATATCTGGTTAATTTTGGCATCAGGAGCGTGCAACATCCATTTTCTGCGAAGCAATGTTGGTATTAGCCCTTCACTCCTCAGAGCGACTTTGGAAAATTGCTGGAAATGGATAAAAAACGAAAATACAAAACCATTAGCCGTAAGTTTCTTTTACATCCTGAGAACTTTTTCTGGCAGAGATTGCAAGAAAGCAGACAACTTCGATTCAGTGACTATCAAGGCAGAAGTTATAACTCCCAAGTAATTAAGCAACATGAAAACCAAAACCAACAAGTATAGACACTAATTAACTACAAGAATATATATATATATATATATATAAAGAGCTTTCAGAAGTAAGGACCTGACAGTTGTTGGTAAGCTGGCGGAAGGGAAGTCCACCCTCCACGGCGGTGACGGTCACTCTCCCGATCATCAGACTCCGCACTTTCTCGGCCACCCCTCAGAATCCGGCGGCAAAGGCAATATTTCCGCAGACTAGCTAAAATATTTTTCACGTCATATATTAACAAGGCATTGTTGTGCTGCTTCAACTTATAGCCCAAAATTTGGGCTTAGTATTTAGTATTTACATTTTGACGTCACATCCCTCAATTTCATTTTCAATTGGCTAAATATTTAAGTTATTGTATTGAATCTAAATTAGTTGAATAAAATGTCTTTCAATGACAGTCATTGGTCAAAATCATACATACGAGGAACATGCTTTGGAAGGGTTCCAAAGTGGTAGTAAAAGGATGGTAGGAAGAAAGGGCAAGGGGAGACTAAACTTGTAGTGCTGGGCTGTCTAGAAACAAAAATAAGGGAGGAAAATATTTTGGGGAGGCATTGAGAAGTTTAATTGTAGCTTATGATTCTAGAAAAGCAATGGTTAAGTTGTTGGACTCTTATGCTTAAGTGATGCATGAAAGTACAAAAATGACAATGGAAAATTATAGTGTAAACACTTATTTTGTCTATGGCTCTAATTTCAACTTATAAAGGAGACCATTTTGGGATAAACTGGTACACAATAACTTAGTAATGTAAAGCCCATGTCTCATTACAAGTGATTTTAAGAATATATTACACAAACATGCGGTGAAGGGATATATTGGATTGAGGTATTTTAACAATGATTTCAGAGAATGTGTACATAATATAGGGGTAATAGACTTAAAACCAAAAGTATGCTTATTCACTTAAAGCTACAAAAAAGCTTGAAAGTGGCACTTAAGGAGAGAAACTACACAAGTACAGTAGTCAATATGGAGTGGTTAGATGAGTTCCCTAAAAGTAAAGAACCCATAAGGAGCCATTGATCTTAGACCATTTCCCTATCACTGTATAAGACATGGTAATCAAGACAAGCATGAAGTGTCCATTCAGGTTCAACAACTTCCTAAGAGAGGATCCAGGATTTGAAGCAAAAATACTTAGAGGAATGTCACTAGAAGTTCAAGGAAGGCTTATATCGGTAATAGGAAGGAAGCTAAAAGCTATCAAGCGAGAGATGAAAGCTTTTAATGCCAAGAGGACCTTAAAAACTAATATGAATATGGAGGAAGCCAGGAAGAAAATGATCAAGGTCCAAAAGGATTTATACCTATAACTCAAAGACCCTAATTTGAATAAAAAGGAAACAGCGGTAATAAAGGAATACACAAGAGCAACTTTAATCCATAACTCAATCCTTTTTCAAAAAGCAAGGATAAGTTGGATCAAGGAAGGGGATATAAATTCTAAATATTTTTCACAACTTTGTTAAAGCCATGAGCATCACTAATAGAATTTGCTCATTGTGCGGAAGCAAGGGAGAACTTTAGGAGGAGTTAAAAGAAGAAGTATTTAGATATTTTAAAAGTTCTTTTGAAACTTCAGCTAGTAGCAATCCCACATTGAGTTTGATAAGATCCTTCATAAACTACCAAACCCCACAAAGCTTCCTAGGCCAAATGTCCTTAATGACCACTTTTATCTAAAAGCTTGGCCATTGATCAAGAATTTGTTAACAGAAGCAACTCTAGATTTCTTTGAGAATGGTAAGATACTTAAATAGTTTAATAAAACATTATAACCTTAATACCAAAGGTCCAACACCATAGTTCTATATGGGATTACAAGCAAATATCTTGTTGTAGCTTCCTCTAAAAAATATCTTGAAAGTGTGCAAACTGGTATTTACCATTGATATTTTTGTTTAACAGCTTCCTAAATTTGTTTGGTAATCTCATACTTGAAGAGTGTTCGTATGTTTCTTCCTCTGTTGAACAAAACGGATATGAAATATTAATATTTAAGTACCTGATTTGATCAAGGCGATTTTGAATGGGTAGTTATAGGAGAAAGGAACTCTTTGGAGGAATCTTCTTGTTCCAGACAACTGTAGACCAATTCACTACTAGTTTTTACAATCTTAAAAGGTCTCTCATGCTTTTATGGGACAGTTGGTGAGTTGGGCGAGTGTGCCAGAAAAAAGTGTCTTAATGGCGTGAGTTTGGATGGTATTGTGGTTGTAACTGGTTTATGCATATAAGAAAATGCCAATTGTTTCTGTTAATGAAAGATTCCATCTTTGTATTAAATGGGAAGTTGATAGACTACCTTACTTCAGTCGAGGAGGATATGAGTACGCCTCTTCCCCACCAATTATCAAACCACAATGTAATGAGTTTCCCATTGCCAATAGAACACGACATATTTCCTTTTACGACTTGCCTCATCTGTAGAAGTTGATTCAAAAAGAAAGAGTGCGATGCATATAGAGTTATAATGATAAAGTCAGTTTCAAATTCCTTACATATCTATTAGTCAACCTATATATTTATATCAAAGTGATTAAATCTTTAGAAAGATTGATAAGAAGTTTATTATGGGAGCAGAACGATGGCCAAAGTAAGTTAGAAGGAGATCAACAAACCAATTACAAAGGAAGGGTTAGGGATAACCTTAATCAGTTTGACTAACAAGATACTAATAGCTAAAAGGTTGAGAGGAATAATAAAGGACAAAAGAAACCTATAAATTAAGTGGAAAAATTAATATCTCTTAAAAGAGAGTAGTACTGTATATGGGAAATACAACTAGGGCCTAAGATCTCTGATTTCATAACCCAAATTATAAGGTTGAGAGATAACTTGTCAAGTTCCTTTAAATACGAAATTGGAAATAGAGAAAGAGTTACGTTCTTTTACGATGACTAGAGCAGAATAAGACCTCTGTACTTGTTTAATCTATAAGGGACCTGGCTAAATAGTATCTCTATCAATGCTAAGGTAAAAGTATGGATAAGAGGGAACTAATGGTGTAACTTCCCCCTTGAAGTTACATCAATACTATCAATGTACAACCCCAACCCTACGAAGGAAGACAAATACACTTTGCTCCATCACTCATCTAGTAAATTCACTAAGGAGTCTTGCAGGGAAGTGTTGAGAGGAGGCAGGGAAAAGGTGAGATGGAGCAATACTATATGGAATAAGAACTTGATGCTTAAGATGTCCTTTCTAATATAGATAATTATTAAATAATGCATATTAACCAAGGTCAAATTAGGGTTCCTCAATATTCTAGATGTATGTGTGTTAAGTAAGGAAGCTAGTTAATCAGCTACATATTTATTCTTTAATTGCAGGTTTTCTAAATGGATATAGGATAAAGTACATAAACTAAGCCATATCCATAGGAAATGTTTCAATTATGTGGACATAGTAGAATGGTTAAAGGAGGAAAAATCAATCATCAAAGGAGATAAGGTTGTGATCATCAAAAGTTTGGGAACAACTATTTAAAGATATGGACATAGTGCGATACCAGAAGCTTCAGATGTAGTGAGAGCACCAATGAGGAAATTCTGAAGGAAGTCATATCATGAGTTAGAGAGCGGCGCACGCTCAACCAAGAGGCCAGAAGCTATCAACCTAATTTAGCATTAACATGGAGAATCCTGAGTCAATCATTTAGTGTTCAAATTTGAAAAATCTCATACTAAAAGTGAATAATTAGAGGCAGTTGAGGGTGCAATACACTCAACTCCAACAATCATGGAAAGGAGAAATTTAAAGAAATCCCAATACATGAACTATTAGTAGATACCAATCCATCAACAATTTAGTGATATCTTAAAAGACAGATCAAAGAAAAAGGGAAAAGAGTAGTTATGCATGCAATCAACTAGATAGCTCATGCACAATCCAAGTAAGTGTAACAAGAGGTAGCCTTAAAAAGTCTGCACTAGATGAAAAAGACTCCCAACTCTCAACGCTTTTACAACAGGTGATGGAGCTGATTGTCAATAGCTCAGAGAGGAAACACACCACATACATCTCGCGCGAAGGGCACATGTTCATAAGCTAACTAACTAATGGAATGATAATGAATTATCCAAGCTTAGATAAGCTAGTTAATTAATTAATTAGGAGTGGAATAACATAGTCTCCGATATCTTTAAGCCTCAGTACTTGCTTTGTGTAAATTTCATTTTTCATACATAATTGCAAATTTTAAATTAAAAAATTGCATTTACAAGATTAAGTTTTGTTATTATAATTCTTCAAGTTATTATTACCTCTTCTATCCATATATTTTATGGATCGTATTTATAAATATATATTATAATTTTAAGTAATGATCAAGTTATTAAAATGAAGATTATAAATATTTAAATTAATTTTAAAAACTATCAAATATTAAAATTTAAGTTAAATTTATATTTAAAATATTTTGAGCTTTTTAACTTTTAAATTGAATAGTTGGCCCCTTAAATAAAATATTATATAAAGAAAAAAGAAACAAAACTGAGAAGGGGAAAATGTGGAGTATAGATCTTATGTGCTAAGGTGCACCGTTCTGCAAAGCGTATGTATATAGAGTCACTTCTAGGGTTATAGAACCATTCTCTCGCAATTCCACTAACGCCAATGGACAGCGGCTACCAGCTCATCGCCGGCCTCACGCCGGAGCCGCTCCCTGCGGCAGGAAAGAGATCTGTGAAGCTGAATC
>JANVCQ010000001.1:6136636-6151480 GCA_025531925.1 Erythroxylum plowmanianum
GGCTCACCCAAGTGCCAAAGAGGACAATACCTGGAGTGATGGCGGTAGAGGCCGGGCTCTACTGTAGCGGTCGCGGGCCTCTTGAGGTGCGCGGGAAACCCACCCGGTACGCAAAGTTCGGGTCGCTACATTAAACTTAACCATCTCCTCTTTGCTGATGATCTCTTGATGTTTTGTCATGTAGGTTTATTATCTACTCAAACCTTACTTGATGCTTTGTGTACCTTCTCTATGTTTTCTGGCATGAATGTGAATACTTCCAAGAGTAAGTTTTTTTAATCCCCGAATGTGAACTATCTGACTCATCAAATGAAACTTGTCTCCGGACTCCAGCCAGGCAATCTTCCCATACAATATTTAGGGGTACCACTCATAATAGGTCAGTTATCTAGGAGGGATTGCCTAAGGATCAACAGTTGGACTTATAAAAGTCTTTCTTTTGCTGGTAAAATCCAATTGGTAATTTCAGTCCTTTCTTCTTTCCAAGTATACTGGTCTACCCATTTCATACTCCCTTCTTCCATCCTTAAGGATATAGAGACAGAGCTTAGTAATTTTCTATAGGCTGGGAAGGTTGATTCGAAATCTCATGCCAAGGTTAAGTGGAGTGACATTAGTAGACCGAAAAAGGAGGGAGGTTTAGGAGTGAAACATTTGATCACATGGAATCATGTCCTATTAGGGAAACAGATTTGGAATCTGTTTGAAGATAGGGAGGCTCTATAGGTAAAGTGGGTGCATTTCATCATACTGAGAAGGGAAAACTTTTGGAGTGCCCAACCAACCTATAATAGTTCTTGGTGTTAGAGAAAAATTTTATTTGTGAAGGGCAAAATGAGGAACCAATTCAGGTTTAGGATTGACAATAGTATATCTACTCTTTTATGGCATGATCTCTGGCACTTGAGAGGAATCCTGAAGGACTTCTCTTCACCTAGAGAGATCAATAGATTGGAGCTTCCGATGACAACAAGAGTCTCAGAAGTTATCAATCAAGATGAGTGGAGATGGTAAGAGATATCCATAGAGTTCATTAGAAACCTTGAAATACCTCGATACCAACCAAATAATTCTCAATCTGATTGTCTGGAATGGCTAGCTGGTTCCACAAGACAGTATATTAATGATTCCGCCTATAAATTCTTATGACCTCTTTTACAGGAAGTTTCTTGGCACAAGCTAGTGTAGTCTAAAAGTAGCATACCTAGGTGTTCCTTTATCTTTTGGCTTGCTTTCCTTCACAGGTTACTAACTCGGGATAAACTTTCCTACCTCCAAACTCCTAACCACTGTTCTTTATGTATTTCGACTAATGAAACCATTGACCACTTGTTTTTTGAGTGTACATTCTCTAAATTAGTTTGGGACCAAAGTCTCTCACATTTTCATTTCCATTACCTTAATCATTCTCACTTGGTTTAATCTTGCTTCCAATACAAGCACTTCAGACGTTACTATTTTCCCAATCCTTTTATCTACTACTATTTACCATATTTGGTTTGAAGGGGATACTAAAACTTTCAAAGATGAAGCCAAAGATGTTGAGAGTGTGTGCCTCAGAGTAATCTCCTAAGTTATGGAACATCAAAGCTCAAACACTAAGAGGAGGTAATTAAATAAGTGTCTATTTCACTAACATTTTTTCTGCGGGTTTGATAGCTCAGGAATATCAATTAGCTCAACAGCATGTGTGTCTACATTCGAAGAGCAGACAGGAGGTTAGTTGGAGGTCCAACATACCTGCAGACTCCACAGTAATAGAGAGGACAAGATGAGGAAACACCTTGGACACAATCAACAAATACGGAATTAGAAGGAATTTGGTCTTATTCGGAACCTATAAGATGAATGCAAGTAAAAAGTACACTGACTTCAATAGTTGGAAAACCATCACCTACTGAGGGATTCTAGGTTTGCTCAAGAAACATCATCAGTCAATTCCTCTTGTTTCCTCAAGGCAAGCAGAAGTAAAGGTAGCAATCCAATCTTAGCAGTGGAAGTTGAGGTGAAGACAAAGCCTTCACTTCAGTTCCATGAACTTAGTTTTCTTATGTTTGTGTTGCAGTAGATTGGATTGTAGATTTTTGTCCTTGTTAGTGGTTACAATGAGTCAGGTAAGTTGGGGTAACTCTGTGTGAATTTGGCTGGAGAGTTGGAGAGTTGGTATTGTTTTGGATGTGTGGGTGAGAAGTAAGGAAGTGATATAGCTTCCATAGATATCTTTCGTCGGTCCCCTTAAGTAGCAAAGGACCTTTTGTTTCAACTAGACACTACTGATTGGGATAGTGGGTAGTTAACAAATGAGCTATCCGTGAGTGACTTTAGATACCACTGCTTAAGTAATCTACAATGATGTACATAACTTTTATATTTGTATAAAATCTTCTGATTTAACAAAAAATATTTAAAAAATGTCACAATAATTATCATTTTTAAATTTTTACATGTATATTTTTATATAAATACTCATCTATTCTAATCTAATTACTGCCTACTTTGTTAAAAAACCTCCTTGGTGATATTGTTTAAATAATATCTTATTCGGTTTAAAATTTAATATAGTTTAAAATTTTTTAAAAATTTTATGCTTCAAAAATCATCAACCCCTGACTGCCATCACCCAAAGTCTACTTCTTCCAAATTTAACTTGGATTATGGTTTGGTAAAGAAATGAATCTTTATATTAAAATATAACGGGGCATCAACATTTTTTATTGAAAGATGTGGTTTACATGAAACCTCTAAAATTCTAATCATATATTAGGATCAAATGCTTATAAAATAAATCGTTATTAATAAACAAGTTAACATATATCAAGGATCTTCCCCTTCTTTATTGCTGACATTCATTGTAAATATATTATGATTTGTAACACTTCATACCTAATTTTTATAATATTAAGAATATTCTTGTAAGGCATTGCTTATATAGAGGCTACACCAAAATTAGGTCATCATCATCATCATCCAGTCTGAAATTCTGCAATGAAACAGGATTGGAGGAGATTTGATAGTACACAGTCTTACCTCTACATAGTAGAGAGGTTGTTTCCGGTAGACTCACATATAAATGAGATAATATAAGAATAATGTTATTCACAAAGAAAAGGTAAACCTGATGTACTTCTCTATTTGACCCATCTAGATCTAATACAATAAATACTCAGAGTTGGCGAATGGTTGAAGTTAATAAAGTTGACTCAAATATCATATTTGGAAATATATTAAAAATTTATAAAATTTGATTTTTTAATAATTTTAATTAATATTAAATAAATTTAAAAGATAATTATATCTTAAAATTTATGTGAATAAATAAAAACATTAAAAATATATACTTATTTTAGGGACCAATTAAAAATACTTTAATATAGACTCATGAGCTAGCCCATTGTTATCCTTAACTTATTTATTAGAAATTCTGGATAATTAGGAAAATATTTGATTAAAACTTCAATAATTATCAAATAAAATTGTGGGATCAAATTAGTTTTAATATTCAAGTTGTGCTGCTAGGAAATTATTTAAAGGTGACTATGTAAACGAAAAAGCTAATATCAAATTAAAAAAAAACATGCATGATCTTATGAAATATATAGTGTCATAAGAAACACGACAGGATCAATTTTATTACATATATAGTGCAAAACAAGTAAAAATAACAAAGTGAAACTAAAAGATAATAAAAATGAAAAACGAAACAAGGCGTAGTTGAGATAGAGACAAGATGAAGGAAAGGAGCAGAGGAGATATCTAACAGGGCAATCGTATGTTAACCTGTATATTCCTGTTGATTGACTTTTCTTCCTTGAACGAACATGTTTTGTTATTTACGCAAATCTTTGTTAGGGTTTTGATTCTTCTTGTATTTATGAGATACCCATACCCAGTTGCTACGAGATTTAAGCCTTTTTTTTTTGTCTTTGTACTTTTATGACATGATTTTGTTGCTATTTCTGGATATATATTCGTTTTGACGCTTTTTCGCGAGGTGGGTTCCTGATATTTTTAATGATCCTCATGTTGGGTGAATTGGTGCCTGGTAAATATCTGAATAAATGTGCTTTTTAGGTATTTCGGAGACCTGCGTTGATGTTTTTGTTCTCTCTCTCTCTACAATCTGTTATATGTACATAGGATAGTATTCATCTTTACTTTCAGACTGGTCTAAGATGCTTATTTGAGTAGTTTTCTCATGCTGTAGTTGATGGCTCTGACAGAGATTCTACTTTTGTTTTGTCCACTTGGCTTTGAAGGTACTTTATTTTGATTTGTACTTCTCTTTATATGGATCCCATGGCTGATGAGCACATTGATTTTGGAGATGAGGAATATGGAGGGGCACAAAAGATGCAATACCAGGGAAGTGGTGCCATATCTGCACTAGCAGAAGAAGAAATGGTGGAGGATGATGAGTATGATGATCTTTATAATGATGTAAATGTTGGAGAGAATTTCTTGCAAATGCACCGATCTGATGTGCCAACTCCTCCAGCTAATGTGGGTGGCAGAGTTGGAATCCAAGCTCATGAGTCTAGGGTTGAACATGGGGATTCACAAGGACCAAACACACTTGGTGTAGCAGTTGAAGGGAAGTATTCTAATCCAGGGGGACAATTTCAACAACAGAAGGATTTGGCCATGGGTGTTAAGGGACAGGGAGTTGAATCTGTTGGTTATTCAGATAGATCTTCTACTGCACAAAAAGGGAGAACCATGGTGACCACTGATGATACTCAAGTCCAAAATATGGGCTTTCAAGGATCAATCTCTGTGGCTCCTAATGTTGGCATTGATTCTCCTAATTTGCATAGAAAAAATATAAATGAACCTGAACCTTTGCAAAATAGTGGCAGTGGTGATCCTCGAAATGTAACTCAGATATCAGCCAATCAAATAAGTGTAACTACTGATGTCAATCGTCCAGTGATGAGTGAAAATCAGATCCGACCATCTGTGGAGAATGGTTCAACCATGCTCTTTGTGGGAGAATTGCATTGGTGGACAACTGATGCAGAGCTTGAGAGTGTTTTGTCTCACTATGGAAAGGTGAAAGAGATTAAGTTCTTTGATGAAAGAGCTAGTGGAAAATCTAAAGGTTATTGCCAAGTTGAATTTTATGATCCTGCTGCTGCAGCTGCATGCAAAGAGGGAATGAATGGTCATATTTTCAATGGGCGGGCTTGTCTTGTAGCTTTTGCTTCACCACAGACAATAAAACAGATGGGAGCTTCCTACATGAACAAATCTCAAACCCAGACTCAGTCTCAGAATCAGGGTAGGAGGCCTATGGATGACAGTGGGGGGCGAGGTGGAAACATTAATTATCAAAGTGGTGATACAGGAAGAAACTATGGAAGAGGTGGGTGGGGACGGGGTGTGCAGGGAGTTATGAATAGAGGTCCTGGGGGCGGGGGACAAATGCGGGGAAGGGGAGGAGCCATGGGTGCCAAGAACATGGTTGGACATGCTGCTGGAATTGGAAGTGGAGCAAATGGTGGAGGTTATGGACAAGTCCTTGGAGGTCCTATATTTGGGGGACCTGGTGGTGGCATGATGCCTCCACAGGGTATGATGGGAGCTGGATTTGATCCAGCATTTATGGGTCGAGGTGGCCCCTATGGTGCTTTTGCAGGTCCAGGTTTTCCTGGCATGCTTCCTTCATTTCCAGCTGTTAATGCCATGGGACTTGCTGGGGTGGCTCCTCATGTCAACCCTGCTTTCTTTGGTCGGGGAATAGCACCTAATGGGATGGGAATGATGGGATCCTCTGGAATGGATGCACCAAATGCTGGAATGTGGTCTGACCCAAGCATGGGTGGTTGGGGAGAAGAACATGGTCATAGGACAAGGGAATCGAGTTATGGGGGTGAAGATGGTGCTTCTGAATATGGATACGGAGAGGTGAATCATGAAAAGGGAGCAAGATCTAGTGCTGCCTCTCGGGAGAAAGAACGAGTTGCTGAGCGAGATTGGCCGGGGAATTCTGATCGGAGGCATCGTGATGAGAGGGGACAGGAATGGGAAAGGTCTGAAAGAGAGCACAGAGAACACAGGTACAGGGAAGACAAGGATAACTACAGAGACTATCGTCAAAGAGATCGTGACTCAGGTTATGAGGACAACTGGGATAGAGGGAAAACTTCTTCAAGATCACGAAGCAGATCTGGAGGAGTGGCTGATGAAGTTCGCAGGTCTCGATCAAGGGATGTTGATTATGCTAAGAGGAGACGCTTACCGTCTGAGTGATCTGTGTACTGCTCATCTGTCTGGGATGATTTTATGAGCTGTGGAACTTCAAATTTGCAGTCTGAAGTCTTATGACATGCAATGATCTAAAATGCAGCTGGATGCTTCTTCAGGGAGGAAGTAAGTTATCACATGGATGGAAGGGAAGAGTGGATACTCTGTTACTTTCTTATTGCATTCTATAGAACATACTTGAATGATTCTTAGTATTTGGGTGCTTGAAAACAGTAATAGCTCTTCTTAAAAGCTGGCCAATGTGATATTTTCTGTGGGGTTGGAGTTAAATGCCATGCAGCAAAGTATCTGTTTGGACTTATTTATTTTAAACCTTTTGATGATGGCTGGTGATCTTGATTTGCTTCAAATCTTTTTTTTTTTGAATAACTTAATTCTCTTTTATCAACATTTTACATTACTTTTAAGCCTGTTAGACTTGTAAAAAAAGGTCCACAGTTTGACTTGCAATGCATGTTTCTGTACAAGATCTGGTCAGGGTATTCAATTACTCTATGATTTTATGATGTCTTCAGACAATTGCATGCACTATATTTACTTCTAGCTGTTGCTTTCTTGAAGGATTTGATGATTTGTATATAGGTACATTCTTCAGAACAATGAATCCTCAGACCTTGTGTCTGAGCCCTTTTTCTGAACCCTTTTCTGTGAACTTCACTTGATTATTAACCATCTTTTCCCTAATAATTTTGTTCATGGCTATATACACATCCGTGCCATAAATGTCTGAAGTTGCAGTAAGTGCTTCACAGGAATTTTTTGTTTTGGTTCTTTACATTGACTTCTTTTTTGGTTTTCGACTGATTAAACAATTAATCAGAATACTTCCATGAAATTTAGTTTTGTTTGGTTTAATCGTTTTTCTAAAGATTCTTGGTTGATAGTTAGTTTGTCCCATTTTGAGAAAACATAGAATCAAGCATGGAATTTTATGTTTGTTGTTAGTTAGGAGATGATGCATGGAATTTTCTAGTTTAGATATGCTGAAACTTGTTATTAGGGTGGAAATCCTAGACAAAGGTTGTCATTGTCTTTGCTTTTAATGAAGTTGAGGATTTGTTCCTTTCTCTTGAATCTTTATGATAAAAACCCACATAAAAGGCCTATGTTGGCTCCATAATTTTGATCAATGTTTCTCGTGTTCTCTTAAGCAAGTTTTAGTAAGCAGGTTAAAGTCTTTGAAGAAGTTTAGGTGTTGATTGTGCTGAGTTAAATTGTTCGATACTGGTTAATTTATTTTTCTTTCAGAGCTCAATATTGACATCAGTTTAGTCTATATCACTGAGGTATGAGATCTACAGTTCATATGCTCACTATGAGTTAGGTGGCTGAATTTCATTATTTTGACTTTTTAACCAGGCTTGAAAATTTTAGGTGTTTCAAGTGCTTCTGTAGTGAAAATTTTAGGTCTTTCAAGTGCTTCTGTAGTGTGTATAAAAGTAAAGTTTAGAGTCCGTCACTAGTCTTCAGAGAACTCATATGGATATGGGGTTACAATTTATTTTTTCTGGAATCTTTTGTTTTCTTTTTAAGTTGTTACTGTAGTGTTTATAAATGTAAAACTAATAATCATTTTCTCACGAAATATCTGGAAGCTATCACTTTTATGGTTTCTATTGAAATTGATTGTGATTCTTCTACACATTTGATGTTTTATTTGAAAAAGTTTCCTCATCAATGCCTTTCAGTAGAACTAAGACTGTCCTTTCTGCTTACTGTGATTTTTTCTCGGTATACTCGTTTACTAAAAGTGTTCTCCAAATTTATTCTGTCCACTGTTTCAGTTGAACGTAGCTTAGGCCCATGAAAATGTTCCTCTTAGAACTCTCTAACCATGAGTTATACCGTATATTGTTCTTTGAGTGCAGCCACACTTGTATTTGGTTGCTTTTAGGGGTATATGCCACTTGATTTCGATGCACCAGATTAACTTAGTCTGCAAGCTATGGAGATGTCTGTAGCTATTACTCGTCTTAGTTCCTTAGAAGTCTAATGTCCACGTGAACTATGATTATAGAAGGGCCACGGAACAATTGGCTTTGCATTACCATTAGACTGTGGCAGGATTCTATTTCTAATTTATGGGTTGTTAGACATTTACTGCCGGGTGGTGTCCTTGAAAAATAAATACTTTTATGTCTATTGAAATGGAAGTTTTTCTTTTACCAGGGAGTGGAGTGGGGCAACACTTGTTCAATACTTGTTAGTTGCTGGAAGGAAGATATGTTAAATGTGCTGCGTTCACTGAATGTTTTTGGTCTGCCAAGTTTGCAGGAGCCCTAATTCCCTTTGTTTCAACCTTTCATTTTTATGAACAGCTTGAGAATGTAATTAAAGCTCCTGCAAGAATATTCTAGGAAGAGTATCAATGTGAGTTACTGAAAGGATTTCAGTCTCAAGGTTTTGGGGCATGATCTCATTGTTTATTCTTGTAAAAAATTATTTTCTCATGTAAATGAATACATGTATTAGGTCTAGAACTTGTAATGACTTTTCATTCCTAATTTGGTTGAGTACTCTTGGCTGATCAGCAATTTTGTATAGACCTGCTGCAGAAGTAGCCATACATTAGTAAATACGAGTTGTGCAATTGTTGTATAGAGTAGTCAGATGGGGTCTAAAAAGATTGTAATATTTAGCCATTCCCTCTGTATTTTGACCACTGTAACAAATGTACCAGCAAATTTGTCAATTGTATAGAACAGTCGTACAAGAGCTAATAAGGTTGTAATAGTTGGCCGTTCTCTCTGTATTTTGGTTACCTTAACCAATGTACAAGCCAATTTTTCATTATATAGAGTAGTCGGACCAGAGTTAATAAGGTTTTGTAATATTTAGTATTTGGCCACTGTAACAAATGTACATACCAATTTGTGGTTGTATAAGAGTAGTTGGACAAGAGCTGGTAAGTTTGTGGTGTTTAACCCCCACTCTGTGTTTTGGCCAATGTAACAAATATACAAGCAATTTTGCTGTGATGACCTACTTTTTGAAGGCTTAAAGGATCAGAAGTATGATTCAATGCTTAAATTGGCCGCTGCTGATCTGTTGTGGATGCCTGCAATCTAAAGAATTTTGCTTTCTATTTCCCCGGTTCTGTTTATTCAAAGGCCTTGTATGTTTCGTACGATGGATATGTTCTTTTTCCCCCACTCTCCTGGAGAACTTGCTTACTTGTTCCTTGTCCATGTTGGTTATTTGTATATAATCATGTTTTCTAGTATCTTCAGCTGTTTGTAGAGTTTCTCATACAATTTAAATCAGATTCGTGGAGTACAATCTCGTATGAGGCAGTACCTGTTTCTTATTTCTGGTGCAGAGCGTTTATATTTTTGTTGAAGATGGCTACATTCACTAACTTAACATTCTGTTGTGGGGAAAAAACCACCGTGATTTATCTTCACACGTTGTCAGTTGGCAGTTTGTATGTAGTCTCGTTTTCCGATTTTATGCATTTGCTAGATGTTTTGTTAAAGCTAAATAACTTATAACTCCAAGACGCAGGTGAGTTGGTAAAGGGTTTTTATGGCTTAAGTGAGATTGCGGGTTTGAACTGCTCTTATGTATGCAGTCGTTTAAAACTTAGGGTCAGAGATTTGCTTCTCGTAAGGGATCTATCTAGCTCGAGCGGAGATTAGTCTGAATGTAGATGACTTAAATGTGTCTTACTACAATTGGGACCTTCCTAATACCTCCTGTGAGGAAAAAAAAAAAAGCTAAATAACTTATTTGGTCTTTACTTGATGTATTTGAACTCTGCATGGGTGCAGTCCTAGCTCTGCCATTGTTCTGACGCTTGGCGTGATTCGTTGTTTTTTTTTTTTTTTGTCTTTTATGGTTGTACTACATGAGACTTCTGTTTTGGCTATGTTCTCCAAGGAATTCGTATGTTACTAGGAGATTGAGGCTGCCTAGACTGCTTAATTACATGAATGATGCAATGAGGGTAAAGTTTTCAGTTTAGTATCATGTTTTAGTTTCATGCCATTTAGTCCTGGAAGTTAGGAATACTAGAGAATGATTGATCAGAAAAACTTCCTGCTGGTTCTTAGAATTTTTCGAGTTCTGTTAATTCTGAATCGTTATAGTTTAGATGATGATTAAAGGTATGATTGAGCTTCTAATTTTTTACCAAGGAAATGTATCGGAAAAGATTTTAACGTTTTAAAAATTATATAATTGATCTTTGATAAAATTTTAAACTTTCACTAAGATTCTGTCAATAAAATTGACCTTGTAATTTTTTTAACTTTAGTTATGTAGGTGATTGAAAATTAAAATTTCAAAACTAATTTAACAATTTTTTAAAAATAATTAAATTTAACTCTATTTCAATCCTTTCTTAAAATCATAATAATATAAATTTCATATAACAATTATTTCTTTATTTCTATTAATATTACTTTTCACGTAATTCTTATATACATAATAACTATAATTAAATCGAAAAATATCTTTTAATTCTCATACAAAAATAAAGCTAATAATATTACAAAATACTTAAGATGTTGTAATTAATTATATCAAAACAAAATATAATAAGAATAATATAGGTCCATAAGCATAAAAACAAGAGCTCTTGTCAGGGAACACGACAAAGTAAAAGTAAATTTTGAAACAAAAACTTAAATTTAGAAGTTTAATATTTATATTGCATATCAAATATAAGTAAAATTAAAAGAAAAGAAAAAATGAAATCAACTTAAACTTCATTCAATGACATATTTGCTCAGATCATATTCAGCCTAATTTTATTCAGCATGAAGTCCTCATCACTGGTAGGAGTTTCATTATCACCATAATTTAAACTCACAGAATGAAATGACATATCAATACTTTCTCATTTATGATTATCTTCCAAGTCACTCATATGTAAAATTTAGTTCCATAGAAACCTAATCTGCTAAAAGATTGATATGATGAAAGAAAATTGAATCTATAAAACTACTTGTTTTATTAAAAGTCCTATTAAAAAGATAAAATTAAATAATTAAGAAATTATATTCAAATTATTGATGATAATTGATGATAATAACATATCTTTTTTGAAGCTTCAAGTTATGTCAAATAAATATCAAATCATTTAATCTTTTATGTTCCAATCAGTTTACGTTTTTTAATGAATAAATTTAAATGTGCTCCAATTTATTTAACACCCAATTGCACTAACAAATTGACTAAGAATTTGAATTACAAACCTTTATAATTTTGGAACAATAGTTCTAAATTGAATCTGGTAAGCAATTGTAAGACAACAAAAGTAATCTTATAAAAAATGATGTTTAATTTTAAAAAATAAATAAAAGTGAAAAATATGTAACTAGGTTAAGTTTATCTCTTTGACATATTGTAATGAGCACCCTAAAATTATCAAATAAAAAAAGATGAAGAAATATGTACTTGGATTAATTTTGTATATTTGACGTATTGTAATTGGCATCCTAAAATCATTGCATACATCTTTATATATCTCTGTCTATGAGCTAAAGAGATCTTGCATCATCTAATATTAAACAATTATTATATTAGTTAATAAAATTTTCCTATGAACTTTAGCTTTCTCTATAAATGTTGGTCTAAAATAAACACTAAAATTCAGAAATTCTCCAGCATCAACGAACATAGAGTGAATTTGTCCTTCCTATTTTTCATTAATGATTGGAAATAAGGCGTGCATAAGAAAAGCCTATTTTTTTCACATTGGCTTTGATAGATTTCTTTGCCCTTTCAATGACATCATAAAAGTAACTCATTGTTACCTTCTCATGACTATCAATTAGATAAGTACTCTTACTAAAGTCTCACAAACTTGGATGATAAATGGATATTAGGACCAAAATTTATGATCTTCAAGCATAATCCTAGAAAGCTACATTTACAATTAGACTTGATATGTTGAGCTACAACTCATTTATCATTTGTAAATATTTATCTTAGTGTTTTCTTCATTTGAACAAAAAATTAGTTGTAAATCTTGTAGCGGAAGGATGATATACGTTCCTAACATTGGTGAAATACTTTTGGTTTAAATTTAGATTATAAATGAACTGGTCAAATGTTTTACACACATATAAGAAAGGAAGAAATTGATATGAAGCTGGCAGTCATCTCTTGGGTACGCAATTGCGAGATTCTAGTTACAGAGGAAATCTTAGGAAACATTCTGAGTGTAATTCCTGAAGATAGGACAGACCTTTCTTGTCATAAGTGGGACATTGCTTATATGAGAGAAGTAATGAACTTCATTTATAAGAATACTGAAAATGCCTATGAAGGGAGACTCTGGTGTAGACACTTGGACCTTCTGCCAAGATGCCTTGCATCCATTTTGGCCACCTCCTTTTTTCCAAGGAGTAGTTCAGTAGAGAGGTGTAGTCTCCTAGACACGTAATTGGTTTACAATTTGTTAAAGGGCAATAAGATGAATCTCTCAACAATGATCCTAAAGTTCATGGTAGACAAGGAAAGTCATAAGAACACAACTGATGGTCTACCTTATAGAATGTTGTTGACTAAGATCTTTGTATATTTTGGAGTGTCGTTTGATAAAGCAAAGTTTAATTCCTCCATCCTTTACCAATTTGGTTACAAGATGAAGGATAACATGTAGGTTAAAAAGAAGTCAAAAAGAGTTGTAGGTATCTTGAGTCCAAACCCACAAAAATTAACTCTTGTTCCACTCCAAAATACGAATGACCTGATCTTGCAAAAATTGAGGAACATTCGCTCTAATCAAGATCAAATGCGCGAACAAATTGACAACCTAAAAAACCAAGTCCTAGATTTGCAAATTCTCCTTAGGAAACCTCTTCACTAACTATGTCAATTTTTTTCTTATTTCACTTCCTCCCTGTACTCTATTTCTTTTTGATAATGACAAAGGGGAAGAGCTTATATGGATTTTTTTTTTCATATATGATGATATATTTCTCAATGTTGTCTCAATTATATATGTGATTGATATTATTGTTGAACTTGTGAAAATCTATGATATATAATGATAGGTATCTTTCTTAAAAGACAGGCTCCTTCTAATTATATCTAAACATATAAAAGTCATAGGTATCTTTTAAAATAATCTGTTATCTCTTTGAATTTTGAAAATATATATATTATTTCTTGTCATCATCAAAAAGGGAGAGATTGATAGTTCAAGGTTTATACCTAACGATTTTGATGATAACTGTATAACTTTTCAAAAATTCAAATGGATTTATTTCCTTGTACAATTAATGGTCTTATTCTCAAAAGGAAATAAAATTATAAGAAATACGTTTTCTCTTACAGAAACCTTCTTTATGAGCTTACCTTATTAGAAATGGTTTATCTGAAAGGATCCTACTAATTATAAAGGTCATATATTAGATCCATGATTATTGGAAGATTTTTGGCAAAGATGACATCAAAGTTATTCAGACTCAAATCAATTCGGTTGATTAGGAATGCAAGTGAAGCAACGACTAATTGAAGAAATTCCTATTTAAGAAAGCGCCAATGCAATTGTGAAATAAAACTAAACGATACAAAAGCTTGCGAAACTATATTGTCAAAATTCATCAAAAGAATATACATTCTTGAAAGGGATATTTTGAGAGCTTGTAGATGTTAATGAAATACTACTAATGTGGAAGGTTGAATAATTTTGAAAAATATTAACTTGTGAGATTGGAAAGGCTCATCAAATTACTACTTGATTTTATAGTAACTCAAGTTGGATACCTGGGGAGTGGATATAGGCTTGGGTTGTAAGTCGAACCAATATAAATCTATTGTGTGTTTCTTCTCTCTCTCTCCTTATCTTTTATATTTTCACATTATATTGTGTGTGTTTTTTATTTCAGCAAGAAGCTTCTTCACTTTTATAACAGGTTCCTTCTGTTTTTAACTTGTTGACGATTCTCTTCATTTTAACACGCGTCTTCTTTTTATTGTTTTCCAACGGGACTTATACGTTAATAGGGTCTTGTCGACTAACAGGCTACTATCATCTAATAGACTCTTATTATTTTAAATTTTAACAAACTTATGTCTTTATACGAATTGAAAGTAACTTACGATTTTTTTTTAGGTCACAGACATTTCACCCCCCTCTTGCTTGTGCTTGTTTTATCAATCACACATGATTGGACACTTATAATTTGACAATGTCATTGTTCTTTCACTCAAATGAATTTTTATTACTGTAATAGTGCTGTTAAAAAAATTACTTTTGTAATCATCAATTGAAGGAACTTTATATATCTTAAACTATAAAAGGCGATAACATCTACCATAAACTGGTAATAATTACACTAAGTAGCATTGATTGATTCACATGCTGTTGGGACCGAAACTCAACCGCTTAAACTTAACACTTTCGAATCATAAAGCGGAAGCAAACATCGAATCAAATCGAATCGAATCCAAATCAATTCAAAACCCATTTCCGACATCCGATAATATACTCTTAGGAGGAAACCTAGACTATCCAATCTGAAAAATCCGGTATAAATTTTTCTTTTACTTTTCTTTCTTTTCTCATTCCTTTCTTTTTCCTTAATCAATTTCTCATTTCCTAATCATTTCTTATACACTCATATG
>JANVCQ010000001.1:6167338-6178450 GCA_025531925.1 Erythroxylum plowmanianum
ATAACGCAACACAAATAAATAAAGTATATATATAATATAACATTATTACAACAACAAAACAGCAAAATAAAAAAAAAGAAATTTTACCATTTATTACCGACGGAAATTTGTCCGTCGGTAACAAAGGTAAGATACCTTCGCCTCACCGACGGACCAAATGACCGTAGCAAAATTTCTCCGACGGAATCTAACTTGCCCTTTTCGTCGTTAAATAAATACCGACAACAATCTTTCCGTCATAAAATGGCGACGGATTAATTCGGTCGGTATTTTTAGCTGCGGGAGGTTTACCGATCGATTTTTGGGCCACCAAATTCCGTCGATGATTAGTTTCACCGACGAAAATTTGTTATTTACCGACGAAAATTTTTGTCGAAAAAACGCTTGTTTCTTGTAATGCATGTATTGTAGCGGCAGCTATTTAGTTAAAATAACCAATGTTTAAATATCGAACCAGACATTGAATCAATCAAATAAAAAGTTTAAATGTTCAACCGGTATTAAACAGTTATAAAACCGATTTATAATAAATAAAAAGTAAAAATTACAAGAAAAAGTAAAATATAGTAAAAAATAAAATAAATAAGAAATGCATTAATAATGTCTATTGATATATAATAAAATAATAATAAATCTAATAATTTAAACTAAGCTTGAATCTAACATAAAATTTTAAAATAATAATAAAAAATAATATTTTATATTCTCATTTATTTAAAGACTAATAAAAGTTAAAATATGTTTAAAGAAAGTCAATAAAAAAGACTCTAACTTTATTTTAACTTTTTCTAATATCCTTTAAACATACTTCTTTATAGTTTAAATATTATATTTTAACACATTCTTAAATTATCTTAAGCAAAATTACTTATATATATTAATTAATAATTCAATTTATTAAACAAATTTATAATAAAATAATAATTATTTTTACAATAATAATTTAAATTTTTACTTAAAGTATAAAGAGATAAATAAAGAACCTAAATTTTGATAAATATAATTTATTAGTGAGATTAAATAAATAAAAATAGTACTTTATTTTTTAAAAATAATAGTTAAAATATAAAGAGATAATTAAAAGTATAATTTTTAAAAATATAATTTATTAAATAAATCGTATAAGAGAATTGAAAAGAAAAATATTGAAAAATGAAAACTTGGCAGAGAATACAACTTCAATTTGCAGCTCTAAAAAAAAAGAACAACTTCAATTAATGCACCCCTTGCATTCTAAAGCAATTAGTGCAAGTTCAAAGCATTCTTCATAGGTTGGTGTGCAAAATTTGATGGTGGACCCCACATTTTGATAGATTCTAGATAAATTATCGAATTTTTCTAAGAACTGACCAATTTTTTGAGAAAACTGCTCGGTTTAGTACTTAACCTGCTGATCACGGGCGTGCATGGTGGACTCATGCCCATGCAAATAAGAGTCACGACGGTGAGCCTTCAAAGAGGCCATTCACAGCTGTAAGTCCACAATGCACGTCCGTGACATTTGCCCAGCTGTCCTGAAAACCTAATTTTTTGTATAACAACATCGTTTTGATGGCAGAAACTTATGTTTCATTTAGGGTTTTCGTTTTAAGGGTGTGAGCTCTCGGTTTTGAAGAAGAGAAAGGGAAAAGTTTCATTCCTTTGGAGACCCATAGAGGGCTAGCTTCCTAACGTCAGTTCAGAGGTGACATCGACACCTAAGAACCCAGTTAAGCATATTTGTATTATGTTTGTTATTCTTACTCTCTTTTCGGATCGTTTACGTTATCTTGCATTTATGGATTGGGTATTATGTAAGAATGATTTTGATGCTTTATTGGATTGTTTCTCATGACAACCATTGCTAGAACTTTAATACAATACGTAATAGTCACGCTTGAATTTATTTGTAACAACTAATGGCATTATATAATTACGGATAACGTAACTTAAGTTAAATAATCTGAGCTTGTGAGATTATTGCTTAAATTGGTCTGGTTTTTCTCATTCGTAAGGTGACTGTCTGATTAAACTTAGAGAGCGCCTCTTAGGTTATCTGATAGCTAGGGTTAATTAATGAGCTTTTCTTAATTAATTATGACCTAAGGAAAAATGTGATTAACAGAGCTTGTTATTAGTCTATGACTAATAGTTCAAGGAGAGGTACAAGGATAACAATTCAATGAAATATGTTTAACTGAGAATACGCTGAGATTGAATCAAAGAACCGGATCCCTAATGAATTTATCATTTTCAAATATTTTCATTAGTTTAGTTTTACTTTATTTTGTTATTAAACCAAACCAACCCCTTGCCAAGAAAACCCTATACACCGATTATTTTCATTTCGAAAGCTTTACACACGCTTTCTGTGAGATCGACCTAGACTCACTACTACTATAGTTATAGGTTTAATTATTTTAAGTAGTGATATGATGCGCTACGTCAGTTCACAAATAGCCTGACACTTAGTATTTACTTTTACTTTTTCCTTGGAATCTTTAGTTATTCCTTTCCATTCAGATCTTATTGACACAGTGAGCAAAGGAGATAAGATAGATTACTTTGTTAACCTTAGAATTTGATCTTTGTTCAACAAACCATTGTATAATACCTATATATAACTAACAGTTTAAATTCCAAAGACATGTAATTTTGACCTAACACCATATGTTTCTAGAGAACCCACATTTAAAGAAGATGTGATCCTTAATTCCCAGTCCAGAATTACATAACACATAACTTGCATTAGTATTAGGATAAACTTTCTAATGTACTTAACCTATTTAGGGATGTTATCAATAGTATGAATGAAGTACTAGGAAATAGAGCTTTGTGTCATACAATGTGATTTCATTCCACGTTTTCACCTCTTTACATCAACCACTCTCTATAAATTGCATTATTAAACTTAGCCATGGGATGGATATTCTAGGAATATATATCCAAGTCATTGAATTTGTTTAATATCTTGGGGTGAGGTATTGTAACTCTCTTAGAAACTCAACCCATTGATTATCCCTTATAATAGAGCTAACTCTAGTTTTAGTGGGATAGTAACTCCAATATTAAATAGCTAGTTGATTTCTAATTAAAGAACCATACCCTAACCAATTATCATACCATAAATAAGCCTTTTGCCCATTCCTAATTATATAGGTGATTTTAGGTTCCATAGTGTCTCTCAACTTTAATAGTTGTGCAAGAAACCAAGAATGGGAAGATTTAGGAGAAATGGACCACATGCTCTTACCTTTGAGTATGTAGTTGTTGAGCCATTTAATCTATAAAGCTTACTTATCCTACAAGATTAACCAGAGCTTCTTTAACATAAGGACTTTATTCTAGATCTTCATAAGAATAATTCCTAGCCCTTTTTTAGCTTTAGGCTTGTATACATCACACTACTTTACTTTATCATGGCCTCCATCTAGAATACAAACACCCCATAAGAAATTCCTTATTAACATCTCCACTTATTTGATGACCCATCTAGACAATAACATTTTAGAGGACCAGTATATATGTATTGAACTGAAAACTTATTTAGTTAGCTACAACCTTCCTCCAAAGGCGAGGGTTCTATTGGTCTAGTAGTTTAACCTCTTCTGGATCTTTTTGATGAGAGGGTACCACTCATTAAACAAGATCCTTTTAGTAGTAACTGGTAATCCTAAATAGCAGGGGGGGTTGTTTCCGATTCATATGAATTTTGCTAAAGTTGACTATCAACCCAAAAATTGCCTTAAACTAATTTAAGGTAGACGTTAGGATTTCAATTGAACCATAATGAACTTTAGGGAATAAGAATAAATCATCTGCAAGCACAAGTTAGAAAAAGATACTTTCTTACATTTATTGTGGTACTTAAACCGACTTCCTATACTAATGTCATATCTCAGAAGTGAGGTAGGAGCTTCCATGCAAAGGATAAAGAGATAAGGGCATGAGGAAGTAATACAAGCCTCAATCCATTTGGTGAAGTTGTTAGAAAATCCTATCATTTACAAAACCTAGAGGATAAAATTCCATTCAATGCAATCAAATGCTTTCTAAAATCAACTTTGATGAATTAATTTATGGGAGAGTTTATCCTAGGGTAGCTTCTCAATAGTTCCTAAACTATAAAGATGATGTCTCCAATCTACCTTCCTTACGTAGCCCTTTGGTTATCATTGACCGAATATCCTAGAAACGAATCTAACCTATTAGCAATGATTTTTAAGGATGTGAGAGAAGCGCCGAGATGTGAGATGTGAGAGAAGCACTGAGACCCCATAACTTGCTCAACCGCCGGTGACTGCTCCCTTCTTCTTCTTCTTCTTCCCATGGCCTCTTCTCCTACTAGGAAGCCTCTAGCCCCCATCTCCACCGCTGAAACCAGACCTTCCCATTTGCCCCATTCCACTAGCCCTAATCTCTCTCAAAACGCAAACCTAAACCTTAAAAACCCCACCCTTTTAAAGCTCCCAATAGCCGCAACTATGACCCAAATATAGTCACCACCCTCCTCGACAACACCTTTGACTACCCAATCAACTTAACCTTCCTTAACCCCCTAGATACTTGACTACCAAAAAAATTTGGAGGAAAGTCGTTAGCCCAAAACATGGAAATCTGTGGTCTCAGATTTGGTCGAGGAGCCTAATGATGCCAAGGCATTGGCATACTATCCTCCAGAAGTCAAGGATGAGCAGATATTTGTCATCCCTCTGCTAGAACTTGTGAGGAAAGGAGCAGCCCAATTCAGAACTGCACTGATTGGTAAGCGTCCTACATACCTTGTAGTTCAGCGGGCTATTTCAAAAGCATGACTAGCTTTTGGGTTAACTGATACTTTGATAAATAGCTCGAATAAATTCCTGTTTAAGTTTAATTTGGAAAAAGGAATGAATTCGGTATTGGAGAAGGGCCCTTGGCATATCCAAGGGAAACCTTTATTCTTAAGGAAATGGAGTTTGAATGTTGGTGAATAGGAAGAGATTATACATGCTTCTATCTGGACTAAGTTTCATAACATTCCTTATGAGTATTGGAATAACGAGGGACTGGGTAGTATAGTAAGTGCAGTGGGGAAGCCACTCCTCTTGGATACTCAGACAGCTAAGAGGTCTAAGGCTCAGTATGCCAAAATGTATGTAGAAATTGACCTTTAGAGTAATTGGCTCATGAGTTTTCAGTTGGCAACTTATATTGAAGATGAAAAATTACATTTAAAGAATTCCTAATAGAGTATGAGTGGAGACCTAAAAATTACATGCAGAAGAAGGAGTGGAAGCCTACTGGTTGACTTTTTGAGACTGGATTCCAAAAAGAGCTAGAAATAGAGAAGCTTCCACAACAAAGTAGAGCTAACCAAGAGATGGAGCTTAGATAGGAGCATGTCCATAAGGAACTGCAGCTCAATCCAAATGATAACAAACCTCCAGATGCAAAACACTTTTAAATTTGGTTAAGAAAGTTCTTTACATTATTTTACTTAGAGATTAATTTTATTAATTGGAAAATCTCTCTTTAATAAATTAGAAAAATATTTTCAAAATATTAAAGAAAGCACATTTTTCTTAATTGATAGATAAAACACATTTCAAAATTACCATGAAAAATATTTTTTCTAATAAATCAAGAAACTTATTATATAAAGAAAGAAACAATTTCTAAATAAATTGAATAGCAATTCTCTAAACAAATAATGTTATAAATTTTATTTATCTCAATGAAATAAAAATAAATAAATACTATTAAGGAACACCTTTCTCAATTTCTTAAGAAAACACTTTTGTTAATTTTAAGTGGTCTAATTAATTAGTTTCAATTAATCTAATTGAAACTAATTAATTCCAATTTTCAAAACTAATTTTCTAAAATTAATTGGGAATCAATTTAATTATTAATCTTAATCATATTAAGAAAATTAATTAATTTAATTTTGGAATTTGTATATTTTAAAACAATTTTAAAATTTATGTTTGGAACAAAATTTATTAAGATTACATTAATCCTAAATCCAAACAAACACAAAATTCGTTTGGAATACCTTATTCTAATACCTAAACAACCCTTATTCTAGATTTAGGATATTCTTATCCTTGTACCCAAACACCACTTATTCTAACTTTGGAATAACTCTATCCATATATCCAAATAGTGCTTATTCCAGTATTAGAATAATCTTGACTCCATATTAAAACACCCTTCTTATTTAACTGAATAATTATAAATTAGATTGTCTCTAATTCTCATTACTTTGTTTTATTATTATTATGATTATTTTATAAATATGTTATATGAATTTGTCATTACTATATATTATAATAAGCATTTCATTTATTAATTTTTAAAAAATAAATTTCGTATATACACAATTAACAACTTGTCTTATAGTCTTTCGAGTATTAACAACTTATAAATGTAATATATCTTGCTTTCCATTTTCATTAAAAAACTAAATTACATTTTCTTATATTAACTACAATTATCTTTGTTTTATTATAAATATATCTATGTATTAAGGAATTAACATATAAAATTCATTAGATAAAGTTATTTAAGGATAAAAATAATGAAAACTACAAGTATAATATATTATTTACATCAAGTTATAAATATAAAATTAAAGTACATGGTGACATAATGGATTGGCAAAAATTGATGTTTTTCTATGATAAATTGTAAATGATCATTTAACTAATACATTTTCTTAGTAAAAATTGATTTTAATATTATTAAGTTTTAATAATAATAATTTTCAAAAATATATCTTCAATATGTTGTTGTACACATGTGTTTGTGGATGACATTTAAAGTTGTTATTACTAATCATCACAAAGTTATGGGTACTGTTTTGTACCAACTAGAAAAGGGTACCAAAAAATTGGTATTGTACTAGTTACAAGTACCGGTTAGTACTGGCTAGTACCAACTAATACCCAAAATATCAGTCAATTTTTTGAATAATTTGCAATTTAAAAAGTTTAAGAACTAAAATGAAAAAATACAATTAAAAACACAAAAATAGTAGTAGCCAGTAGGTAGTCACTCTCACTTTTGCTCTCTCTCTCTCTCCCCTCTCTCCACGCATCTTCACTATTTAAATCACCAAATATTTTCAGTGTCATCGACCACCACACTAGTGTCACTACGCACCACCCACCTCGGTATCGCACACTCCACTACCTGATAGTGGTAGGTTACATAATGTTTTAGTGGGTAGTTTAATATGTGATTTGTTGTTAAATTGAATGATTAGTGCATGCTTAGGTTAGTATTGTGTTATTTAGTTAGACATTTTTGTTTTGATTGTTTTATAGGTTAGAGCATATCATTGAGCTTAAATTTTGTGTATTTGAGGTGCCTTGATGTGTTAGTGTTTTAGATCAAATATCGAAGAACGGAGAGAATTCGGAGGAAATTCGGAGCAAGGCCCAGGCCCCTGATCATGACCTTTCTACCACGATCGTGACAGAGTGCCAAATCTTGGGTCACTATCATGGCCTGTGAGACAGACAACATGAATAGCCTCCCAAATGTGACTTATCGAGGGACATTTGGGACATTTTAGATTCGAGAAAACCCTAAGGTTTACCTAAAATGGAAAAAGCTATATAAAGAAAGAGAAATAACCTTAAAGGGAGCTCCAACCTTTGCCACTTTGAGAAAGTTCCAAGGAGAGAGGAGGAAGAAGAGAGAAAGAGGAGAAGGGAAGAAGAAGAAGAGGGGTTTGTAGTGCTGCCATCTTCCCGATCTATTTTGACCCATCCAAAATTTTCATTTCACCTTTATTGCTCTTTCTTTTGAATGTATAAGATGGATTTGATAGTGATGGATTTGGGTTTGATGATGATGCTCTAAACTCCTTTAGGGATTTATTCTTGAATAAATGTTAATGTGATTTCTTTTAATGTTAATACATTGGTTGTTGTGATTATTTATTGCATTGGCATGCTTTGGTAACAAATCGAGAGAGTGAATCAACAGTAAAATGATTAGACTGGGTCATGAGAGTTAAGCAATCTAATAGATCACGCAAATATTCAAATCAGGAATTTTGACAAAGAAGGATCTCGTGCGAGGATTCGGTTGTCTATTAGAGGGCTTAAGATCTGATTGGATTTGTGAGTTTTTTTTAATTAAGAGATTGGAAATTCCATAATTCAATTATGGGTTATAATTTATGATTTAATGATTATAACTCGAGAGAGAGTAATCCACCTTTTAAAAGTTTAGGACTGATATCGTATCAACTCAAAAATAATCATGTTAGCATTTGATGATAGGTGAATCCCCCTTCTCATATTTGACTAATCTTCCTTATGTGATTTCCATTGTTAATTTGGTGATGCTCATTTTGACTCTTTGTGTGTTAATTTTCCATTTTATTTCCAATCAATCATCTTCATATGTTTACTTTTTCTGCAGTTTTTATTTTATTTTCAATAATTTTATTAGGCCTTAGATAAATTAGAATTAGATTAGTTCAACAACTCCTCGAGGAATTGACACCTTACATACTACACCCACGACCTGTGCGCTTCAAGTATTTTGAGGGTTTTAAATAGATTAAAACTTGCATCAACAAGTTTTTAGCACCGTTGCCGAGCAGTATTAGGATTAGTTTAATTCTTTAGTCTAAGAAATTATTACCCTTTCTTGTGATTATGGTACCCAATCACATGATTTTTTTAAAAAAAAAAAAGAAAGAAGAGAAGGAAGCTTGGACGCAAAGTAGAAGACACATCAATTTTGATATCACAAGGCAATAATGAGGAATTCGCAAAATTTAAATGTCAAGAAGAGATAGAAAGAAGGATGATGGAGGAAACACATTATAGGTCCTTTACGAACTTCAATGAGGCACATTTTGGTTAGGGAGTTATCATCCTTATTTGAACACGTATAAAGAACAAATCACCCTCTTCTAAGACAAACTATTGGATTCAATAGAAGATTTAGAGAGTTTTGTTATTCCTGATTTAATTGACATTTTGTTAGTAAAAAGAACATTACTAAACTTAATTGGTTTTCTTAATTTTATCATTATTGCCCTTTTGATTATCTTGTAATTTATAGCTTATTTACATACTACAAAGCTAAAATTGGGCAACACGAGTGGAAGCAAGTCACTCATAATTGATCCCGACTGAGTTTTGAAGGATGCAAAGTCAACCTAATGACCATAAATTATCACATAAAATACGTATATTCTATATATGTTATACACAAATTTGGTGACAGTTTTCTAAATTTTCGCCAAATGGTAAATTTCATTCGAATTAATAAAACACGACGTCGTTTTCTACTAGGTTATTAACACCAAAACAAAGCTCTCTTTGTTTTTGTGCTAGCCGATATATTTCCTCTTGGTTCACCATCAAAGAAGCATCATTTTCTCTATTGTGGCCATCTCCTGTGTTGGTACTATTCTTCTTTTCTATTTTTAAGAAACCTCCTTATGTTGTGCTCTTTTTTTTTGCTACTTTATGGAGTTTATGTGGGTTTTGTGTTCTGGTTATGGTGTATGGGTTTTTGTTTATGTTTGTGTTTGTATTTGAAAGATAGTGAATTGTGCTTCTATGTTTGTTGTGTATGGGTTGACATTTTTTTGCCACTTTCCATGCTTCTTTGAGGAAAGCCTGAGAATGAAAGGTCTATCAGAGTATTTAATTTTTGCAAGAGATGTTTATGTACTTCATTATGTTTTCAACTTTTAGTTGGTTGTCTTCTTTTATGTTCCTCCTCCTCCTCCTCTCTGTCTCTCTTTACATTCTCCATGTAAGCTTCTTCTCCTCTTATATTTTCCGTAAGTTTGTTATTATGTATGTAACTTAAGCTCATGTATTACGTGTTCAATATACAAAAGCTTTTCCTAAGTAGTTGTTGATATGATCAAGTTTATCGAGAATAAAAGAATTGGTTCAAGTTTAACGTTAGACCTACGTTTTGTTGCTTTTAATCATAATAAATAACAAGTTACTAAGGAGAAGGTTGTTTTTAGCATCATATAAAAGGAATGACATTTTCTTTTTGTTGCTAGGACTTGTATGGTAAAGTTTCATTTAATTTTGGATCAGTTCATTCCTCTCTTAAGAATTTATGAGATTTGATTGTCAAAAAAATTTAAGTAAACATAATGAATTTAAAGCTAAATTGACTTTTCAAAATAAAACTTTTAACATTAATTCATCATATCTATATGGCGACTTGCTTTGGACAGCAAAAATAAGCTTTGATAGGAAGAATGTGGCAAAATTCTCCCTAATGAAGAACATATTAATTCGTAATAAATCTCCTCATCAAAGTCTAATCATACCTACCTTCTATGACCGACCTTCTTCTTCAAGGTTTTTAGTATCATTTGAATTACCTCTCTTTCTTTATTACTTGTATCTTATTTTCTATTAGGAATTTACCAGATGAGCGTTTGATTATATATACTATGTGTTGTGTAAAACTTCCTAAAATCTTCAAGAGAACATATATGAAAATAAAGGTGATGACAATGTCCCAAGGGTCGATACGTAATTAAGGAAATCAATTTTTTTGGAATAGTCGTCGATTTTAAAAACTATGTCTATTCAATTAGGTATGCATATGTTCAAATTTGTGTTTCGTATACTGTTTAATTAGCTATTTAAGTTCTAAAACTGTAGCGCCCCTTTACCGCAGGGTACACACCGTGACGCTCGCAGGTCATTCCGGTACATATCCTCCGATAAGGGTGAGCTACGAATAAACACTACAAACACTCCACTTGGCATCATAATAAAACATGAATATAAAAATCACAAACTTTTTGAAACCAAATTTTTTTCCTCATTTTATTTCATAGAAACCAAAAGTTTACACATCTATCAGTTTTCACTGTCTGTACAACACTTCAAAACCCTAATACAATATGCTACATGAAAGAGGAGAAATACTGCAAATCTATCTAGGTCATCCCAAAAGTCCCAGCTGATCGACCTATGAGCCATGACTTCTCCCGCCAAAATGATCTACACGGCTCGAAAAGTCCCTCTAGAGCTAGGAGTCTACTCTCGGTCCTAAAAAATATGTAGCAATTTTGGGTGAGTTTGCGAACTCAGTGAGGTAACCATCATCGATGGTTCACTCAATTCATGCAACAATCAGGCA
>JANVCQ010000001.1:6198366-6218929 GCA_025531925.1 Erythroxylum plowmanianum
ATAATTATTATTAATGATTGTTATAAATTTTCTACTTACTATTTTTAATACTATTAATATTATTATTTTTATTATTATTTTTATTATACCAAATTAATTATCTTATTATTATTATTAATTATTAATTATTATTATAATTTTTTAATTTTATTATTATTATTATTATTGTTATTGTTATTATTATTATTATTATTATTATTATTTTCGAGATAGAAGGCAGGGATATGTTGGTTTTCTGTCGAAGAAAACTTGTTGTCAAAACTCAGAGAAACGATATTTTTTAGTTTCTGTAAAACTGTTGTGGTTTTTTTATTTTCAGAAACAAAAAATTACAACAGAGTAAACCAAACATGTTTTACTTATCTGTTTTTCTTTTTACAAAAACGACAATAAAAAACAGGAAAAAAAAAACAGAAACAAACAACCCCTAAGCTAATCATGATGTTAGTAAACATAAAATTTCTACCCAAAAAAAAAAAGTCTAAAAGAAACATAGACACGTTTTGTATTGTGTAGTATAAATATAATTGAAAATTAAACCAAGGAGAAATAGAAATGAGGATTGTAGTAAAGGGATGTAATATTTTATATATAAATATTAAAGAAAGACCAAAGCCTATTTATCCCTATGTTTTACTTGGAGTGTATGCCATTTTTTTTAACAACTTTCAACAATAGTGAATGTTCAGCTACTAAAAATAATAATGAATATGGATATTTTTAAATATTAAAATATTTCTTTAATTTTAATATAGTCAAAATTTGATTCCCTATTATGGTTAAATTTGAAAATATATCTTAAGATTTAACTCAGTAGCTCCATTTTTAAAATTAATATAAAATATTTTATTTTTAATCATAATAACTATTATCTAAAATTATTTTATGTTTACAAGTATTTAATTTTTTTTAATTTTAGCTTTTCAACTTTTTTTCCTATTTTACAATTTTGATCTAGTATTTTCTATTATTCCAACCTCAATCTTTATACTAGTTGCTATAATCAAGATAAGCCAAGATTTATGTTATAATTTGGTAGAAATATCTAGTATATTATAACTCATTTTAGTCTTCTCAAAGTAGAAAGCACATAATCTAAGGTTTAATATGAACGAAATATCATATTTTTCATTAAGGTATTTTAGGCAAAGTCAAACCAAAAAAATGACTAAAATAGAAAATTTGGTTCCAAATTAAATAAGGAAGTTAATGATAATAGTATTAGATTGTATTATGCCCGTATAGTTAGCCAATTTGTTGGTTGAAATTTATGTGTGATATTATTTATTTATTTAATAAAGATATTATTTATCTTTATATAATGTTGTTAATTATGTTTAATAATTAATACTAAAATAATATCTTTGAATTATTAATGTGCAATTGACAATATGATGAAATCATAATTATGATGTTCAAATTATAATTAAGTATTATTCTTAGTTATAATTTTATTAAGGTGCAATATTGATAGAACAATAAAAATAACATGTTATATTTTTTAAGAAGAAAATAATTAATCTCGTAAATTAAAGCATCAAGATAATTAAACAAATTTGAGAGTATTTATTAGATAATAAGTTCACATAACAAACCCGATATTAAAGATCTCAAATGAAACATAACTTGTGTATTTATGAATGTCCTCATTATAACGATTATGTAATTGATCCTTGGACTTGATATTATCTAAATATCTCAAATGAGAATAACTATATTTCGATATTATTTATCACTTATTCTATTTAGGATAGCTTAACTAATACTATTTGGATATAGTATGGATCATATCAAGATAGTCGAGCAAGTCAACGATGAATTCATCATCCTGAACTAATTAAAGAGAATGTTCTACTACTATTCGTCTATGATGATTTGAGATTTCTTTTATCAGAGAAAAAAGATATTTACTTTTTAAAAGTTAATTAAACTCAATGTCTAACTTGTAAAAAAATATGATTCAATTTTAATAGATGATTAAGGAATTAAATTTTATGTTATACCTGTAAACGAATAGTTTAAGTTAAACTATTTTGAAATTCCTAGTGTTTATGTGCTTATGATATGTTATAAAATTTAAGTGATCTTAACTTTTAAAAAATTAAAAGAAATAGTTTCATTTTTACTCTACTGCATGTAGGATGAGATTTCAATTTGATTTTTCAGCAGTCACTCCTTTATCATATATGATGATCTATGATCCATATCTACCCTCATAATATGATGTAGAAAAATGCAAGCAGCCACAAGTTCATTGTATTGTCTTGTTCTTCTATTCTTTGGTTTTTATTTCTTAAAGAATTACTTAAGATCTTTTTTTTTTAAATTTGAATTACTCAAGATATTATCTTGAGTTGATCCTTTGAAAATTCTTAATAAATTTTGTTAATCATGTAACAATTCTATAGTTCTCTTTTTGGGGTTGAATCTTAATACACTTTCATTTTCTAAAACAAATATAGGATAACTCCTATGAATAAAAATTGAATCCAATGACATAAGTTACATCATATAATTGAAAAATTACATCAACATTGCATCATGTAAATCATAATACAATTATGCATTTCAGTTACTAGATACAACTTTTTAATCATAAAAGTCACTCCCACAATCTCTCTTACCATAAGTTACAACTTTTTTTATATTTATTTCCTTCCACGATGAGACAACTAATACTTACAATCTACTCATTCTCATTCCACAATTCCTCTAAATGCATTTCTTGGTTAATATTATGCAACTTTTGAGTCAAGTAATGCAATTTTTTAATTATTAAAAGTAATAGAAGATTTTGTAATTTTGATTCACTTATTTAAACATTATAACATTATGAACAAATATTAACTCTCACCTTTCAAGCAATATTGTCTAAGTTAGTATGATAGTCAACCTCTATTTGCGTTTACTAAGACTATTGGGCCTGTGGGCTAGGGCTTTTTGAAAAGCACCCGCGAGAACTTACTCACTGTGACATTACGGGTACTATATAGCTTCTTAGAGAGAGAGAGAGAGAGAGGCTTCTAAACTCTTCTCGGAGCACAAATGGCGTTAGCGTTCGACGAGTTCGGGAGACCCTTCATCATATTGAAGGAACAAGAGCAAAAGACCCGCCTGAGAGGGCTCGATGCTCAGAAAGCCAACATTTCCGCCGGCAAAGCGGTGGCTCGCATCCTCCGCACTTCTCTCGGCCCTAAGGGCATGGACAAGATGCTTCAGAGTCCCGACGGGGACGTCACCATCAGTCTGTCCTTCTTCATTTTAAAATGCGCTTTTTGAATGTAGTTGTTTGGCTGATGAGGATCTTTGCGGCTTTACTTGCCAAATACACTCTTAAGGAATTTAAAGACTCAAACTTTGCTTGTATTGTGAATTGGGTTTGGAAAATTAGAACTTTAAATTTGGAGATCGATGAGCATTCTCTGTTTTTGACTTGAAAGTTAGAGTTTTGATCGCTTGTGAAGTGCAAGGGTTTTATTTTTATTTAACACTGGTTGTGGGTGTTACATTTCCTCTTTGTTTTGTGTGCTTTATTATTATATAGACTAAAATTAGAGAAGTGAGATTGATCTTTTTAAAACTTCTGACGTCAGCAAATGATGGTGCTACAATCTTGGAGCAGATGGACGTGGACAACCAGATTGCTAAGCTGATGGTTGAACTGTCTCGAAGTCAGGATTACGAAATTGGTGATGGCACCACAGGTGTTGTTGTTATGGCTGGTGCGCTATTAGAGCAGGCTGAGAAGTTGCTAGAACGTGGAATTCATCCCACCCGTATTGCTGAGGGCTATGAGATGGCTTCTAAGATTGCTGTTCAACATTTGGACCACATTGCTCAGAAGTTTGATTTTGGGGTCACCAATATAGAGCCCTTAGTTCAAACTTGCATGACAACTTTATCATCTAAAATGTAAGTTCTTTTGTTCTCTTTCCCAGTACTGGGAAGAACTTCTATGTGTAATTCATTGACACCAATGTGACATGTTCTTTTGTTTGTAGTGTTAATCGATGCAAGCGTAGCTTGGCTGAGATTGCTGTTAAAGCGGTCCTTGCTGTAGCAGACTTAGAGAGGAAGGATGTTAATCTAGATTTGATTAAAGTTGAGGGAAAAGTAGGTGGCAAACTTGAAGATACAGAACTCATATATGGGATAGTTTTTGACAAAGATATGAGTCATCCACAGATGCCAAAACAAATTGAAGATGCAAAAATTGCCATATTGACTTGCCCCTTTGAACCACCTAAGCCAAAGACTAAGCATAAAGTTGACATTGACACAGTGGAAAAGTTTCAGACTTTACGCAAGCAAGAGCAGCAGTATTTCGATGACATGGTTCAGAAATGCAAGGTGGGCTAGAAGTATTGTGTCAACAAATATTAAGTTGACATTGTTATTTGCTTAGCTCCCTTGACAAGACCTTAGACCCCTTCCTTTTCACATGGACTCTAATCTTGTTTTAGTTATACCACTTAAAATATCCTTTATCTTTGCCTGGCTTGTGTCCTAATTGGATTTCATGGGAAGTGAAGGGGAGTTGCTTTGCATTTTATCATTATTCTCGGAATCATTTCAGATTTGTCAGCTAGGTCTTCCATTTCTCCTTGTCCTTAAAACTGATGGTCTTACATAATTCTTTGTCCTATAACTGACTTACAGGATGTTGGTGCTACGCTGGTCATCTGTCAGTGGGGATTTGATGATGAGGCAAATCATTTGTTGATGCACAGGAACTTACCTGCTGTACGATGGGTTGGTGGTGTGGAGCTAGAGCTAATAGCAATAGCCACAGGTTTCTATTATCTTTTTGGCATGTTTATATAATTTTCCTGTCTGTCTGGCAAAGCTGTTTAATGTAAATTATAGCTGTTATTTGAAGCAAGTGATTGCTTGCTACTTATGATTCTTGTCTTTGTAGGTGGAAGAATAGTACCAAGGTTTCAGGAGTTGACACCAGAGAAGCTAGGAAGGGTAATCTTCGAGTCTAACCCATTCTTTCTTTTTGCTCTCTCTCTATTTACACACACTTTCATTTGGTAGACTGTTGTATATTCTTGATCTTGTAACATTAACAATTTCTCCTAGCTAAGTTTTCTGTATACTTGAGTATCTAGGAGTTACAATTTTTCCCTTTCATCTGTCTGTTGGATTCACTCAAATGGTCCTCGATGTCCTTATATTTTAAGGGAAGTTACTTTGCCATTTATCTCCTGCATTGCTTTTTACATATTGCAGGCTGGTTTAGTTCGAGAAAAGTCCTTTGGCACCACAAAAGATAGGATGTTATACATTGAGCACTGTGCCAATTCAAGGGCTGTAACCATATTTATTCGTGGAGGTACATGTACATTTTTTGTGTAATCTTTAGTCAGCTAGTTATTTTGTTTGATTTTTGTTTCTTCCTTTCCATGATCAGTAATAGTTACTGTAGGTTCTTCCTTTCATTTAGGAAAATTCAGAATGTTGTCTGAACTAATGAGTGATAAATAACATCTATAGGAGCTCGCCACACTATAATCATAGTAAACGTTCTCTTTTTCTGCATATATAATCTGATGCGTGCATCTTCGTAATAGCTTTCCATAGCATATT
Source organism: Erythroxylum plowmanianum (assembly GCA_025531925.1). NCBI lineage: Eukaryota > Viridiplantae > Streptophyta > Magnoliopsida > Malpighiales > Erythroxylaceae > Erythroxylum > Erythroxylum plowmanianum. The sequence goes on from JANVCQ010000001.1 coordinate 6,203,959, forward strand.
AATGCATAATATATCCTCATTTTGTGTTGAAGTTAATCACTTTCATCATTATGCCTTAAGATATTGGTTTTCAATGCCACTGAAAATATGATTGCAAGATGGAAGTTTTCATGATTTGGAATGGTTCATGCTGTATTAGGTAACAAAATGATGATAGAAGAGACAAAACGGAGCATCCATGACGCATTGTGTGTGGCAAGGAATCTCATCCGCAACAACTCTATCGTCTATGGTGGAGGCTCTGCAGAGATTTCTTGCGCAGTTTCTGTAGAGGCTGCTGCAGATAAATATCCGGGAGTTGAGCAGGTAGGAACTTTTCTTAATCACACTGCATGTCAGTATTAGTTTCAGTGTTGCTGATTACTTTTTCTTCCTCTATATATACAGTATGCTATCAGAGCATTTGCCGATTCTCTAGACTTCATCCCTATGGCACTTGCGGAAAACAGTGGCCTTCAGCCCATTGAAACACTATCTGCTGTAAAATCTCAGCAAATCAAGGTACATAGCATATAACAGCTGCAATTCTGCAAGAACGCAAAATTGTGGCATGGCTACCTAATATATCTAAGCAAAGACTGCAATCTGAGTTTTGTAGCGAATGTCCAATAATTTTTGTGAATTTGGTTTGAGGTTAAGTTGAAATGTGCAGGAGAATAACCCTTACTACGGAATAGATTGCGATGATGTTGGTACAAATGACATGCGGGAGCAAAATGTCTTTGAGACTTTGATAGGGAAGCAGCAGCAGATCTTCCTAGCAACACAAGTTGTGAAAATGATTCTGAAAATAGATGATGTCATCTCTCCTTCTGATTACTGAGTTGCAGCGAAAAGATGCTGTAGCCTTACCAAGATTGTTTCTAGGTGACTTTCTATCAGCGTGGTTTTGTTGTATCTGGCCTCTACAAACAATTGAGTTGATACGAGCTTGTTTGATCATAGAATTTGGATTTGGGTCCTTGACTGTCATGTGGTTTATTATTTGTTAATTAAAAAGATCCGCGGTTATTACAGTTTGGACTAGTTTTACTCGATTGCACTTGATGGTTTTCTTTAGTATAGTTTTCGTATTGCAAACTTATGGTTCTATGGACGAGTAACTATTTATTTGTTTCTTTAGTTGGCACTTGCCTTGAGTTGCCATTTTGTTGGTCGGTTATCAGGCCAGTGTTACTTATTCCCTTATAATTATATATAATTAAAAGATAAGTGAAACGAACAGGTATTGATATTAGATCATTGCTAGAACGGGTACGAGGCTTTGGTACAAATTTGCAACTTTGATTTAAAACATTTTTTAACGTTATCTGTAAATGACTCGGTATACGCATATGTTTGTACGTATATATATATAAAGTGGAAGTCACCGGCGACAAGTATGGAATTTATATGCACGCCGCCGCGCTTCCATCACCTCCTGTGGACTCGCCCGGAAGAACATGCGCCGATGTGCGTCTATTGTTGCAAAATGATAAATGTGTCAAATTACGACTCGTCATTGCAAAACACATTGTACTTTCCGCTTATGGATTATGTTTGCTGCGAGCGTCAGACTGTGCTAAAGAGAGTGCTACAGAAGGTTTTGCTATATTGAACCCTTGACCTCTTGTTTTTCTAACACCATCAAGACTTAACTTTGTTTCTTCATGTGATGGGGGGGTCTTTTACAAACCGCCTCTAAGCTTTGTAGTGTAAACATCGATATAACAAATTTGAAGAGATTATACAATTGAGTCGGCCGGGCCTTATTTTTAGTTCATTGGTCGACCAACTCTGGGCTTCTTTGCAAAGCCATTGGTCAGCAACGTGAACCCTTCTTGCATGTAAGTGCTCCTGCTCCTGCAGTTATGGAGCTAACCAGCGAAGATGGTCTTGCACCTAAGCTCGACGCTTTGACGTAGCTTGAGGAAGCTCCAACTCCTGAAGCTGTGAAGAATGCACCATTCAACATTGAGTCTCCTTCAGACCTCCAATTCCAGTACTTCCATTGGCTTTCTGGAGCATCCTCGTGTTTAGTTATCTGAAAAAAGTGGCAAGTTCATATCTTTTTTCTCTACTTCTTTGAACAATGCACAAGAACAGGGTTGATTGCTTTCTTGTGTTAATAAATGGAGTCATGAAAAGATTGCTTCATTTTTTATTTTACCTCTTTGTTGAATATGTCATTTGGTGCGAGAAATATGTTGCCTTGGCTATTGATTGTGGGATCAGCACTGCCACCAATTGCATACATTTCCCAGTGAGTGTAGTAATTGTTTACCACATGAAAATAGCCGTGCCTGCATCTGAAAATGTGGGTTCAGAAAGAGTCAGAAGCATGGCCTTCTTTGAGGAAATCAAGTTGACTTATGGTGATCCGTTTTGCCTAAAAACTTATTGCATGGAAACTTGTTTAGGTAACAACAAAAGGTTTTCTGATGGCCAAGACTTCCTTACCTTGGCATTCTCTGGACAAGCCCTTCTCCAAAATGGTTAAAGGCAATGGTGACCTGCATGTTCTTATCTTGTGTGTAACTATCACTGTGGCCTAGGAGCATGACCTTGTCATGATGGGTCATGTAATTGTTAGAAATTGTGATGGCTGTGGATCCATGAATAGCATCAATCAAGCCATCATTGCAATTAGACAAAGAGCAATGATCAACCCACACATGACTCCCTCCAAAGATTGATACCCCGTCGCCGTCTGATACAGTCCTCCACCCATAATGGCCAGGGGAGTCCCTCACATAAGCATTCCCTCCTGACTTACAATCATGTATATTGATTCCGTGGATTATAATGTTGGTCACGTACTGTATGGTGATGCATGGACCTCCAGCAATATGTACATTAGCTCCTCTTCCATCAATTGTTTTAAAAGAGTTCATAATGAGCTCTTGCTTCAGTTTGATCACCATGTCACGTTGAAATATGATCCATAGAGGCTCATCTTGTATAACAGCATGCCTGAGGGTTCCTGGTTTAGGGTTCACAGGGTCATCATCTCCAGGGTCAGTAACAACGTATATCCTACCATCTCTTCCACCAATAGCATGCTTGCCAAAACCAATCCCACAATCTGCTAGCCGCTGCCTGTTCTTTTCCCAGTTGGGGTCACATCTCCAACAATCGTCTATTGGGTTTCCTGTTCCGCAGGAAAGAAATCCCAAGTTTCTCCTCGAGGCATTCATGCTTTTGCTACACACAATAAAACAAAAATGTGTCACCAAGAGTTCTAAACAATGAACTGACTATAGTATGGATTTCAAGAATAAAGTATGTCTAAACCTGTGCACTTCTTCTACTACTATTTCAGGGTCTTGAATTGGTGAGGAAGAAATTAAATTTGGAGCCAGAAGAAGCAGAGAGACAACGAGACAGAGTGGAGTTGCCATTACTCTCACTTCCAAGGATAGCAGAAATGTGCGAGCAAGTCGGGAGCCTTATAAAGGGAAGAAACAAGTAAAAGAAATTGCTTTATTACATGAAAATGTGGCCCACCTTCTCTGTGTTTATTGGGTTACAAATCAGTAAAGTTAATTAAAGGTCTGTGTTCAATTAGCGACGCTATTTGTGTATTTATTAACTAGCAGCTTTAGAATTGTTGCTAAACCTTGAGCATTTGTTTTTGATGAAATGACAAGCAAGCTTAGCATCAATATTTAACATCAGCCTTACACCGACACTTTCTGAATGCTACTTTTGTCAGCAACAGAGAAAACTACCAAGCAACAGAGAAAACTGTTTTCTCTTGGCAAATTCTTCTCTTTTCTGAAATTGCTATGCAGAAACCTTTTTAAAATTTTTTTCCAAATTCATCTACTCTCAAGCAGTTCTTTCAATGGAGCTGAAGATAGTATATGCAGAAGCGTATTAATGGAGACGGGCGTAAACACAAAACAAAATTTACGTACTGAAATAAATGAAAATAGCCTATACATGTACATAAGTTTGTGCTAGTTATTCAAAGTTTGCGAGACAATTGAAGATTGCAGAATTACAGGGCCAACCAACCGTGTGTTGTGCCTTAGTGCTATATACAAGAGGAAAGAACCTGGTAGCTTTGCAATTAAAAGCTTGACCACTTTCTCAAACCTCGGAATGAAAACATAGATTTTAAAGATAAAATTGAGACCTTACACATGGACAGCATGTGTGCACAATTTTAATGTTACCTATTTGCAGACGAGGTCTTTCAACACAAACAGTCACTGGAGTTGATAGGTTCACTCACCATATCTTTACCCTGATGTTGCAGACTGACCCAGGGAAGAAAACAATTAATAGTTGTCACACATTTCATGCAGGGTACGCCTACATTATTAACTTAACACCTCATGATTTCAATGCAATCTGTTGAAATGTTTCATGACTGTAAACCGGTAATCAAACAAGATACGAAATAGAAAATTGGACGAGTGACCTTATAATTTATTGGTATACGTTAGTAAAATTCAAATAGGATATACAGTAAGCTACCAATATTTATATGGCCTAGTGTTCACCGAAATCCTAATGCGCAAAGTAGTTTTCCTGCTCCCCTTTTTCCTATTATTCCAAGAAGTGAATAATGTGTGGCGAAGAAATCAGAAAGGCTTGGAACTGATTGCCCACATGGGAGGTCCGTAATATTAACTATCGTCTTCATTGGCCTGGCAAGGCACGTTCTTCCATGTGAGTTTTGTTCCCTTACATTCTTCTCCAATGGGACCTCGTAAGCCTCTTAGTCTGTATCCAACCCCTGTTCTCGTTATACAGGGATTCTTAATCAGGAAAATTCTTCTTCAGTAACATTCCCATCCACTAAACTTTCTTTCTTTGGCATTGCTATGTCATCGTTCGATTGCTTCTTAGCCATTGGTTTCGTGAACAATAATTTAATGCATCATGCACGCACTTTTTGGTGAATTATTATCTAATGTTTCTTACACTGGATAAGATGAATTCCATTATCGGCATTTCAGTTGCCTGCCTCAAATTTCTAACCTTCCCAGCTCATTAGTGGGTACATGGTCCCAACAGGCGCTAGTGGTGGTTCCCTGTGGGACTAACATGGATGCTTGTCTAAAATATGAGAAGAGCTGGAGGGAGTATAAAGAAAAGGAGTACAATCTCAAAATATTATAGCTCTTGAATTGAGCAGAAGAGGCTCAGAAAAATGGATTATTTTTTTAACCATCACATCTTCAATATCTAAGAAAGCAACCAAAAACTGTAGCCTCGCGAGTAAGTCTAACCTTGCAGAGAATGAGGAGAATGTGGTACGTTTCACTACTTGGGGAAGGAATTTGTCCGTAACAGAATAAACCACGAGAGGAATTAACCCTAGACAAAAGCTCCTGCCAAGGCCTTGTTTGGTGTCGTAGGGTCATTTACCAAATTGTTCACAGAATTTGTGCCATAAGTTTCGAAACATGATAGAAGTATCATTTTCTCAAAATGGTATTCCCCACTCAAATGGTTTAATAAAAAAAAAACAAACTTAGGAATACAATGAAGAGCATATTTGTGTTATCTTGCAAGATACCGTAGGCCTTTTTGGTAAACTCTTGAGAGTACACTTTAATCTTTTATGTCAGTCTGTTGTGCTTCTGAGCATCAGTTCTGTTTTGGGTGTCACTATATGCAATAGTTGTTAATTTGCACCATTGTGCGAAATATAGGATAAAAAAATTATAGTTAAATAGAAATGTAATCACAAAATATTTAATATTAAAAATGTATAATAATAATAATAATGAAGAAGATTTATTATGATTGTATAATAATTGTTAACTGTAAAATTTATTAACCTAGCTTTAATTGATAATATTATGAATATATACTATTATTAGTTTAATAAATATAAAATAAATTATTAATTTATACTGGATTTAATTATTAGCTGAGTTTAATCGCCATGTAAATTACATTTGACGGCTAATGTTTATTATACACGTGTTTCATTATTATTTACTTGATTTTATAATATTAGTCAAAAATATCCCAATAATAATAATAATAATAATAATAATATAGATTATTATATAAACTAGTTTTCTACACGTATTGTTAAGATAATTATAATTAAAACATTTTTAAAATGAAAATTCAAAAAGAAAACCAAATTGTAATCAAACCCGACAGCTTATTTGCAAAATCATGTATTCATTACGTGGTCGAAATTCTTCTCTCAATAGTGTTCTTTCTATTTTTTGTTGTTGTATATAATGGAGAACATACACGGCTCAAATAGTGACACTTAGGGTTAAAACCTCATACATATCTTTTAAGAAGGTATGAAGACATCTCGAAGGAGGAGACTGTAAATAAATAATTCATAAACCAAAAGATTCTGCATTAACAACTAACCAGTCAGTGCATCAATTATCCTTACGAAACACATGTCGGATTTGAACCGTCCAAGATTTAGTTAATAGGGCCTTATTGGCTGTACCAGAAAAGAATTATAAGAGACCCTTGAACTTGTAGAGGAGATAATATTAATGACTTTTAAGGAATCTACTTCGATTTCGATGTCCCTCATAACTTACATCCAGTGGTGTGCAAAGCAAAATCTAATTAGATGAACGAAACCTCTTAGCCTCGCTCTATAACTGTTAGGAGTGGTGGGTCAAGGTTTTGAGGTGGGGTTTGCTGGTTGTTTGATTGGTAGAAAAGCAAATCAGAAACGAAAAGACAAAAGAGAGTGAGACATTCGCAAGGGCCTTTACCAAGAGCTTGAGTTTTAGGAGTAGAGATCAAAATGGCTCGGGTTGAGTCTCTTTTTTTTAATTTAAAATTCACAAAATAGCATTATTTTTAAAAAATTGTTAGGTCAAGCTGTAAGCTGTACCTTGAACTTTAAAAAAAAGAAGATTTACAAGAACCAGCCCGACAGTAGACGGAACCACACTAGCCCAACTGACATTAACTGTCCAAGAAGCCGAATTACAACAAATCTGCCCGGTCCAGTTATTAATACATGAGGCCAAGAGTTAACGGGCCAGCAAACCTATGGATATAGGCGATATGGTGTTTTGTTAAATTTACCTCGTTCCCAGCCAGCCTAAAAGGTCACAGAGAAGTTATTACTGAAGCTTGACAAATGTATGAACTATTAACAGCTGAAAAGGTCTAAAGCTTAATTCCCACTTTCTGGTGATCCAACCACGGATTTATCAGATTGGGACCTCACTACCTAAGGTCTTAAATCATGAGTTGTCTTTCTGTTTCCTATGTACAGAATAAACAGAAGAAATCTAAACACCAAATTGAGTGGAGGATCTTCAGTTGTTTTGTGCATGTTGTGTGAGATTTGAGTGGTAAAAGACAACTGCCAGTCTAACTTAGATCAATGTCAACCCTTTCTGGATTGCCTCTCTCGGTCTGGTTGTTAAAGAGTTCTATGCCAAGCTGTCCCTTGTCTCCAGCACCAAATGCATATAGTTTTCCTGATTCAGTAAGAGCAAGTGTATGCGCATTCCAGTATAAGGAGTTGGTGAGGCTGATCTGCACCACTCTCTCGTTGACTTCTTTCAGGGATGTTACCAACTCTGGGCTTAAAACATTGGAATGTCTGTTTCCCTGAGAAACGAAGAAAGACGTTATTTGATCTTCTGAGCCATCGTTGCCAGGCAAAGCAAAAAGTCACACTTCTCAGGACTGACACTAAAACCTTAAAAAAGTACAATAGTAACTCCTGTGCATATAGACCTCTCATGTCAGAGTAACCATAACGACAGGACTTAAGTGCTTGTCAATGGTAACCATAAAGTTGACCAACAAATTCTCACGTGATGGAATAATGAGGCAGAGAACTCGAAATGGATACTGGCTAAAATCTCAGTAGAACAGTTGTGAAAAAGAGCTAGAAAAAAGTGGTATTACTAACAAATAAAGGGACAGCCAACTGAACAGAGAAATGTGGGAGACTTTTCAATTAACTTCTTAAATTTTCATTCTATTAGAGTTAAACTACTTGGCTTAAGCCAAAAGTGGTTTACTTTCAGGGAAAATTAACAGATTAAAGCAGAAAACTAGGAATCACAGTCAGACCTGTCCATCAGCAATAGCTGCTGCTGCTGCTGCAGCAGTGTTATGTCCAAGACTGGCTGACTCGCCACAACCAAATGAATATACATCACCATCCTCAGAAACCACAAAGGTAGTGTAATCTCCTGTAGCAACATGAACTGCTTTAACTTTACTCAACGCTTCTACCACCTTGGGAACTGACTCACATTCTTCATTTCCATGGCCCAAACATCCATAGCGGCCCCATCCCCAAGTGCATACCCGTCCATCTTGCCCTACTACGGCAGCATGCCAAGCACCAGCAGCAACTACCACTGGCTGAAGATTCAACGCCTGAAATTGTTCAATCAATCGAGGATACTTCTCGTCAGTTCTTGATCCATGCCCAAGCTTCCCACCCAAGCCACATCCAACAGAGTATACAGACCTGCTACAAATCAAGAGGGATTGCAACTAGCTGAATAACTTGATGGAGTCAATTCATTCACAAGAAAATATGTGGCAGTATTTGGATGTTACGGATATGACATAATTGCTGCAACCAATGAAAAAAAGAAATTACAGAAAGCTATTTGCAACAAGTTCCAAGCTTACCAATTTTTGAAATCTCAACCAAGTTAAAAACTAATAACAGGCTCAACCACCAACTCTTCTTTTAATGCCTGAAAACAGTCATTCATTTCCTTTTGTTTTGAAAATTTTCAATTTTTCTCATTTAAACATCATCTTCACTACTGTCTTAAGTTCAAAATTGAAGCAACTCACATGCCAATTGGTTGACAAGCCAGGGCTAGTAGGTAGCAGTATCCAGCTGCAATTTGTACTACTGGTATATTTTCAAGTGCACCCAACAGAGGACGAGGTTCCACATCATTTGGCTCAGTCGAGTGACCAAGTTTGCTTTTGTTGCCCCAAGAAAATGTGTAAACCCTGCCTTCCCTGGATAAGACAGCAGTAAAGAAATTTCCTATTGCAGCTTGCACCACAAATATGTTTTTCAATGACGCAACTAACTGTGGCGTTGTAACCATTTTACTTCCTAGAACTCCATATTCAGCCTCTCCAAATGAATCCTTTCCAAAGGCATACACCTGCCCAGCATCACTAATCAGCATTGTCCTGCCAGGGCCAGTAGCTGCTTGTATAATTCGAATGCCTTGCAGTGATCTGCATTATAGTGAAGTCCCATTAACTTCTTCCAGACAAGTATCTCCCTTTGCTTTTCCTGCAATGTACAATTTCTGGTCTAAGTAGTGATCATAGAATTAGCAACCTGATTTGGTGAGGACGCCATTCCTCTTCAGTTGAGCTACGGCCAAGCTGTCCTGAACTATTATTGCCAAAAGAATAAACTACTCCGTTTGATGTAACGGCAATGCTATGACCAGGTCCTGCTATTGCTTGGGATTTCTCCCTCCTGCAACATGTTTCTCCAGCCAGCAAGAATCTGAGTACCAGTTTCCATGAGCCCCCGCACCTTTCTTTCAAATCTTGACGTTCTTCTGGTGTCATTGGCTTAAATATAGCCCTTTTATGGCACATATCTAGAGCAGCAAGCTCTGATATGGACAATCTAAAGTCAGGGGAAAAGTTTGCAGGCTGGAGAAAGAAGGAACATGTTGCCTGCAACAACGACAAATCAAATCAGCAGCACTATCAATTCCAAGAGTAACATAGAGCTTTTTCGTCAAGCAGTAAAGCAAATGTGCACTTGCCTCTAGTTTTGCAAGATCTTGAGGATCCAAATTGCAAGCAGTGAGGACATGAAGGACAATAGATGGATTAGCAGCCAAAGGGAATTCTCCAGGGATTGACTCCCCGAAACAATGACGTTGATTTCGTTCAATAGATTGGATAACAATGGCAGTAATGGGCTGGTCAGCTATGTTATGGCATTGTAAAGAAGGCGCTTCACTAGTTGTGGCATCCATGGGCACTGCCCAATGATTGCAGTGCCCTAAATTGGCAGAGAAGAGATCTAAACAGCTGACAAGTCATAAAGACAGCATAGCAAAGTTACCACATTTAGTTCCGCCAATAAAGAATACAACAACAGTAGACTGAATGCTACTTACCAGTTTAATACAGGAAGGAGAATCTATGATGAAATAGAATCTACCTTGACTATGCTATCTCTCAGTCAGCAAATCTCAATCTCGAAACCTATACAGAAAAATTATCATCATAAGAACTCCTATTTGACAGAAAATCATAAATTACTAACTTATCTTAGCAAAAGTAAATGGTTGTAAACGGTATCAACTAGCATACAGAAGTGAGACCAACTCTAACACAGGCACATAAGACTTAGATTGAACAAGCAATAATAAAGGCAAAGCAGGTAAGCTCAAGTGAAAATGGATCATCCATTATCAGAGCTCCCCAAGGAAATGCAAGATCATTTAACTAAATAAGACCAAAAAAGGAAAGACCATTGTGCACGGAACTGATAACCAGTGACAAATTCAAACAGACCAAATAAGGAAACTTTGAGCAGAAGAATCCCAACCTCCTGGAGAGCATATTCCACACCCAAAAGTAAGCAAGAAAGCAAAGAATTGTGATTATAAAAAGGAGACACTCCTGTTTACGTAAACTTGTTTCGGCACACCAAAACTTGTGTTGACCCAATCGAAAAGGAAACAACACAAACAAAATCAACGTCCACCATTGAAAACGCAGAAAGAGGGCATGATTCCTTTCACCCACACTTCAGTAGCCAAAAACTTATGGGGTCATTATCATTCACACCCAGATCAAAAAGAAACGATCATCAGACAGCAGAATTCACATATACACACGACAAGGGCAACGGGAGGAAGCAAAGGAGTATCTATTGAAAAACAGAACATCAAAACTACATGCTCTAACAACTTTATCATCTGTACATTATGATCGTCGCGGATCGTGACATAGTGAGTAAGAGAAGGGAATTGCTGAAAACCCATCTGCATCTCTCAACAAATTAAGAGGAATATACGGTTTCCACTACAGAAATTTTATCAAATTTAACAACTTTTGATCAGAAACGGATGTTCTTATCTGTAAAATATACGCCTTTTATGCTAATAAGAGAAGGGAATTGCAGACGCAATGGAAAAAACAGAAAAGATGGAATTTTTATTGGCTGAACAATAGTGAATTATGATTGTGTATTAGAGAGAGAGAGAGAGCTGACGAGAGTTTTCTCTGTACCTGTAAATCTATCACGTTTTTAAAAGAGGATGAGGTTAGTTTTACGAATACACCAGGAAGGAAGGAAGGAAGGAAGGGTAATTGCTACACGTCATCTTGTCGACGGGGATTGTATCTTTTTACCATATTCTATGGTTTAGCGTTAATGGCAAATTCATTTTCTTGTTTTGATAAGATGGAGAAGAAAATGTTGTGGGTAAATGTGGATGGAATGGCTTTCATGAACACGATGATCATTTGGACATTAGAACTTGGGAAAGATTTCTCGAATCTCCATTCTATTTTTCCACTATTTCTTTTAAATTTCGAATTTTTAATTTTTAATCTTAGTTGATAGCCATGTTGAAAGATATAGAATATGGAAACGAACACGAGGGACATATGAGAGACGCCTTGTGAAGTGGTAAGTTTAATGAGTTTTTGGATTTTTTTTCTTTTGATTAGCTTACGAAGTATCTTAGGAGGGTCTCAATTGTGAGAAGGTGCCTTTAAGCTATTTACTGTTAGACTAATTCTCGTTCGCATTGGGTCAGCCTGTAAGAAATAAAGTGCTGGCCAAATAGATTTCTCCATTATTAGAATTCGAACTCAAAATTTTTGATTAAGGGATGAGAGTGCTGAATCACTCACACCAACCTATTTGGTTAGTTTTTGGATTTTATTGACAATGTATCTGCTACTTATCTGACAGACTACAGGAGTTGGAACTAAAAACATGCTGCTATTGATGTTGATGCGCGCAAAGTAGTCAACAAGGGCTGCCTTTTTTTCCACTGATTGATTTACAAATTCACAACCACATATGCTTTCGCTGTAATTGGCTCGAGTCAAAGAATAAAGTGGAGTGGATATCCCGTCGCTCAAAGGGTACAAATGACAAGGAAAAAGTTTGATGTAAAATAAAACTTAATAAAAATAATATTACTAATAATTGATTACGTACAATATATCGATCATCAACCTATGCCTACAGCCTACTCATTTAATACATATCACCCAGATATAATCTTGCTCTTGCCATGATCTGCAAAATTTTGATAGCACACACCTTTATTTTCACTGTTTCTTTTGGTTGAATGCAAAACTACTCAAAATCCACGTCGCTTTCACCCAAATATAGCAAATCGATAACTTGTTCCTTTCCAAAAAATTCCAGTCTTGCTAATGGATCATGTTTGGAACATAAGAGACAATAATCAAAGGGGTCCACATTATACCACATATGCCAATTACTCTGTTATATAAACAACTGCAGAAATCGAGTTCCACAAAATCCTTTTTATATTTATTATCTTATTCCATTTCGTTTTGAGACGGCTACACGATCCCATTAAAGTATTTCTTCCACATGCATGCCACTTGCACATCAAGACCTCTTTCGTTTATGTTCATAAACAGTTCCTTGGAATTTACCTAAACAGAAAGAAAAAGAATAGGATATGATGAAGAGATAAATTGCACCTTGAGGTCCCGCTCCATTCCATGCATTTTTTTAACTAGACACGCTTGATTAACAAAAGAAGGGTCTGTTCCTGTTAGACTCCACTTTCCCTGTAGGCATCCCATGAGGATGGCCGGTATTTATACCTCCTGTCGTAATTGCGGACAAGGTAACCATTCCTACTGCTTCAACAACTACTAAAGCAATCCCATTATTATTCAGAACAAGCCATCATAACCAACATGGGCATGACCGCATGAGCTATGAGAAAGGACACATGAACACATGCGCTTGAAGTCGATCCATATTTCAGATCGTCTCGAAGTTTTACGTGATTTGTCTGAGCTTGCAACTGCCAGCCAGGACCTGCTGCTTAGTTCAGACACCAAATTAGACATGCTAAGATTTGGTCAAGTTAAAGATGGGCATTCATGATGAGTTAAGCCTTTGGAGGCCAACAGTTGGATCAGGATTTGGTAATCCATTCTTTTTTTTTGTCCCCTTGTCGTGCCATTGACACTCGAGCCTCTAAAATAAGTGCAAGAATGGGAAAATGCGTCCACACCAAAGCCATTCTAACTCATGTCCAACTTGGTCTATCGTGTTATACGCCACCTCTTTTTCCCTTGGACAGCTGCGATAGCCTGGTTGAGCGCAAGTGTCTTTGGAATTAACTAAATTTAGTTTATCTCAATTAAATTAAAATAAATAAATTTAATTTCTTAATTTTTAAAAATTAATTTCAATCTAATTTAAATATAGTTAGTCATAATTTTAGAAACAATTTTTCTAAAATATAAATTGAAAAATTAATCTAATTATTAATCCTGGTCATATTTAAAAAAATAATTGATTTAACTTTAATATCGATTTAAAACTCTTTTAAATGCTAATTAAAATAAAGTTATTCTTAATAGGAGTTGGAGTGGCTTATTCTAGTTCTAATCTTATTTATATTTAGATTACATTAATCCATGCTATTGAGCTAACTAAAAAACAACTTTGAAATACTCCATTATAGTAACCAAATATCCTTATTCCAACCTAAAATAGCCTAATCTCACGTACAAACACCCTCCTTCTTTATCTTTCCAGAAACCCTAGCCACCAAAACACAGTTTGCCACTGCTAATTGCTTCTTGATGCTGCCGGCGGCGTGACCATTATCTCCAGTCATCAGCTTCTCTCTCTCGCTGGATTTCATGGTCCACAAACCGACAGCCATCGAGGCCATTCCTTTGTTGGATTCAACTTATAGAAGTATCCACATAACACATCTTATTCTTACCAACAATTCCAGCATGTCAGACCAGTCACATTCTCCGATGATCATTGCGTCTGCTCCTTTTCTGTGACATCTCAATGCTGTCGGTAAACCTCGATGGAAACTGCACAAAACCACAATAATCACCTCTAACATTTCAATAATCGGCATTCATGGTTTCCACAGAAACCTCCAGCACAACTAAAATCAACGACAACTCCATAAAACAATTAGTAAAAGATAAACATTCAAACATCTATGATCTCCATATGTAGTAGCCGTACCCATATAAATCGCACCTTCATGCTACTTTTCTGTAGCCTTCTAATAGTGATCACATCTTCTTCTCATAGGCAGCAACTCACCAGCCATTACAACAGATATAATAAGTATAAAGCATAATACGTTCCTTATTATATAGTTTGATACTTTTCTTCCGTTTCTCTTTCTAATATAAGAACCTTCTCTCTAAAAGTCAAGTTTTTGGCCTCTGACTTGAGTTTGATTGCGGGGGCACTAAGGTGACCTTCCTTCAGCAGGCTCCCCCTGTCTATTTATTTATCTCTTTTGTTCATACATCATAAACGCATATATATCAATATCCTTTTTTCTCAAAAGATTTCTATTTTTTCTAAATTAGTCTATTGCAGCCACTGTAACTACAGATATATTTAGCTTCTAATATTATCTACATAAATATGATAAGAGAACTAAAGAGGGTTAGGTCAGAAGTGTTAGCATCTTTAGAACCTAAGCTTATTTATAATAAGATTTTAAATCTTTTAGTAATTTAATTGAAATAATATTCTAATTTTAATTAAACTTTAATTAGAATTAAAATTATTTTTAATTAAATAACAATAGGGTCCAAATAAGATCCAAGATCTTATATTGGTCTTTATTTTTTAAATATCTCATATTTAATCTTAAAGTTTTTCAAATTTTACAATCAAGTTCAACTTGATTCAATTACCTTTTTCTATCTTCAACTGTCCTTTGTGTGTAACATATTAGGCTCCTAATTAAATATACTAGTAATAGAATAAATTATGATTCTAAATCATATTTAA
>JANVCQ010000001.1:6219110-6238021 GCA_025531925.1 Erythroxylum plowmanianum
TTCAATATTCTAATTATATATAGTGCATGAAATTAATATCTACTTTATTTTATCATAATCATATCAATTCTCTATTATTAGTAATTGATTCTACTAACGACATTTGAAAATTATTTTCAAGTTGTCATTACACCTTGGTCAAGGATTTACTACATCAATACTAATTGGGAATAACAAAAAATTCTTCTTAATCACTTTAGGG
Organism: Erythroxylum plowmanianum; assembly: GCA_025531925.1. Classification (NCBI taxonomy): domain Eukaryota; kingdom Viridiplantae; phylum Streptophyta; class Magnoliopsida; order Malpighiales; family Erythroxylaceae; genus Erythroxylum; species Erythroxylum plowmanianum. The sequence continues at coordinate 6,219,313 of JANVCQ010000001.1, forward strand.
TGATAAATCTTATATATTGATCACTTCGCTATCTAGATATTGTTCATTGTATATCTAATAACTATTAATTGAGTTATCATTGACTAAAATAAGTCATGAATAATATCAAAATATAACAAGCCTCATATAAGATACATTGGAAATCTCAAGTTAAAGAATTACTTTTACAATCATCATAATATAATTTTTATAGATATAAAAGTAATATTCCAAATAAAATTCTTATACTAAGTTAGTTCAATGAACTTGTTTTCTAACAAACATCAACACAAAGTATCTCTATATTTTAATCTATGTTATCAACTTTGATCACAACGAAGAAATATAGCTTATGATAATCTTTACGTTATATTAATATCGACTATAAATAATTTAAGGATAATACATAATTATAATCTCATCTTAATTTTTTTCAATTTACATTTATCACATTGACTTTATGATATATATATCTGAATATGTATAATATAAAGAAGGCTTTTAAATGATTATATCACTAAACTATAATCAATTTGATTAATTATAGGACATAATAATCTAGACTATACCAACAAAAATTGTTTCGGCATTCCATCTTGGAATTGTTATATCAACAATTCAGGCAATGTGATAAGAAACTAATATCCATTTTCCACAAATGACAGTAAGTGAAAAGAAATTTATGAGGTAGGCATGAAACGTGAGGTCCATATCTCCTTACTTACACACCCTGGATAAGAGAAGAATCCAAGGATCGCAATTCCATTGGACCTCATTTTTCTCATTTGGCTTTACGTTTGATTTTTAGTTTCATATCCCAACAACAAGCATTTCAATTCCACTCCTTCCCAAGCTCCACGTTTAGAGCAGCAGATTATTAGAACACAAGCAAAATAGTAAATGGCAGCAGCTATGGCACCAATGGCAATGCTGAATGCCAAATGCCTAAGCATCATCTCCAATAAAAACATCGTCCCCACTAGGCCTTAGGCAAAGCCCCCCTCACTTCTTTACCTCCAAAATCTCCCAAAAGGCCTAACCATTTCTAAACCAAGCGACAACACATTCCTTGCAGGTTTTGCCATTTGTGGAGCTATATTTACTACCTTAAGCTTATCTGATCTTGCCTTTGCGGCACAACAAATAGCAGAAATAGTCGAAGGAAATAATCGTGGCTTGGCACTTCTTCCTATAATAGTGACCATAAGTTGGGTGTTGTTTAACATCCTCCAACTAGCATTAAACCAGATCAACCGCATGAGAGAATCAAAGGGAGTGATCATCAGGGTTGGATTGGGTGGACTAGCAACCTCAGGTTTCGTACCAACACCAAAAGCATCAGCTAGTGAAATCGCTATGATTGTTGATGCAGCTAGTGACAATAGGGGTCAGCTTCTGTTGTTTGTGATTACTCCTGCTCTACTTTAGGTGCTCTATAATATTCTACAACTGGATTTGAACCAACTCAACAGAATGAGGTCTGAGTGATCTTTGTTGGTTTTGTGGAGGGGGCATAGAAATTACCTGTAATTCACTTAATAAAAAAGTATGGGTAATTAAAGCCTGGCTTCATACTCGTTAACATGGTTTTTTCTTTTCTTAGCATAGGTGTGAATATATATCATGTTGTTACGTGCTTATTTCATTAATAACTTGATACTTCTGAAAATATTTTTATATCTTAATAATATGGATAAAACTTTTAAATTTTGCTTACATGAGTCAATGAGTTAGCAACAATATAGTAGTCTAAAACAATAAGTGAGAGGGTTAGATTTCTTTTAGAAAAGTACTCTTAAGGACTTGAACATTCACCTTTGTTGGTTGCAACGTTAGGTCTTTGCTATTTCATGATCATCTTTCCTCTCTAGTCTAGATTGTTGGTTGTAAATTTGACATTTAAGATTATGATACTTAAAACTTTGTAAGGTTCTCTTTTATGAAATCTTTGTGATATCATTGATAATTGTGAATTTTTGTTTCATAAAGGAAAATTCATTTATGAATTAAGATTATGGACCAACCTTATATGATTTTTTGCATTAATCAAGTAAAAATTGTAAAAGATCAGCTATACTTCTTAATTTTTTAAAATACCATATTACAAAACATGAATATGGATCGTGTTGAAAGGAAAGTATGACATGATGAAATTAATGATTGGGATGTTTAAGCTTTTAATCAGGATTTTGAGTTCATGGTTGAGTAAGTCAATAGCGTTGCTTGTAGTTTTGTGGCCTCCCCACAAGATGTTAGGAAATGAATCATGATCCAATCACGAGCGCAACGAAAAACAAATTTTTATAGTTTCTTGATCGGATTTTAATAATTGAATAATTCAAAAGAAAAAGCATGCTTCATAAAAGTAATTGAATCGTAATTGATTTGGATTTTAGGCCAAAATTTTTTCAAAAAGTGCTAACAATGAGCTATCTAAGCATCAATCGTCTAACAATATTCATAAAGCAGTGAAAAAGAACTTAACATTTGAAAAGAAATAAGCAGGAATGCTAACTCCCTTACATTTATTTTCTATAAATATATTCTAACTATAATTAAAGTCAAACTCTAATTATAATTAAATTTAATTTTAATAAAATTAAATATCTCATATTTGGTCCCAAAAATTTTCTCAAACTTTACGATTAAGTCCACTTTAACTTAAATTGATTTTTTCCTTTTTAACTACTCTTTTTAGGTGACTCATTAGGTTCCTAATATGTTGGAAATAATTAGTAATTTTAATTTTAATTCATAATTAAAATTAGACAAACTAAAATTCCTTCTAAATTATCTTTAATTCTTCAAATAAATAATTTTATAATCATATATCAAGATTTACGTGTAGTAACATATCATGACCACCCAAATATTAAGTATGTTAAAATGGTTTGACTTAACCTGTCTATACATAGTTATGATATGTAATTCAATATTTTCGTTATCTAATGTTCCAATTGGATATAAAGTATAAATATAATGTTCACTCCTTTAAACCCAATCATGTTTATTCTTGCTAAGTAGTAATATATTTTTAATTGCTATTTGAAAACATCGTTTCAAATATCAATTCACTCTAGCTATATAACTCCTCAAATTATTACTAATCAAAAATAGTGAAACATTCTTTCTAGTTACTTTAGAATGACAAATCTTTTATTAACTTACTCAACTATCTCTATATGATTTATACTAAGCAATTGACCTATCCTAATTATAATAGGTCATAAGTAGCATTAAAATATATTAATTCTCAAATGAGATACTATCGTAATATTAACTCTAAGAATCAATCATACAATTGTCGTAATGAGAAAATCTATAGACACCTAAGTAATATTTCGTTTGAGATCCTTATAATCTGATCAGTTAAGTGAACTTATTTTCTAATAAGCACTCACATATTTATTTAAGTATCTCCTACTTTAATTTATGAGATCAATTTCTTTCTTTATAAGAAAGAAACATAACAATGTATAAGTTTTACTATTTCATAAATATTCCGTATTGATGAAATTACAATTAGAAATAATTTAGAAATAATACATAAATGCAAATTAAATCTCATAATTATGATCTCATCATAATTTCAACTGCACTGTAACTATTGCAAAGATTTTACTATTAGTATTAAAACATTAAGAAAATATATAAAGATAAAGAATGCCTTAATCAATTAAAATAATGACGTAATGCATAAAATTGCAACCAACTGATTAGCTACAAGGGCATCAACTAACAATCTCTTACTTGCACTAAAGTCAATCGCCTATATATCTAATACCTTATCCATCCATATGTTTATCATGTCTCTTTTGAGGCAATAGTATAGTAAGGGGATCTATAAATTCTCTTTAATAGGAACTTGATCTAATGTTATGTCTTTTCTCTCCATAGTCTCTTTGATCAAGCAAAACTTTTTGAGTGTATGTTTAAATCTTTGATGAGACCTTGGTTTCTCTGCCTATACAATGGCACCATTGTTGTCAAAGTATAATACTATTAACTTGACAATGTTAAGAACCACCCCAACTTTGGTGGGAAACTTTTTAATCCAAACTGATTCCTTTGCCACTTCTGACATTAAGATGTACTTTATCTCAATATAAGAATCCATAATGGATGGATATTTAAAACTCTTCCAACTTACGACACCACCGTTCAAAGTTAAAATGTACCTTGACTATGATCTACTATTATCTGGATCAAACTAAAATTGGCATCTAAATACCTTTAAACTTGTAGTTTAACTTCGCTATAGACCAAGAAAACATCTTTAGTCCTTCTCAAGTGCTTGAAGATGTTTTTCATATTAGTCCAGTGACAGTCACTAGGATTGGATTGAAACCTACTTGTAATGCTTAAAGCATAAGAGACATTTGGTCTAGTACATAGTATCACATATATAATTGATCCAATTGTTGAAACATATGAAACACAATCCATTTTGTCTCTCTCTTTTTATGTCTTAGGACACATACTTTATGAGAGAAATATTGTACGACATAGGTAAGAATTAATATTGAAGTTCTCCATGATAAACTTCTTTATCACTTTATCTATATACGTGAATTGGGATAAGCTATCTAACCTCTTTAATCTATATTTATAGATCTTTATTTCCATAATATAGGTTGCTTGGCCCATATATTTCATAGAGAAGTGCTTAGATAACCAAGTATTTACATATTGGAGCATTGACATGTTATTTCCAATTAGCAATATGTCATTCATATATAGCAGTAGGAAGACAACTACACTCCTACTAAACTTCTTATAGACGAATAGTTGACGCACATTGTTTTTATAAAATCTAATTTTTTGATTGTCTCATCAAAATAGATGTTCCAACTCTATGACACCTTCTTAAGTTCATAAATCAACTTTTACATCTTGCATACTTGATTAGGAAATATCTTGGATTCAAAATTCTCAAGTTTGGTCATATACACATGCTCAAGCAAATTTCCATTGATAAATAAGGCTTTGACATCTATTTGCTAGATTTCATAATTATGATATACAACTATAGATAACAAGATCCTTATGGATTTAACCATAGCTATTGGTAAAAAAGTTCATCAAAATTAACTCTTTATTTTTTGTATAATCTTTAGCCACTAACCTTCCTTTATAGGTATGTATACTACCATTCATCATAATTTTTCTCCTAAAAACCCACTTACATCCTATACATACAATACCATCAAGAGGATCCACCAAAGTCCATATTTAGTTAATGTATATGAATCCATTTCAAATCTTATGGCTTTATTCTATTTTAAAGAATCAATGTTAGACATTGCTTCTTTAAAAGTAGTTGGCTCAACATTCATCAACAATATATTGTTTTTTCTCCCATTTTTAATATGTAGATCTAATCTAATGGGAGGGTGGGGGACAACATATCATATTAATGCATTGCAGAATATGTGTCTCTTAAACTTTTGATTGTACATTATGTATCAACTTAAGGTTCCTATTCCATCTAGATATGAATTTGTGGTTGTTGAACTTCTTTAAGTTTTACCTCACTTCTACTACTTTCCTTAAGAATAAATTCTCTTTCTAGGAATGTAGTATATCTTGAGACAAACAACTTTTTTTTAAAGATAATGGTAACATTGATACCCAATATTTTATGTTAGTTACCCCACAAATTTGCATTTATCTGATTTAGCTTTAAGCTTATTAGATACTAGACACTTCACATAAGCATCACATTAACTTTGGCCTACTACTTTTCCATATCACAAATAGTAAATTGTCAAACGATTTGGATGGAATTTCAGAAGATAAGCAGTAGTTTTAAGGGATATCCCTCAAAAGAGATAGGGAGGAATGCACTACCCATTATAGAACTTACAATTTCAAGATTGTACTAACCATTATAGAACTTACAGTTTCCCCTCTCAAACACTCTATTATGTTATTGAGTTTTAAAAGGAATCCATAATGAGAGAATCCTAGTCTTTTTTAAGTAATCAAGAAACTCGTGTTCTAAGTATTCACCACCTCGATTAGATCTAAGTGTCCTACTACTCTTACTAATTTTTTTTCTCAAATTTAAGTAAAAATTATTTGAGCTTTTTAAATGATTTAGACTATTATTTCATTAAGTACATAGAACCATATCTAGAATGATCAACTGTGAATGTAGTAAAATATGTGTATCCATCCACCTCTAGTGCAAGTAGATATAAGGCCACATATATTTGAATATAGAAGCTCTAGTAACTCACTAGCATGCTCTCCTTTTCCATTAAAGGGTTAGTCATCTTTCCTAAAAAAACAAAGTTCACAAGTTTTATACGATTCTGATTAAAAGGATCCAAATATCTTTCTTTATGTAACTTTGTGACTCTAGTTTTATTGATATGACCTAACCTACAATGTCACCTAGTGGATCTAGGAGTCTAACGGGGATGTTTTGAATAGTGAAGTTAATGTAGATATTGTTGAATGACATAGTAAAATGATGGGGATGTAGCCTCTAATAGGAATGATGTGCATAATGATGTTGAAAATGATACTAAAGCTCAAGGACCATATAATACAATTGATATGTCAATTCTATATGGTGACCAATTAATGGATATTGACTCTAGTGACTATGAAAGTTTCCTTGATAATGATAAGTACCTAATGGAGAAGTGTTTACAGAGGAAATTAAAAGACTTAGTATAAGTGTTGGATATGAACCAGGTGGTGGTATGCCATAGTGGACACTAGGTATGGAATTTGAAAACAAGAAAGAGTTCAAAAATGTTGTTGACTATTCAATAAAAATAGGTTTTAATGTTATATGAAACAAATGATTCTAAGAGGATTAGAGTATGTGCATTGAAGGATGCAAGTGGGAAATGTATGCAACCTATGATAGTAAAGGCAAATGTTTCAAAATCAAGACATATAGGTTAGAGCATATATGTTCCACAATAAACGAGCCTAAAATAGTACTAGCGAAGTTTAAGTAGCCATTAGCTATAACTCTAAAATGGCCTAGTATAACCACTACTAAGATAATTGAAAAAAGCAGAGAAAAGTTGAATATATTTGTGAATTCAACTATATGCAAGGTTGTAAAGAGAAAGTTAAGAAGGAGAGAGCATTAGACTATACTTGTGAATATTCTAAGCTGTAAGGTTATACCTATAAGTTAAAGCTTGGCAATCTTAGTTCAATAATGGAACTAGAATTGTCAAAGAACCTTTTTGTTACAATTGAAGAGTTTATATATACTGATGACTGGATTTCAAGTTCTAATAGTTAGAGAAGTATCATAGGTAAGAACATATTGTTTTGTCATACAAATCAATGTTTATATGAAATATACTACTCATTTGGCCTATTTTATGTTCAGTAAACTCGAATTCAAAATGTCAAGCTTATATGTACCATACATCTCAATTATCCCATGTATTTTTAAAAGATATGCAACTTTTATTTTAAAATTTGGAACTTTAAAGTAAGCCTTATTAATATACAATATCTAAGTTCCTTGCCCATCTTATAAATTTGTTTATAACTGAAAATCAAGATCAACTTTATCAAAATAACAAGACAACCCATCCTCATAACTCAACTGAAGATCTTTCTTAAAGTATTCACTATAATATAATTTTGATCTTCCATACTAAACCATTATAACACTATAAATACCAAGTGAATAAGATAAGTAAAGGATATTTATTACATCATACCAATATTTATAGACTCTAAGTAGAGCACACAATAATGCAATGGTCTTAGATGAAACAATGATCCTTTTAGACAAATTTGAATGAGAAACCTCACAAATGGATCTTGCACTCACATATGATTTGACTTGGAATAGAAGAATCTGAAGTTCGATATAAATATACAAAAACAACAAGTCATAACTCCAACTCAACATTTTCGGAATCATATGATTGTCTAATTTGATATCTTATACCAGTTTTCAACCTATGGCATATATGAATTTGTTTCCAATTTCGAGAGGAATCTAATTCAAAGAGTTAAAGTATAAGTGCTCAGATCTTTACGTAAAGAGAATTCCTAAGTTTTTCATCAATTGGCTAATGATCATGGCAAATCCATCAATTGCACCATTTTCATTCAGTTATTTAGTTTTATTGTATAAGCTCTTGGAGTAAAAGAAAACAACCCTGTTAGATATACAAAATTATCACAAAATTTACTAATAGTTTAATTTGAGATCATTTACCTTAATAATTATGGGAGCACAAACCAATAATTCTACTAAAAAAATTAAAGGATGCACATGAATGATTAAGCCTTTTTATATTCAAAACTACTTATAAAAATGCACATACAAACATATGCAACAAATGATATGATGAGACCACATGAATAAATTTTTGTTATATATAAATATTCCTCCAAAATAGATAAACCAATAAGGGTCAAACTGTCTCCTTAACCTTAACATTAAAAAAAGAGAAAGCAAGATAAATTAAAACAACAACTAGGTGATATGATACCAAAATCTAAAATAACAAATTGATAATGTGTGTGCTTCCAATAAAACAAATAGAGGAGAAAAATTGATAAGGAGTAAAGATGCAACATACCATAATGTTTAGGAAGGGAACATATGGCAATGTTAGGGGCTATGAAGTGATTAGAGAAGGCAACAAAAGAAGAATAGAATAAAAGACTAGTTATAAAACTAGATTTCAATGTTTGGGAAAATTACTAAAAGTTAATGTGTAAAAAGCTAGTTTTGTAGGAAAAAGGACATGTAAAGAAGCTACAAAACATTTTTTAGTAAGTAGTATGTTTTTCATGGACCCTACTTGCCAACTAAAATGTGCATCTGACAATAGGACCTACGAATAAATAATAAAATTCCATAGTGGAATTTTATAACAATGAGTTAACAAGGCTATTAAGTTGGGGTTAAACTTAAATATTTTCAAAATGTTGGAATTTATTTTTAAATGTTTTGAAATATTTAGATTCAAATTGAATTCTTATAAAAATGTTTTGGTCAAATTTGGCCCCTTTTCCATATTGATTTCTAACTTCTTTGTTCGATGTTGAAGAATGATTAAATGACATGTTATTATTAAATTAATCATTTTCAATAATTAACAATCATATTAAAATACCTTAAAATTTTAGTGAATAATTATTTTCATTCTCAAATTACTATAAATTGAATTTTGTTACTTATTATAAGCAAAGTTTCAATGTTGCATATAGAATGATGAGAACCTATATCATCTCATTTTTCTATGCAACTATGTTTCAAAACTATGGATCTTGGTATTAGAATGCTTTAGATTGTGCTACAACTACTATATCTAGCCTCACATCATTCAGTGGCCTACTAATCTACACTTCAATTATAAAGGTTACCAGAAGCCATTTATGAAGGCATTTGGAGCACTGATGTACAACGTATGGTGTGAAAGGAATACAAACTTGTATAGAGAAGAACATTGCAATGTTGAAATCATAGCAAAAAGGATAGTGTAGGAAATAAGAATTACAATAATAGCCTGGGATATAACAAGCACAATGAGCAATGAAATGATATATAGTTAAAGATTATAGCTATTCATATTGTCATAGAACATGAGATAAGGATTTTAATAAATTCTCATTGCTCTCTTGTATGTTCTTAGCTGAATTATTGAGACACAATTTATAGTTTATAAACTTGTGGCTCCCTGAGTATGCAATATTATTCTTTCTTAACTTCCAAAAAAAGGTTCCAATTTAACAAAAGATAAATATAATCTTAAAATATTGCCTCCTTTTTTCTTTTTTGCTCTTTTCATGTTTATGCTAATATTATTATGTTCAATTGTTTAATTATCATCATTTAACTATTATTTTATTATAATTATTAAGGTAACTCATATAACCTATATAATTATAAAAGCTTAAATTTTATAAATTTATTTAAGTAATCAATATAACTTATGACTTATTTATGAATGGTTTTAGTAGTTTTTATTATGTAACTTTTTACTCTTTAATATTTTACTGATTTAATCAATAAATGATTAAGATTTATTTGTTTTATTCCCTTTATAAAATATTTAACATTCTCTGTCTTCCATATAACCATTTCAAAAAATAATTACAATTATTTTTCCTATATACATTATAATGAGTCTAGTTTTAATTATTCATTAAAATAATTCATTATTAGATGTTGAATGGTGATTTCATAGATGTATGAAATGTTTATAAGAAGCACATTTGTGGAAAAAATATATATGCATTTATTGGTAATAGAAATGTTGTTTAATCTTAATATATATGTTACTTAATGTGTAATTAAGTTTAATGGGTTATCTATACAATTAAAAGAAAAAAGGATAAGATTGCTTAAGCATATATTTATTTCATCATGATTTATAGTTATGTAGGACTAATAAATGATATTCCTTTCTTTGGAGAAGATATGCTCTCTAAGTCTACATCTTTTCTTTTAAGCTATTTTTAATTGAATAAATAAAGTATCAGAAGATGTGTACAAATGATGAAAGAAAAATTAGAAGGTTAAGACAAACTTATGATGTGTAAGGAGCTGCTTCAAACTACTGAGGTACAATGTTTTTACATTTAGTTAGAAGCTAAAGTAGCAGATCAACTCAGATGTTTTGAGGAATGTTCTTTCTCAAGGCCATATTGTGACTTAATTTTGTTATGCCTTTTGAAATAATAATGTCTCTAATCCATAAATATGTATAGTACATTTATGCTTAGGTTTCCTGATGTGCACTCCTGAAGTGTCTTTAGTTCCTTTTCCTTTAAAATACATAGATGATGTAGTTAAATGCTAGTTTAAAGACTATCTAATCTCCTTTGGTCTGAAAAAAATTACTATTTGCCCATCCCACTATTTGAGTCCATTTTACTTATCATAATGGATGTTGCATAAGCCTTATAGTTTATTCCAAAGCATTGTTGAATATTGGCACTTAAATAAGAGATGACTGATTAATTTAGTCCCCTAATTGCATAGAAAAAATAATATTGAGCTTATGATTGTGAATTTGATTTTTTCTTTAATGTTGAGCTTTTTCTTTATTAATAGCCATAGTGTAAAAAAAAAACCCTTAGGTAGGTTATTAAGGAACCATACACAAACTTAACCAAGAAGTCGGTTGGAGGGGTGTTTTGAAGAGTTCTAAACATAATTGGTTGGTGAAGGATCTTGAGGGATGCCTTATCTATATGATTGTATCTTCTTCTTCTTTTAAAGTTTAGATTATAATTTGGAATGTTTCCTTAATTTTAATAAATACTTGGCATTAATATAGGTCATTGTATAAGGTTCCTTGTATAATTTGTTATTTTGGAGTCCTAAAGTATGTTTAATTTAAGTATATTAAAGCTTGGAGGTTTGTAAAGAGGTCCTAAATCTTCTAAGTTATGATCATTGTTTATGCTATCCCTTATGTTTAAAATTTGTTTGAGCGCCTCAAAGTTGTTAAACTTTTCTTTAGCTTTAAAGACTAAGACCATTTAAGAATTAAGCATGGATCGATTTAAAATATAAAGATTCCTTATCTTTTAGCAACTTTTATAGTATTTTTGTTAAAAGAGTCTTATTTATTTCTCTTATAGAAATGATAACTAATCCTCTTTTATCCTTAGGTATATATACCTTTGTCCACTTTAACTTTACCAATGTAGCATTGCATGTAATGCTTATCTCTAAGAAGTTATTAAAAATCCTTTCAATTGATTTAATCAACATTTTGGGTGGGAATAAATGTAAACTCTATTAGATGTATAAATTGGAACAAAACAACATTTATCAATTGGAATCTTCTAGATAAAAACAAATGCTTGCTTTCCAATCTCCTATTCTTTTCAATATGGAATTAAAGAGAGGTTAAAAATCTTTGTAGGAAAGTCTTTAGCAGAGATTGATATTCTCAAAAACATGAAAGTTAGGTTTTGAAGTTTGAAACATCTGATTTGTAGGATTTTATGTAATATTTAAAATATATTATGATGTTGCTTTTATTATGATTTACTATAAGCTTTAAAAAGTTTCAAAATATCTTTAGTGAATCTATAAGTAAATTGATTAAAATAACAATAAATCATCAGTAAAAGAGATACTGAATAGATTAAGTGTCTTATAGTGATTGTGATATTTAACTTCCATTGCTACTAATGTTCTTAGCAATGATCATACAAAGCATTTAAATTCAAAGTGTAAAACATAAGAGAATAAGAGATCTCTTGCCTTAGTCTTTTAATACAATTGAACTTCTGGGTTAGCTCACCAATGATCAAAATGTTGTAATAGGTCGTAGTGAAACATTGATAAGTTACATTTAGACGAACTGAAAATGATCTTATAGAAGACTTTGCAGCAAGTTATAATTTTGTACTTCTTTTTGGAAATTAAGGTAATGTTGAACCAAAATGTAGTAAATAGCTATCACCAATGATGAAGCATATAAAAAAGACAGTACACATGAGCCTCCTAGTCAATATAAAGATTGTTTTTTTATCTCCAGGGATATGTTGAGTTAAGCAGCTTTAGTTAATGCATAGTTTTTGATCTTAAGTAGAATTTGACTGGTTAGCTCCTCATTTGTGCAAGGATAAACTTCTGATCCAAAAGTCCATCTTGAAGATCTTGTAGTCTCCTTTCTACTTAATTTTCATATTAGTAGCCTAATTATAGGATCATCTAAATAAGATGGGGACGTGGCTCTAAATTTTGTTAGTGTAGCATTAACCAAAGAACAGATGTTAATGCTTTCCAACTCTCTTTGACATAGCATGTACTTTGAGGTTATGAGTATCGACTTTGAGGACAATTAGGTTAGGGACTTTTGGAATGAGACATATATGAGTGTTATTAATCTCTTTAAGCATTATAAAATTTATTAAAAAAACTTTACGACTACCTTATAAATTGCGTCTCTAATCAGATGTCAAACTTTTTGAAAGAAGAAAGCATTTATGCCATCAAGGCCTAGTGCTTTATTGAGATTCATGCAAAAGAGGGCATTTTCAATGTTAATCCTTATGAAACGCCTTGTCAGAAAGTATACTTGATCTTAGTTGATTGAATGATGAATAAAGGTGATAAAATCCTATAATGGAAAAACATTGTTAGAAGAGTTGCCAAAGGTGTTTGGAAAGTATTTAAATGAAAATTTTTAAGGTTATTATGTGATGTATAGGAATTTCTTGATTCATCAGCCAGTGTGACAATTTTGTTCCTATTTCTTATAGCTCGGGCAGTACTATGAAATCATTTAGCCATAAGATATTTTTTTCCCGTTAAAATGGAGTTTTGAACTTTAAAGGATTACTTAATTGGTTAAGGCTTGTTTCTACCTATGTATTTTTTCCTTTAAAAGGACTTTTGAACTTTAGAGGATTACTTAATTGGTTAAGGCTTGTTTCTACCTATGTATTAATAATATATTATCTAGTTTAACCTATAAGAGCTCCTAAGCTTGTAGCTAACAAAGTCTAGTCTCTTTGGTAACTTAATCTATGATACTGTATTTGTTATTGATATGTTCTTTGATCTCCTTTTTAATTCCTTACATTTTTCTCATGCATTTTAAAGCTTTAAATTCCTCTATAATTACTTGCAGCCCCTTAAGTGCTAAAGCCTCAAACTCTAATAGGTTGACTAGGTTGTTGAAAAACTTAAAGGATGTGATTATGACTATTGGCTTAACTGACAAAGAAACTTAAATGGTTGTATAGTCATAGCAAAGTGGAGAGTTGAAATGAGCTTGAACAAAAACCTGCGGACTTGACGTATCCCAATTGAAGTATTTTGAAATAAATTGAAGAATGAACATTTTCGTTTGACCAAACATAGGTTAACCAACCAACAATACTACTTGTTACAAATAACTTCTTGTTATTGCATCGAAACATATAAATGTTGACTAATCTGACTAACGGGGTTCATTAAAAAAATTTATAATCGAATTTCTTTTTTTTAGAGAAAATCCAAAGTATGTTGAAAGGGCGAAAATAGAATATTACCGAACAGACAACCTTGTTTATATGATTATATAAGATTATATTCCTTTAGGAGGTTCTATCCCGTAGAAACGCTCTTTAATGGAATTTTAGCTTTAGTTGATCATGACCAAGAAACTGGCACCTTTCCATACTTTGTATCTGGCGTACTTCACTTAATTTCCTCTACAGTATTTAGTTTTGGCGGTGTTTATCATGCACTTTTGGGACCCGAAACTAAAAATCAAACGTTGAAATAATTTAACTCTCTTTGAGATGTGAAAAAACTCTAGTTTTTTTATTATTTCAAATTTATTTTTATTTTGAAATCTTGTCGTGTATTCCTATGAAATGAAAGGAATGTTCAAGTTGAAAAAACTCGAAACTAAGAGGAATGTATAAACCAATGCTTTCATAGATTCAATCGTGGTTTACAATTATAGCTTCCTTATTGTTTATTGGGGATTGCTCCCCCAAAAAATGACACTGGTTTATCAAAAATATACAAGATAAGTACTTCGAATTGTTGATTCATCATCAAAGTGGCTTAGAACCAATAGTTCATTATCTAATGTATTTTTTAATAGACCCCAATAGATAAGATAAAATTAGAATAGTTGGGAGAATAATCTGCACAAATCGGAATTTTTTAGGAACATATCGAGAGATAATTGAATTTGGTTAGACAATGTGTGGCGTACTCTCACATTTAGCACCAATGAGTTTTTATTTGAAAAAAAAGAAAACTATTATCATTTTCAAAAAAGTTGATAAACTAAGTGGATATGTAAAAGAGATTCTTTCTTTGCCATCACTTCGACATGTATAAAAAAAAAATTATGAAATCTCCTTTAGTGGTGAAATGGTAGACACGCGAGACTCAAAATCTTGTACTAAAGAGCGTAGAGGTTCGAATCCTCTTCAAGGCATAATATTGAGAATGCTCATTGAATGAGCAATTCAATAAGAGATCTTGGATCGAATCGATATTAAGTCCTGGATATGAAACTTCTCAAGATATCATCTTACCGCATTCTGTGCAAATTATTTGGGTGGTTGCTTCTAGGCAAACCTCCTGATTGTCTCTGTACCCCTACCTCCTTTATCACTAAGAGGTCAATTATAGAGGGCATCACTTTTATGCATCACTCCTTAT
The DNA here is from genome assembly GCA_025531925.1 of Erythroxylum plowmanianum. Classification (NCBI taxonomy): domain Eukaryota; kingdom Viridiplantae; phylum Streptophyta; class Magnoliopsida; order Malpighiales; family Erythroxylaceae; genus Erythroxylum; species Erythroxylum plowmanianum. The sequence continues at coordinate 6,234,425 of JANVCQ010000001.1, forward strand.
AATATGAATTTTGTTTTTGTTTTGAAAAACATAACCAAAAATCAAGAAAGAAAAATAAAAAGCAAAGAAAACAAAAGTGGAACTAAACTAACACCTAACAAGACAAGACCCATACGATTTGTAAAATAAGGTGAAATAACATGCCAGTTGAGACAGTTTTATAAACACCTGAACTGATAAGATGACCAATTTCTTATTAACCTTTGTTGCTTCAGTTTCTAAATTATTGGTTTGCATTAGAGGGAATAAAAGAAAAGTTTGAAGAATTCAGAAAATTGTCAAAGCATTAAAATGAAACAGAGCAAATTGATTAATTTGAAAGTTAAAAGCATCCTAACAGCTGCCTCTGATGATATAATGTAACTTTCAAACTACGACCAACAAAGATAAAAGAAGAGTCTGAAAGCAATCATCAAATGACAACAAACTGCTTGTACTGACCGACCTCCCTGGCTAAAATAGCAGAACATAGGACTGTCATTCCTTCTTCCTAGCATCTTTAAGTTGTCCTCTCTTTCGGATTGCAAGGGAATATCGCAGTCTCCCTTCGTCAATAAGGCAGTCCGGCAACAAGTACAACAGACACCACAGCAGAGAATGTGGCCAGTAAGGTGTGCAACGAGGTTCATATCCAATCCAACGCAAAGCAGCCCGGGCATAACCATCTGTTGATGGCACAAAAAAGGAAGATCTCCTTATTGATGCCATCTTTGTTGCCACATACAATGGAACCTGCATCCAGAAAATTTTGGCAAATGAATTTGAAAAGCATATAAAGCAGAAAAGGATTAGGTGCAATCAACTCAAAGCAGCTAAGTTCACTGTTTGCACAAAGTCATTTGTACTGTGTTTAATTGTGATGGATGATCCTATCATCTTCACCTAAATGATCTCAAAAAGTATTTACAGTATAGCAATGCTCCCAAATCATATTCCAGGAAAAAAGTTAAAGAAAAGAAAATCAGTATACACCAGAACAATAGGATGCAAGGAATAACGCGTATCACAATAAGAAACAAGAAGAGTTGAAGGGAAAAGCAGCAAACAATTCTAGCTTTCCACGGAAAGGTTGTGCATTTCATCCATTTGAAGGTTAAATAAGGGCAATAGATTGCATACAGTAATGCATTACTTTGCAAAAGATACTGGCTCATTGGTAAAACGAAGCCTAAACAACTAAGGCAACATGTTAAGATATGCATAAGCATAAAGCATTAGATAATGACAATACTCCCAAGCAATCATTTCAACATAAATGAAAAATATTAGGCATGGAGGACATGAATAAGGAATACATGAGGAATGTAAGAGCATGCAATTATAGATTGAAGAATAGATTCAAGTATTGCAGACAGAAATTATCATCTCTTAGAAAGGAAAAGAAGTGAATTCTATCCCAAATAATGACAAGCAATTTAGGTTCCCGCAAAAGTCAGATTTTCCAAGTAACCGAGAGCATAGGCTTTGGGTTACCACAGACCAAGTTTAACTTTTGCTTAGGTATAACTAATAGCTTATGGCTATGGTATGTAGGGAGATCTCCTGACTCAAATTGGCAAAGACCAGAAGACGTCAGACCTCACTCCTCATGACAAATAACTCAATCCATGTCTAGCAATAAAATTTCTTAGCAACTCGACAGCAGAAAAAGAAAGGCGAAGTTAAACTTGCAAATTTGTTTATACATGTTTTAGCAGAGAGATCAATACTAGGCAGAAAACGTTTGACACCACAAAGAGAAATCGAGCTACGATCCAAAGGTCATGCATTTTCGATCCAAATCTCTCTCTTGTTCTTTTGGTCAAACAAAATCTCAAGTTAAGATTTATCAATGAGTAAAACAAAATAGTTCAAATGCAGATATAGTACCTGACACTGAACGTCGATTCCATTCTTCTTGTATTCCACGTGCAGAGACCTAGAGAACTGATCTATGTACCTGGAGAGCAAGAGCAAAGGAATTCTTTAGCCACTAAAATTAACACAAACTACAACCCATGGAAACAGCTCAAACTCTACTAAATCTCATCCTAATATAGAAATATATAAAAACTTACGCTTTGGTAGCAGCATAAACCGCATAAAGAGGATCGGAAGGAATGACAATTGCAGCACCAGAACCAATATTCACAATAGCACCTTTCTTCCTTTGCAACATCCCAGGCAAAACAGCTTTTGTAACTTTTGTTGTGCCTTCAACGTTCACTTTAATCAAATTCTTCAACAACTCCTCTTCCACTTCATGAAAGAATCTGGCGTACGGATACGATACCCCAACGTTGTTAATCAACACACCAACATCCAACCCTTCAATAGTCTCCTCCATTCCTTTAACACCCTCGTCAATATCGCCACTAAAATCAACAACAACGGTCTTGATTTGTATCTTGCCATATTTCGAATGAATGGAATCCGAAACATCTTTGAGTTTATCAGGATTTCTACCCACCAACACAAGATTGAGACCTTTTCGCGCCAATTGAAAAGCAAAACCCTTTCCAATACCGTCGGTTGATCCAGTTACCAGAGCCCAAGAACCATATTTCTTTAGATTCTTGCCAGGTCTCAGGAAACTGACGTATACCCACTGGAGAATAACAAGAACAAACTTCAAAAGTGAGACAGAACCCAATGCAAATACCACAAGAAGCCACAAAGGCTGACCCTTTAACGTATCAATAAAACAGGGCTCCATTATAACAAGCTCGAGCCTTTCCGAATCAGGGAGCAGGACAGATCTGAGAACTGGTTTTGCTTATGGAAGTTAAATATAGAGACCCGGTCTCATGGGTGAGATTGGATTGAGCAGACGGAAATTCCAAGGAAATTAAAAAACAAGGCAGGTGCAATAGAGTAGCAGAAGGAGATGGATTTACAAAAAGCAAACGTGTACGTACAATTTATGGGAATTGATGCAGGGCAGCGAAAGACAGGAGGGAGATAGCTGCAGGGAGGTGAAGTAGATGAGCCGAAAACCACCGCATTTAACTACTAAATGATGACAGCCATAACCAACACCCTGGCATACCACGACTCAGCACTTCCGATTTAAAATATGTTCAGGACTTTAGGGGATTATATGATGCAACTATTCGATGATTTTTTTTAAGTTAAAGTAAATTGTATTAAAAGTTTTCAAAATGTTGCAACTAGTGTACAAGATTTTATATAGACATTAACATTCAATTAGGGCCAGAAAACACTTTAGTTGAAAACACCACCAGAAGAGCACCTTCAGTGTTAATGACTTGCTGTCGAAGCAGCTCTCTAGATTGTCCAAGCAATTGACATTTCCTATATCCGCACCTCAGCTCTTTGTTCCTCTCCTTCTGGAAGGTATACAATGTTGAGCCAAAGGCCAACAACATTAGTTCTGCCGGATTCTGACGGAACTGAACGTTGCCGTTTGGATCCATGAGTTGACTGCTTTCTGTGGTGATTTCAACGCTGGAATACCTGCAAAACTAAGAAGGCTCGTCGGGGGTTGTGTCCCGATTAGCCCCTCCGACGCTCAAGTCAATCTTTTGGTGAAGGTGAGGCAGCTGAATGCAGAGAAAGCTAGGTTATGATCGCGTACCTTTGTTACGATAGAATTAT
>JANVCQ010000001.1:6242501-6256111 GCA_025531925.1 Erythroxylum plowmanianum
TATCTACTGTAGCTGATTTGACAAATTAATGTTGGAATTCTTCACGGTTACCGAACCAGCTTCAGCTCAACGTTGGTCCACTCCTGCTGCTCAAGCCTCCTGGAAACGCGCTTCTACTGGTCCACGTCTCCAACTCCAGCCTTCAATCCCTCAACCAGTTGCTTCTGCAATCCACTATTGTGATAAAAAAAATATTCCTCGTATCAGCTGCCGTCACTTCCTTTTTATGGTCCTCCAAATAAAAAATCTCTCCAGCCTCCTTATACTCTACCGTCGCCCACTATTCTCTCTAATGTCCCCATCTTAGTCAGTCCCCAATCCCTAGGTTTTCTTCCTTTCATTCAATGAAGTGGACCCCCCCTCATAATGGTCAATTTTAATGAATAAAGTGAGGCCCAATTACATATCAAAATAAAACTTCAATGACTACATAACTTGACTTCGTCAACAAAGGAGACTGTGTTATTGAGGCCCAAATCTCAAGATAATCAAGTCAAAATTCGTAGGTAGTAATCTGCCAACACTGTGTTACCCTCAATATGGTCATGTTGAAATCTTCAGTTCTAGATTAGCCAATTTCACTCCAAATTGCATTCCTTTGGTACTTCATCACCTAGAACATACAAAGACACGAATTACCATAGAAACACAAGTAAAACATTACAAAAGTCTACTAAAAGAACATAAAACACAAAGAATTAACATGACAAAATGCAAGTTATCACTTATATACATGTGTATTGACATATTTTGCAAAAAACTTAATAATCAATAACTTCACCTTAAACCCAAAGAGCTTTCTCGATCCTAGCTTTTTCATCCAATTCATTGAAGCTCCTCCTCCTACTTATTTATCATCTGTACACAAAATCACAATGTCTCACGCATGTTCTAACAAGTGTTCTTAAAGACCCATATTGTTCTAAATTTACAATAGGATAAAATAGTGGTCAATTGGCTTTTAAAGTGCTCTAGTGTTTTAAGTGTGCTTAAAATGTGCAATTGTGGGTTAGTTTGGGGTTTTCAATGTGTATGATAGTTTATTGGTGTGATAGTTTTCATAGTGGGTGTAATATGATTGGATGCCAGTCTTTAATTTATTGGAGAATGATTGAATTTAACGGGTTTAGAAGGAAGAACCCAAAGTTAGTGTAGGTGTTTCAAGATGAAATTCCCCAAAAGATTGAAGCCCTATGTGACATGTTATGGAGCATTTAAAGGTTATCTAGCACTTTAAGGCTAACTCAAATCGGAAAAGTGAATAGCTTAAAGCTTGTTGAGTTTGTGATTGAGAAATTGGTTTAGTGAAAGGTGGTTTTAGGATTTGTGAAATGTTTTTTTTAAGATTAGTGATAATAAAGATTTTATAGTTTCTTTGCCTTGCTTTCAACTTTTTCCCTTTTTGGTTTTTTTTCCTTTGGAACTTAATTGATTTTAGTCCTTATGGGCCTTTATTATGTATGGTTGATTGTTTTCTTTTATACCCATGAAAGAATTTGCAGAAAGAAAAAGATCAAGTGTGACAATATAGGTGGTAAACTACTTACTAGTCTAGAGTTTAGACAGTTAAATCTTCTTCAAATGTAAGCTAAAAAAATGGAAGACTCGAAACTTAGTGTATGAAGAAGCAAATATTTTGTGTATTTAATTGTGCATTACTATTTGAAATAAGCAAAGAACTTGTGTAATCATTTATTCTAAAAAACTAAAATTGGAAGGTATGGTTGCTAAAATCTCTGAAATTTCATTTAGTTTCATGTCATACTATGTAATTGGAATGATGTCTTCTTCTTTGCCAAGTTGTAAATTTGTAAATTAATATGCTCTTTTAGTATCTTTCTTCTTTAATGCCAAGGGCACATCGTAGAAAAAGAACAATGAAATTTGTTGAGTTTTAGAAATTCAATATTTATTATGAGATGATGTATCACTTTCTCGATGAAATATCTTCAAATTGTTATTCCATATCCTTGTATATCTAATTTTTTACCCAGGAACATATTGTATTATGTACGTTTTAAGAGTAACTGAGCTTATGTAAGCAGAAATTAGATAACATTTTTAGAGAAAAGTAACCTCATGTGACATTCAATAAGGACAAATACTCCCTCCTATTTAAAATAAGTGCCGTTTTAGATAAATGCACACTTATTAAGAAAATTAGTGAAATATTTGATATACCCTTATTAATTGCATGTTGAATTGTCTTGAAAATATAATCTGTATAATTATGATGTTAGAGAAATTAAAGGGTAATTTTGAAAATAAAATTATAAACATGCATGAAAAATCGTGAACGACACTTATTTTGAATAATTAAAATCTCTATAAAACGACTCTTATTTTGAATAAGAGAGAGTATCTTGTAAGGTTTCATAAATAAAATATTTCAGAGGTTATTGATAGGTTCCAACATTCACGAAATAGCTGACCGGTAAATAATCCTTCAAGAACGAGTACAATCAATTAATGCTACCCTCCAACTTCATTTTTTTAATGCGATTAAATACCGGACAATCAATGAATGCTACCCTCCAACTCCAACTTCATATATTTAATGCGATCAAATACCGGATCCATATGCTTGTGTTGTTGCTACATTCTCCTCTTTCTTGAGTTTTCCCTTTTCAGTCCCCTCTCACGCATCCCATTGAAGTAGCGAAAAACACACCAATTCAAGAGTGAATCAGGCAAAGCGCTTAGGATTAGCCATTGCACCGTATGAGACCAAGCTGGAGAACATAGATGTTCATACCCAATCCATCTTATGCTTGCTTTAGCATACGTCTCCGGTGATGGGACTAAGAAAGTAGATTTCTTCATCTTGCTCATTTTTGTCGACACCAACAATGGGATCTAATTACAATTAAGACAAACACTCTCAGATCATATATATATAGATTTGGCCCAAGGATATACGGTTATCTATCTACCTGGCACTGAACATCAATTCCAAGATGCTTGTATTCCACATTCAGGCATTTGGACAACATGGCGAGGTATCTGTGAACCATCCAGGTAGCCAGTGAATTATGTTTTATAAAAGCAACTTTATGCATATGATGGAGAGCACATAACAAATGGATATTGTAAAAGAACTAATAAGACCAAGTCAAAAAATTTCAAACTAAGCATTTCCTTTGCACAAAAGAAGAAACATTTTCCAAAACAAATATAGGTTAAGACTAAATAAGAAAGAAAGACGTAGGTCACAGCCATGACCTCAGCTTCTGATAGTTATCAAATTATATCCCAACCCATCCGGTGAATCTGCTACTCTCCTATTTATCTATGAAAAGATATGTTATGCATCGGATAGACAGACCGTATGCGCGTTTGCTCGATCTTCTGTACCCCTAATCAAAACTAGAATTAATTTTTAAAAAAAAAAGAAAAGGAAAAACGAACTTACCCTTTGGTAGCCCCATATATGGTGTACAAAGGGTAGGAAGGAAGTACCACAGATGAACCAGAACCAATGTTGACAATAGCACCTTTCTTCCTTTTCAACATCCCTGGAAGCACTGCTCTGACGACCCAAGTTGCAGACTCTGCATTCACTTTCATAATACCTTGCAACAACTCCGAATCAAGTTCATGGAAGTACAGTGCATAAGGGTACGCCATTCCTGCATTGTTTATCAGGATCCCCACGTCCAATCCTCTGATACCTTCCTCTATTATCTTGCATATCTCTTCCCCGGCACTTGTTGCAAGGTCGATTACTATGTTCTTGATGTCAACTTTTTCTCCGACTCTCTCTCGTATCTCCTTGACCGTAACTTCAATTTTTGCTGGGTTTCGACCAACTATAACCAAGTTGAGTCCCTTTGCTGCTAACTCCAAAGCCAAGGCCTTCCCAATTCCGTCTGTAGAGCCGGTGATTAGGACCCAAGATCCATACTTTTTCAGATTCTTTGGTGGCCTGAGGAAGACGACCCAAATCCAGTTGAAGAAAGCATGAACTAGCTTTAAAAGGGAAATGAAACCAAGAGACGTCGCAGCTATCAAGACAACGTCTTGGAACTCCATTGTAGAGGTGTGCCTGACGGAGTCCTCAAGACAGTTTTAAAGCATGTTCCTCCAAGATGATAGGTGCCGTCGGCACGTGTCACTAGGCCAGTTTGGTAATTAGTAATAAGTTGGGAGCAGCTCAACTCGGCCTGAAGTGGGTTGACTTTCAATGCTGCCACTTAAAACAATATCTATTCCTTAAATTTATGATTCGGTGAAATTAAGATTAGGGTAATATTACGAAAGCTAAAGGCAAGTACCCTCTGCACGTGTCACTACCAAGAGGGTATTTGATTTGAGTCGTGAAAACTAATGCAAGAAACAATTATTTTATGTAAATCGAGGAGCTGCAAAGTCTCCAATACGATACCATAAATTTTAAAAAATGAAAGAATGCTAGTCAGTCTCAGTCGGCAATTTATTCAGTTCTTATTTATTATTATTAGTGATTGTTGTTGTTTGTTGGGGGCAAAATTTTAAAAGTTGAAAGGGGGGTTGAATGCTCTTCTCTCATAAGATTCAGGAGCTTTTACTCTTCTATTATTTAAGAAAAAAAATCAAATTCCTATACAATGTTTCATTTTCATATGTCATGGATTAAAGCATTTTTAGGGATCGTTTAGTTCTACTTTTATTTTTTTATTATAGTTTTCAATTTTTTGTTTTTATTTTTTTAAATAAAAATAAAAACTTGTTGAATTGTTAATGTTAATGTAGTTATATTTTTATCACTGATAATAATTATATTTTAGATAAAAATTTAAAGATAAATTATTTATAATTAAATAAATTTATTTAATCTCTTATATAATATTTATTAACAAATTATTAATAAAATTATGTTATTTTAATAAAATAAATAATTTAAAAATTAAAATTTTATTTATAAATTAATATTTATTTGAAATATATTTTAATTATTAAATCAAAATTTATTTGAATATTTATATATTTTAAATTTAATTATATATAATTTAATTATAAAAATTAAATTAAATTAAATTATTCATAATTTCATTGATAATTAATTTTAATTTATTAAATATATTAATATAATGCTGAATTAAATTATTCATAATTTTATTGATAATTAATTTTAATTTATCAAATATATAAATATAATGTTGAATTAAATTATTCATAATTTTTATTAAATAATTAAATAATAGTAAATCAAATAATGAAAAAAACAAAAATAAAAATACTTTTAATGATTTTCATAATTTTTAAAAACTAGAAAAAAAATCAAAATTAAAAACCGAAACTAAAGATTTTTTTATAGAATTTAAAAACTGAGTAGGTGAAAGTAAGTTAGACGCTAGGGTATTGGTGTTCTTCCTTTTTACGGACAGATGACCCGTTTTTATTGCCTTGAGATCCTCTGTACCCAATAATCTTGTACCCCTGTGCCCTTTGCATCCAAGCCATTCATAATCATGTACCTCCTGTGCCTTTTGCATCCAAGCCATTCATTAATGACTTAGATGCAAAGGGAACAAAATGACTTAGATGTAAAGGGCACAAGGGGTACAGGATTATTGGGTACAGAGGAATAGGTCCCGTTTTTATTACCTTCTTCCAACCACGTAATTTCAACCCTCTTTTTACATCTAAAATCATGACACAATCCGGCTTTTTTCCACATCTAAAAGCCTAACTTTAGAAAAAAAATTTCCGCCAGCTTTAATGGGTTTACAATAACATTTGGTTACCTATTATGCATAACGGACTAAACTCAAAAAGATCAGACAACTAAGTCTTTATTGAATGGAGATGAGTTTTATGTATCAAGAGTTCCTTGTGTTGGAAGAGTGCAAGACAATATTACCATTGTTGTATCGGTATTGGTATCAAATTTAATTTTAGTACGGTACTATACTGATATTGATCAATGTCAAATGCTTATTTTTTAAATTACAAAATAGTTCTTCAATATATTGAATTATATAATTTATAATTTTATATCAACTATATATCTAAAAGTTACAATAATATAAATTTTAAATAACAACATTTTATTTATTTTTATTAATATTATTTTCACATATTTCACATATAAATAATAACCATAATTAATATAAAGAAAGATCATTTAATTATCATACAAATATAAAATTAAGAACAATACAAAATATTTAAAATATTACAATTTCATCATATAACAAATAATAATTACATCAAAACATTAAATAAAAAAATATTCATAACTTTCTAACAATTACAATTTACAATAAGAGTTTGTGCAGAATAATCAACTAGAGGTGAAATTTGAAATAAAAATATGTATAATTATATTACATATATAGAATTTGATATATACATCAAATATAAGTGAAATTAAAAGAAGAGGAGAAAGAAAAACCTGAAACTTCATTCAATTAAATACCCGCTCAAATTACATTGATATTAATTCTCATTTAGTACACAATCCTCATTATTGAGTGAAGTCTCATCATCACCATCATTTAAATTCATTGCACTAAATGATATATCAATACTTTCCCATCTAAGATTATCTTCTAAGTCACTCTCATCTATAAAACCAAGTACCTCGGAAACTTAATTTGCCAAAAAAATTGATATTATCAATGAAAATTAGATTTACAAAACTACTTGTTTTTATTAAGAGTCACAGTAAATAATAAATTAAATTATTAAAAAATTATATCTAACTTAATAATAATAATAGCATATCTTTCTCAAAGTTTTAAATTGTATCAAAAAAGATCAAGTCATTTAATCTTTTGTGTTCCAATATATTTCTTTTCTTGGAATGGATGAATTTAAATGCACTTTAATTTCTTTCACACCTTGTTGAACTTACATATTAACTTAGAATTTAAATTGCAATTCTGGAACACCACATTCAAGTTGGTCCTACCAAGCAACTATAAGATGAAAAAAGTAGGATTATAAACAAAATAAAGTGATGATTAATTTTAACAAGTAACAAAAGTACAAAAATATATACAAAATAAAGTGATGATTAATTTTAACAAGTAACAAAAGTACAAAAATATATATACCTGGATTAAATTTGTCTCATTGACGAATAGCAACTAGATTATCAAAATCACCATAAGCATCTTTATAAATCTCCATTTGTGAGCTTAGGAGATTTTGCATCATCTTATGGGCAACAATTGTTGTAATAGCTAATAGCATTCCTCTATTAAATTTGGCTTTCTTTGTAAAACTTTGTATAAAATAGACACTAGGATTTAAAAATGCCCCAACTGCAACAATAAAGAGTAAAGTTGTATTTTCCATATCTTATTGATAACTACAAGAAAAGGTATGTACAAAGAAGACATATTGTCCATATTGGCCTTGATTGCTTCCTTCTCCCTTTTCATGTATAAAAATAACTCATTGTTACCTTCTCATCACTATTAGCCATATAAAATACCCTTACCAAAGGCTCACAAACTTAGATGACAAATTGACATTAGGATCAAAATTTATTATTTTCAAGTATAATTCTAGAAATCTCCAATCCTGCATTAGACCTACCATACTGAGATGAAACTCACTTATCACTTGTCTGAACTCTTTCTTCGTCTTAATAAAACATTGAAGTGATAAACCAAAAAAATTTAATAATAGACTCTTGTCTCCTATGTATCCATCCTTCACACATTATTGAGCACTCAAAAGTAACCTAAGTCATTATTCTTTCAACTAATTAAATTTTAATTTCATAAAAAAAGATACTCAAAAGTATACCTCTATATTTATCAATTGAAGGAGCTTTGTATCCTGGATTGTAAGAGGTAATAACATCTACCATAAGCTGATAATAATAAGATTGAGAAGCATTGAATGTTATACCTTAATCATACCACTATCTAACCATTGTCATATCTATATTATAAGTTGCTTCTCTAGATTGTAAGGCATTATGGATTAAAGAATGAGCTCCAAGAGATGTTTGTGGTACAAAAAAATTAGACACATGTCTTCTTCTTTTCCTAAAATCAAGTGCAACATTTCTATTCCCTTCTTGTTGGGTAGGAATACCACCAACTTTACTATTCTTACTATCATCTTGAACACCAACAAAAGAACTTTGATATATGCATATTTGATTATAATTATACTTCATATTTTATAGTTTGTTGTATATTTGGTACTTAATTTGCTCCAAGTTCATTTATAGTTGATGATTGCCTTCATGGACCAAAATGAGACAAATTTGGATAAAATTGTGGCATAAAATGAAGATTTGAAGCAAATTAGAGATATACAGTCGTGTATGTGATAGTTTAAGTCTCTATGATCATGTAAAATCATTATTTTAGGGGGTTTTAGAGCTACATCGTCACCTACACGACCGTGTATATCTCAGTATCCTTAGTTTTCACTATAAAAGGACGTGAACGGAGGCAAATTAGGGAGAGCTGACTTTTTCAGCAGATCTCAGACATGAAACATCTAGAAAGGTGACAATTTTGATCTAGAGACAAGGAAAACATGAAGTTAACATCAAAAGAGATCTAATAGAAGGCTACATCAATCCAAACTTGTAAGAAGATTCAATAGAATAGAAAGGAACATTTAAAATTATGAACTCTTTATTTTCTATTTATTTTTTTGCATGTTTATATTTGATTTCATTTTCTATTATAAGTAACTAAACACTTTTTAGTGTCTAGGTATGATAAACCGTAGTTAATGATACAATATGTCTTAATCTTTTAATGCAATTATTTTAATTGATTTATTGTGATTAGATTATGTATTTTATGCTTATTCTAATATATCTCGAATATTAGTACATGAATTAATTTCATATATTTGAGATTGAGAAATCCTTTGTATGAATAGATCTATATAATTGAAAGGAGTTGATTGCAAACATAAAGATAAGTCGACATAAATCCTCTGGATTAAGTTCAAATCTAATAGCAAAATTCATAAATCGATTATGTTATCTTAGGGTTTTTAACTAGAAAGATTCCAATAATTAATAAAATAATTGCATGATAAAAGGTTAATTATTTAATGATTTTTAGGGGGATTCATCACCTAAACTAATCTTTGATATTAATTTTACTAAGTGATTTCCTTTGTCTTTTGCATTCGTTATTGTTTCCAATTTTAATTTATTTGTTTAAGTTTTAGTTTTAATAGAAATCCAAACATCAAATTCACATGTTTAATAATAGAAGAACGGTAATCACTAATACTTACTTTCTTCTTGGAATCTACCTGTACTTGCCTATGCTAACTATAATTACGCTATGTACTTTTGGTTAATTTAAATATTGACATAAAGAAAAATATCAATAAAGTTTTTGGTGTGGACAGTAATATTAAGAACACCTAGATTTTATTACTCTAGTCATTTTTTTATTTTATTCTTTTTTTATTTTAATTAATTTTTTGTATTTTATTTTTAGTGTATTTTATTATAATTATGAATTATTCATTTAATTATCTTTTGAAATTCTCTACTTTGATGATGTGTCTGTGGCTTATTTTAGGGATTAAGGTTTATCGTCATAGCCAGAACTCACAATAGAAGGATGGAGTAATCAGTATTCCCTCAGGATCTTTACAATATATAACATCACCATAGTGGAAAGTGTTGTTTCCTCACATATTTTCGGGATCTTAACTGATGTTCATGTTGTGTTGCGACAATTATGAGAGTAATCATTACAATCATGAATGCACTGACTTATATATAGGAGCAACCAATCATGCGAAATTGGCCTTGGAACCCTATAAGAATACATATAATTTAAAGTGTGAGAACCTTTACGCATATGGATGGAATGACCATACTCCAATTGAATATACACAGCAACAAAAGTAATAATACGAAAGTATTACATATAAACTAATATAATACCTAACCAAGAGTGTAGCTAGCTTATGTGAATTCGAGGTAAGATTTTATTTACCTAAATATAGTGAGCATAATACCTCATACTATTTGAGCTTATTAACATTTCTTAAGGAAGAAAAAATGAAGGTCGATTTCATGAAAGAAGATACATTTCATAAAGGCAAGGAGATAACTGCTTTTTTGGAAGAGCTGATGTTTAAGATTGCTTAAGAATTTGATGTGAAACATCAAAGAACAGAGGCTCATATATGTAACTTAGAGGCTCAAATCGACCAACTAGAGCATATATTATCTGATAAATTGGAGGAGAGTTTGCATAGTATTATTGAATCAAACCCTAAAGAACATGGAATGGAAATCATCCCTTTAGGAGTGGACATGAGCTTCCAAAAGAAGAAGACGAAGAAGAAGAGACAACCTCTGTCCAAGAAAAGGAAGTAGAGAGTGACAAGAGATAATTGAAGAAGAAGAAGAGCCAAAACCTTTGTCCAGGAAGAAGAAGAATATGAAGAGTGGATAGAGGTAGTTGAGGAAAAACTGGTAGAGAAACCAAATAAGAAAACTACCAATGAGGCATTGGCAGTCACCTTAAGTATGGATGGTTCCCACTTCCTCCAAAACAAACTACCTAAGCTAATCATCGATTCAATGATGTTTGTTATCTCTTATTTTATTAATAGTTTATCATTGAAAAGGGCATTATTGCAATTAATTGGTTTTAGTAATTTAATACATTATGCCTTTATGATCATCTTGCATAATTGGTTGATATAATCATGATAAAAAAGTTAGATTGAGAAAAATAGAAAGAAATTCCAATTGAAATAAGTAAAAGACTATTAGAAACAATAACATGAGATAAATCATAACAAGTTTCACAGTTAATACATGGATATCTTTTAGAGTCTAAATAAAGTATTTAGAATAAAAAATTTAAATAGAAAGCCCGTGGATAAAGTAATTTTGATTCAATCCATATTGAAGAAATAACATTACCAAAAAGGAGAAACTTCTTATTTATTGTGAAATCATCTTTGGTTTGATGTATATATGTATATATATATATATATAGAGAGAGAGAGAGAGAGAGATTTGTCATGTGAACTCTAAATTCTTCTTTTAAATGAATCAGTGAATTTATTTTATTGCTCCTATAAAAAACTCCAAATAATGACGTCAATATTTTTATTATGTTGAGGTCTTTATTAATTTGTAAAATAGAGAAATGATTAAAATCATATCTCTAATAAAAATTAAATTTAAAATTTTATAAAGAATTATTTCATATATTTTGTTAGATATAATACCTTTGTCCAAATGTCCAGTCAAAATGAAATTGTTAAAAAGATTTATGACAATGGCCTTTTTTAATAATAAAATATCCACAAACTTTTGTCTTTATAATATGTACAAACTTTTTAGATCAGATGTATTTAATTGCCTCTTAATGTGAATGAGTTCAATTTTTAGTTAAACGTAATAAATAATTAATTTGGCAAATGATTATTCAGCCTCTCAAATAAAATAAAAATTTAATAATTAAAAATATATAAAGAAGTTTCTTTAAAATTGGAAATCAAAATCTTTAACACATCAACATGAAAAAAAAATCTGCAACGCATGAACACGAAAGAAAACATGAAATTGGGAAAATATTTTATTAGAATTATGGAAATGTTGATTTGTATACGTTCAAGTTGTCATTTGAACCAAGAGATCTAAGGTTCAAAGGATAATCTAGCATCACTTCCTAATAATTACTAGCTAAAGTAAAGAGGAGAGCTTCATTGACTCAACCACTATATGAACAATCTTCTAAGTCAAGTGCAAATTAGGGAAGCAATGTTACACATAATCAACCATACTAACATTTTCATATATGTTGAGGCCAAAGTTTTTGATGGATATATTGTTTCTATAACGCCATATGCGTAGATGGATGGATGTTGTTGGTACTTTCTTTTTTGAATAGATGTATTGTTGACACACACACACACACACACACACACACACATATTACAACTATCATAAATATATTTTCCATTTTTGTATATGAATTCAAAATTTATATCTAATATTAATTATTTTAAGTTATTAATTAATGAATTCCAAATATACTATTATAAATTACTAAATATTATAGGTGTCAATAGAAGTTCTAGTGCAAAAGATGAGAAATGATATAAAATGATTAGATTCAATCTGTTATACATCATATGTCAATAAAAGTTCCAGTGCATAATCATATCATTATATTAATTCATTAGAATTCAAGTTTAAAATAAAATATTGCAATTCAACGTCATTTTCCCACAATTTTTTTTGTAATAACACTCACAATGAACATAACAAATCCTATTACAATAATCACTAAAATAAATTTCAACTTATTTTTCTCTTCTTTTGACAAAATAATGTCTTGTTTTTATAAACTTTATTTGCTCGTCAATATAAATGTTCTTGAATAAATTGTGGTCGCTTAGGCCTCCTTCTTTAATATACATATTTCGTTCTATAATTTATGAATCAATTCAATGACTTTCTTAGTAAATTTCTCATCGTACCATTTGAAAAAATTACATCTTTCAACCCAAAATAAAATTAATTAATAAGATAAACATTATACATATATATCAACATTTTTTCTTATTAAAAGACTCATTGAATATTTGGGGCATCTATAAACTCTCCTTCTTAGGTTATAATCACTCTGAAATTCTTAAAGGAGTTGTGAAACCACAGTAACCAAAAACATAACCATCATTTGAATTTAATAATGTATTAGTAGAAGTCATCAAGTCTATAGCTTTAGGAGGTTACTACAAGTATCATAATATAATTACCATCTCTTAAATTCATATATGAACTAATAAAGGAAAACAATCTTCCATTATATATGTAACATAAAATCACATAAATTATATTTTTAACAAAAATTTTCTCAACTGTAACTTGTCTATTAGCCCTATCCCTTTTAGAGGGCTAAAACATAGGCATATTTGGAACCTCTTTAAAATGGAACCAAAACCCAGCAACAATCAAGCACCATAGCAAACATAGTTCCCCAAAAAATCACTGCAGATATTAACATAACTCAGGATTATTATAAGTAACTGTCAACATATATTTTTTAATTTTCAAAAGGACTTGTTCGATAGGAGATAGTATTGGATCGCCTATGGCCCGAGTATTCTCAATACACAGCGGAAAAGACCATAAAATAACAATATGTATAATCGAAAACTATAGCATGTATGAAAATACCTCTTGACGCGGATTTTCTTTTTCAGATTCGTAGACACTACAATGCGCGAATGTCCTCTATCGGTATCCATACGAGGATGAACGATCCTGGCAGCGGTTCGTGTGTGCTAGCACGTTCAAAAACCCTTTCGAACGCCACACAGTTTTTCTCTTGAAAGGTGGCTAGGGTTTTCGTCTCTTATTCTCACACCTTTAATGAGACATAAATTTCTCTATTTATAGAGAAAACCTAATCTCATTGAAGCCTAATAAGTTTCGGCCCATATTATATCTCATATAATAAAAGCCCAACAACTTAATTCAATATAACCCAATAAATATATTCACATATATTTATTCAATGCCTAATAAATTAGGCCCAAGAGAATAAACCCATATCACATCACTCTTTGTGTGCGACTCTGTAGGCTCATTTGATGTTGGCAATGGGCTTGATCACACTTCAAGGCCCATAAGTCATAAGCAGTCTCTAGCAAGA
>JANVCQ010000001.1:6264060-6277801 GCA_025531925.1 Erythroxylum plowmanianum
ACGACATGTTCATCAAGAGGAAATTTAGAAGAAGAAACAAGGGAAAAGGGACGTACCTAGTTAGTGATTTGAGTTGGGAAAATCGGACGACGATTGAGAGAAATTTCCGGGAACTCTGAACAAGAAAGCACAACGTGAAAGTAAGGGAACAAAGCAGATGTAAAGGAAACCCAGAGTGATCTGATCCCAAATATTTATAGAAGGCCAGGCGAACGAGCGCCCCTAACCAGCGCTTGGCACGTGATGAAAATCTGAGTCGAGCCCAGACATGTGGCTGGATCTAAGCGGAAGTAAATTAGGGTTCTAGAAACCCGACGCAGTGCAACAGTTGAAAGGACGCATGTACATGACAGCTACACAACGATTACAAATTCTGAATTTGTTAGAGGGCGCGCGCCGCCAACAATAAATGCTCCAAGTACCACAACGAGCTCATTTATGATGACCCCTCGACCAACTTTAGCGCGAGCTGTCACGCAATATGCGCCAACACCAACCGACTGGGACATCCAATCGACCAGTCCCAATGCGAGCAGTCACGTACTACCCGTCGACGCACGATCAATTGAGCTTATTGCGAGCTGTCTCACGGACGAGCTACAAGACTCTCGGATACTCCTCCGACCCTTCTCCTTGCTCAGACTCGAGGAGTAGGGGGCTTATGGTCGGGTTGATCGTGCCGGCCTCGAACCCAATCTCAACGATCCATGGGCCGATCGGTTTATCTCTCAAAGATTGGACTCACTCCAAACAACTAGGCAAGGCCCAAGTCCAGGGTCAGATATACACAGCCCACTAGCAGACAAAAACCTTCCATGCAGAAGTAGAAGTCTACGTAAAGACTTAAACCTAGCATCCATCCCATATATAAGGTATGATTTTATCACGATGGAGGTACGTAATTGATAACCCTAGTTCTCCTTGCTTTCTGGCGACCCAACCTTCACAAAAAGACTCACTTGAGCGTCGGAGGGGCGAATCGGGAAACAACCCCCAACATGCCTTCTTTGTTTTGCAGGAATCCACAAGCCAGAACTAATCAATCACATGGATCCAAACGGCAACATACAGCCTCGTCAGAATCAGGCTGAACCAGATACATAACTTTGTCACCGAATTGAAAATTTTTTAAAAATTTTGAAAAAAAATCCTAATAATTATATAAAATTAAAGATAGTTTTAAAAATTGTAGAATTTAAATGAAATAAAATTTAATGTGAACAAAACAAACATGCTTCAAATTTAGAAATAACACGTGTGGCTTAATATTTAGGAGTTTACCTAAGGTTTAAAAAATATAATTAACTAGAATTATGTCATGGGACTTATAAATAATGACAAATCCTAAAAATGATAATTTAAACCTTAAAAACAAATAAGGTTGATTTTTTACTAATAAAAATTAAATATAGATCAAACAATTTTAATCTAAAACACGAGTTTAATTGACTGTATCCTTAAAAAGAGAAAATTTTGTGATTAGAAGAAATGGTGACGCAAATAAGATACATAAGATAAATGAAATGTGTAATTTACTATATGATCGTTGGACAAAGTTAAGCAAAACCTAGGTGATGTTAGTTTAAACAACGTGTATTTCTTACGACTATAAATAGGACTACATCTAAAACTCACTACTTAACAATAAAGAACAAAATAGGAAATCGTAAGGACATCATTAGCCTTTCCCTTTCTTAAACAATAGCAATCGAATCATGCATTTATAAGCTAAACACTATGCCATATTTATAAACCCATTAATTAAACAAACACTAATTTGGAATAGAATACAATAGTTGCTTACATGTCAGACTGAATGATTTTCATTAATAATCATAACTAATGTTTTAATACAATAACATATGGATCACGAATAGATTAAATATAGGTAAGACATAAATGACAATGTTAATTGGTCAAATCAAAGCAAGAAAACAAAATGAAATCAAAAGCTTCGTCAAATCAAAGCAAGAAAATCAAATGAAATAAAAAATGGGCAGAAATTATGACTCCTATACAAACTATAAATGAACTAGAGAAAGTAATCATTGTAGGGAGTCATAATGCAAGATAACAAGTTCCAAATCTTAAAAAAGCATTTGAAGAAATTTGGAATAACGAATAAACTTACATTTAATCCACCTTAGAATCATCAATATAAAGTGAAGAAAAAGTTATCATGATGGTGAATAATATGTCCTAGTGCTAAAATTCTCAAAAAGTTTGTTTTACTATAGATTTACTATTTACTAACTAAAGTAATTGCACCTATTCTTATTAAGTAATATAATGAAGAATAGGGATCGACTCCACTAGTAACTGATGTGGATCTAGAAGACTCTCTTATTATCTAAAGAATAAATAAGATTAGTTGATTTTGGGCAAATAAAATATATAAATTAAAATAAATAATAGCCAAGAGAATCAAAAGTAAAGTAATTAATCAAATAGAGAAATTAATTCTTAAATAAGTGCTTTCCCTACTATGTTCTTTTATGTCATAATTCAATTAACTTAAAGTACATATATCATCTAGACTGATAGAATTTCTTAGATACTAAAATTACACTTTCTCAAGTACAACAACTGGCTCTTCAGTTGATTAACTCATATTTCTACCAAACAACACCTATTTAGATGCATCATAAATTGTTAAATTCCATAAAAGCTTTCAACCTAATGCTATGAAGATCATTTAGGTCTATTTCTAGTACTCCATTTAACCCTTAATACCTAAGTTGCGGTCTAATCATAAGTAGATTCCCTCTGGTTGTCTAAGTGAATTTCAATCATTTATAATCAATATCATAATTAAATCCAAATTTAGATTAATCAAAGATAATTCGTAAAAAATATCCTATTTATAAATTAGATCAAATCAATCCATATAAAGGTCAACACTAGGATTTTTCCTATCGAAACATCTGAAATATTTAGCCAAAAATGATCTCCAATCCAACAAAAAAAAAATAAAAAATGTTATGATATAAATAATTCTATATGAATATCATGATATTGTTGATAGCTTGATCTATTGGAACGATCTCAAATTTTGATTTTCTAATAAAAATGGCTTCAAAATAAAGCTTTTGATGGTCAAAGTGTCGCCTAGTGGCTAAACCTAACCTTTTAAAGAGAAAAGAGTATTATGTTATGGAAAGTGTCCAAAATCTCTAAAAAAATTAGGATTTCAATGCTTCAAATTATGTGACACACGATCTTAGACATGACTATGTCCATAGAACATTTTGCTTCTTTTAGAGATAAAAACAAAATCTCTAGCACATTCATTCCTTAAACCGTAGATCTTTTTCATTCCTTTTATGGGTAACACATTGTGGCTTATACATACACTCTTTGGAATTTCTTAATGCCACATAGACTCTCTCTAACTCATGCCTTCTTCTATTATGATCAATTTTGGAACAAAATGGCACATTAGCATAGGTCAAATCATATTCATCTAAGAATTATATTTTCTTATATATTTTTCCTTAAAATGGCCTCAAGTTTTTAATAAATATCATCATAAAGTCATATCTTCTCAATTACCTGAAAATATAAAAAATTAAATAAAAAGTTAATTTAGCATTAAAACGAAGCAAAAATAATAAGAAAAGTATATGTATATTTTAATGCACATCAATATCCCCTACACTTAAGCTTTTGATTATCCTTATGCAAACCAATCTTAACCACTCCCAACTTAATAAGTTTAAGCTCTTGGTTTAATATAGTTGAACAAAATTACAATTTAAATTCAATATAATCCAACAATAAATCAAATTCAACTTAATAATTCAACCTAATATATAAAATAAATAACAATAAGTAAGAAGCTTCCTCTTTTCAACATTTTAATAACCCAAAATGAAAGTAAATTAAAACTTTTTTTTTTGAAATTATACTTGAACCATTAGAGACTTGTTGAAAAATCTCCTAACATTCTGACACAAAAGCAAACACCTTATAATGAATACTCTTAGTTACTCAATTACGCCAATAATTTAAATGGCTACTAGCACCATTTTTTATGGGGTACTAAAATGCTTAATATTATATTTTGAGCAATAGACACTTGTTTGAAAAGTCTCCTAATATTTTGATGCAAAAGTAAACTCTCAATTACTCAGTTAGGTCACTAATTCAAATGACTTCCAGCACCATTTTTTTATTGAATTTGTTTATACTTACATTATTCACATATTTTTTAGGGTACTAAAATGCAGAAAAGATTCACCCTTTATCTCAACCATTGCAAAATTGCATAAAAATGTCATGACGCATATTAGGAATCCATTTCAAGGTTATTGAATTAAATTGAAACTAATTTACTTTAATGCTTATTTATATTTACCTAACCTAATTGAATTACAACACAATCAAACTTATAATAGGTTCTCTTAGTTACTCTTCTTTTCATTGTTAAAAAAATAAGAGTTAAAATAATCTTCTTTGAACCTATTCCATTGTCTGCTATCTAAGATAGATGTGAGAATAAATTAAATTTTATGTGAATCTTACAAAGAAACTAACACAAACAAAACTATAAAATGCAAAGTGCATTATAAAATGAAAGAGAAATGTTCAAAAAATACTATTAACAACTAAACGAAAAACATAAATTAGAGAATAATTCCAAATATAGTTTTGGATTTGCAAAGCAAAAATGAAAAAGGGAAATATATAAGAGATAAATAAATAAAAGTAGAAAGCTTAATCTATAACTAGTGGATAATGTAGCAAAAAATGTGGTGGTACTTTTATATATAATACATGTTGTAAACAAGCCAACACCTATTATTGCAAACAACATAATTTTTACCCCTTATGCTTTTATCTCTATAGCACATGGTTTTGTCATTGGTTTTGTTCCTTTATTGTTCTAATAGTCCTATTAATCCTTTCCCACATCAATTGTTGTGATGCAGGATTGATTTATTTGGGTGCCTTTGTTATCACCTCTATCTAAGATGCATCAACTTTTTGCCATATCTTTACTCTCTCATGCTCCTCTCTAGCATCCTCTATAGGGGCATCATTTTCTTGCACTATCTCTCTTCCAACCATAGGACCTTGTTGACCTTTCTAATCAATCCCATATAACACATCATATTAAGGTTAAAAAGCCATCCCGTAACTAAAATTCAAATGCAATATGGCATCATTCTTTTTAATGGCCATTTGCTCAAAATATACAATAAAATAATAACCTAGGTGGTAGGGTCTCCTTTTTAATAGGCACCATAAATAAAACATATTTTGAAGTGTAACCACCTTGGTACTCTTCTTCTATCCTAAAATTGAATAAGGTATGACTTTATACAAGTATCATAAGGTTGGGGAGGCAGTTTGTTTACTTTTCTTGGTTTATAGATCATATGTAAGCCCTCTAGTCAGTATATAATTCCAAATGTTAGTATAATTTATAGATCATATGTAGGCCCTCTGTTCAATATATAATTCCAAATGTTAGTATAAGTATAACCTACTAACTCAGATAGGAAATTAGAGACAAAGTTCTTAAAGGCCTCTGTATCTATCTATTCAAGAGTGTATAACCTATAATACAATTTAAATTCATTAAAAGACATATTGATTTGATTTCCCCCAACCCTAAATTGAATGAAATCCTCCTTATCTCTACTAGCATGCCTTGTCACTTACAAATTGTTATAACTCATGAAGTGATATCTCTATATGCATTTTATATTACATCTAAGAATAATGGCCACTCTTAGTTTTGTACAGAACTCCTAACCTCATTTTCCAATCCAACATTTTCCAATTCATTCCAATATATATAGTTATTTTCTTTAAAATATATGATTTTTATATATCTATTCCTTACATATTAGACAAAATTATTAAAGTATACGGTGTTCATTGCAAGATGAACCCCTAGCATTCATGTAACCACTTAAAACTCCCCAGTGTGCTCTTCTGTTAGTACTCTTACTTTTAAAAGGTTGGAAACTCATTATGTTGCATAGGTTAAAGTTTGGAAAGCTAAAAGAGCTGAAAATTTCTTACAGATTGGAAAATCCCCAAATTTTTATGCTTTTGAACCCTAACTTACAAAAAAATCAGGTTTGAAGAAGAAAAAAATAAGAAATTTGGGTGTAAATGTAGGTTGATACCAAAATATGAGCAAGTTTTGCTAGATTAGTAGATTTAGGTGTTGCCTATATGACAATTTGAGAGAAATTAAGATAAAATAAAATTAATAAAAGTGATTATTTTGCTTGATCTTAGCCTTTTAATTTTTAATGGCAGACCTATCAATGTAATTATGTTGTAACCAATGGATCCTTATGAATAGAATTTAGTGAAGACACAGTCTGGGGCACTATGCCTCAGTATATGGATTCTTCTGGATAAGTTACATTTAGGTAAGGGTATAACAAACACCTTAGTATATGGATAAGCCATAAATCCTTTTGGAAGATATGAGTTTTACACATAGTATGGGATACAAGCATGCCCTAAGCTATGGGTTATTTTGGACATATGCACATGTGAACATTGTTTTATACATGAGCATACCTCAGTCTACATTTGTCACACAAATTCAATATATAACTTTTAAGCTTTTGTTTGTCTTGTATTTTCCACATTTCATCCCAATTACTCCTCAAATAATTTCCTAAACAATTTACTAGCTTTCCCTTATGTCCTAACTAAAAAAGAAACTAACTAAAAAACATGAATCAAAGAATAACTATAAATAAATATAGAACTATAAACTTCTAATCAAAATAAATAAAAAAATTATTAAAAAATCAAAATTAATTGTCCAATATTTCAAATAATTTTAGAGGAAATTAAAATTCTTAAAATAAGTTTAGTTAACGCTTCTTTAGAAGACTTTTAGCATAAATATTTTCTAAAACTTGATTTATTATTGGAACATTATCCTTGATGCCCATTTCTTCTTGGTTGATAAACATGCCAAGTGAAACTTCTCTTTCTCTCATCTTACTCTTGTCTTGTCTTTGTCCCTTTACCTCTTCCCTTTTCTTTCTTAGAACCTTTACTCCATGTATGATGATTTCTTGCAAAAAATTGAAACATTAGCTTGGCCCAACTCATCATTAACTTTAACTCTGAGGGTTATTTAACCTTCCTAGCATCTATGATTACACTTTACATTACAAGGAAAGCCCAACTAAGATTAAAGATTCTTTATTATCCTCTTCCATATCTAGGATATAAAATTTAGTTGATAATGTATACCTATAAATATAAGTCATTCTCTTTAATACCTTTAGAGTGTCTAATTAAGTTATCAACAAATTTCATTAATCACTTAGTAGGTATCAATTCACCAAGCCCTAGTTTTTTTAGCATGTTATAAGACATTAGATTAATACTACACGTTAATCCAATATTTCCTTATTTCTAAATACATCACAATCAATACAAGAGATAGCAAAACTCCTTATATTGTTAAGTTTCAGTGTTAAAATATCTTAGATGGGTTACTCTAGCTTTCATATTTTTCTATCTTAGCAATATTCTTGTATTAACCTTGTAGGGCAAGGAATCATTAGTCGATATTCTCTCACTAGTGCCCTTACTTTGCTATTCTTTTCCTTTTCACTTTCTTGTTTAGCAACCTTTTTATTGTCTTATTCTTTCTCATCGTTGGTCAACTCATTCCTACTCTTTAAGGTAATTGCCTTAGCATGCTCTTTAGGATTAGGTATAATATCATTAGATAATTTCCCTTATGACCACCTAAATATAATTTTTTTTCAATTGGCCAATTTGAGTGAGGTTCCTTATTGAAGCTCTTTAAAGTTTCTCCTTAAGCTTATAAGTGCTTTCCCTAGCATCTATAACTATAATAAAACAAAGCTACAAGGATGAAAAATGCAAAACAAAATGAATTATAATAAAAAATAAACCTATCAAACAATCTAATAAAGCCATATCCTTGTCAAATATATTAAAAAAAGATCCAAATTACTAGTCCATAATGCCATAATTTGCAAATAAACTTTTGGTTGAGTTGCCTCCTAATAAACTCTTCTTTATGAGTCTTTTAATTTTCAGAGCAATATGATTGATCCCAAAATGCGTCATAAAAAATGTCCTCTTCTCTTATCTTGAACTTCTTCTTTACTATTGCCTTCATTCTTACTTTTGTTGACCCCCTTGACATGTCCCTTAATGATTTTCTACAAAATATTGGAATAATTATTTATCTACCCTATGACTCGAAAAGTTATATTCTATGTATTCATTTTTAATCCTACTCAATTAAAGCCTTTCGACTCTAACTTATCTCTCCATAGTTCAAGCTTGACATTGACATCCTTTTTTCGTCTCGTCTGCTAAAACAATGTCATTGGTAAACAATATACACCAAAACACATCCCATTGAATATTCTTAGCGAGCTCATCTGTCATTATTCCAAACAAAAAGGGGCTTAAAAAGAAACATTGATATAGCCCAATAACGATAGAAAAATGCTTCATATCAGCGCTTATCGTTCTTACTCTAGTTTTTACACTTTCCTACATATCCCTAATAACCAATATATAGGTTATAGAAAAATCCTTAGCCTCTAAACACCTCTACATGATTTCCTTAGATATTCTATCATATGCCTTCTCTAAATCAATAAAAACCATATGTAGATTACGATGTCTTTCCCTGTAATGTTCTATTTTAAGGAGATGTAAAGCTTCTATTGTGGACTTTCTAGGTATGAAGCCAAATTGGTTTTTTGAGATAGAAGCTTCTTACTCTCTTCTCAGTTACCTTATCCACAATACTTTACGGTGTGACTAAGTAATTTAATACCTCTATAGGGCTATAATTGACGTTAGTAATGGTAAATTGGTGTTCAAAGGTAGAGATGAAGAGGTAACATTTAAAATGTCTAATGATATGCAACATTCTCTTGAATAGGATGATACTTGTTATTTTCTTCATGCTATTGATGTTGTCATGTTAGATTCCATACGAGAAATTGTCTATGATGACCTGCCATAGTTATGCCTTATTCAAGATAAGGAGAAGAGAAAAAAATTCTATCTTAAGTCTAACAATTCTGTAGAATAGAAGTAAGAGTTTAAAGAGATTAATAGAGGTAAGAAGAGGAAAACCCAAGTGAATGAGTTAAAAGAATGGTCCATGATGGCTTACGAGAATATAAATTTATATAAGGAGTAGATTAACGGAAATCATAATAGGAAGATAAAGCAATTCAAATTCTCTGAAGTAACTCTTGACTTAATTTATTTTCTAGCAATCTAAAGTCTAGATGGTACAGATCCATTGTAGTTAGGCAAGTTTTTTCGTGCTGCACCATGGAAGTATTACATTTAGAAAAAGGTATGTTCAAGTAAATGACTATCAATTGAAGTATTACCTCATAGGAGATTTTGACGAGCACGCTATAGAGGAATTCAATATTCAATACAAAGATTAGTAAACATCATGCTAATGATGTTAAACACGCACTTCTTAGGAGACAACCTAAGTTTTTTTAGTAATTTTTTTCATTTAATTTTTATTCAATGGTTTATGAGTTTTTAATTTAATTCATATCTATATTAATCTTATGGTTTAGTATAAAAAGTTTTGTTTAAGTTTTGTGTAATTTGGGTTTTATTTTTCATCTTTTATGCCTCGAGTATGTTTGTTGCTTTATAGATTTGAAGAAAGACGAAAATCTGACTAAATTATAAAAGTTACATAAAGTTAATGATCGTGAATGCACCCACATTAATGGTGATATTCTTTGACATGCACAATTAAAGGGGTAACTTGGCCATGTTTCATAAGAAGATGAGTTGTTTAAAAAGTTATAGAAAGTTATAAGATCATAAACATGGTCGTGTTAGTGACCATGCTTTCAAAATAGCATCATAAGTGATCTACACGAGCTTAAAAATGCCCATATATGTAAGTCAGGTAAGTAATTTAAGAAATAGAAATTTACACTATCAGGAACATGTTCGTGTTTTTGATTATGTACCTTAATTATTCCTTTTCTTTTATTTCTTTGAAGTTGCAAAAAGATACATGTCCACTAATATGCTTATATAATGGCCTTGTAAAAAAAAACTTTTCACATTTCAATCATATATATGAATTGCCACATGCGCATGTTTCTTCCTTTTTTAATTTCTAAAGCATTTTGGTGTCTACACGGTCATATTAAGACCAACACACCTATATATTTGCTCATCTTTTTTTTAATTGAGAACATGGTTTAGAAACAAGCTCGAGTTTAAGCTTGTATTTAGCCTATCATAATATGCTTTGCATTATATGTGTTACATAACCCTACATGCCTATATTAAAGCCTAATATGCCTATGTTTTTTAATAATTAAACCTAAATTGGGCAATATGGGGTTCATACAACACACCTATATATTTGCTCAACTTGTTTTAATTGAGAACATGGTTTAGAAACAAGCCCGAGTTTAAGCTTGTATTCAACCTATCATAATATGCTTTGCATTATATGTGTTATATAACCCTACTTGCCTATATTAAAGCCTAATATGCCCATGTTTTTTAATAATTAAACCTACATTGGGCAATATGGGGTTGATCCATGCTTGTGTTATCACTCTTGTTATATTAGATTTCTTTTAAAATCCCTCAATAAACAACAAGAATACTTACTTTTCATTTTCCCTCTTGTTCTCCACTTTGGGTGATTTATACCACTCCTTTAGTGACAAACCTAACCACCCAACTCATTTTTCTTAAAGTTTCAATGGATTAAGGTAAGTCTTAAGATTTGTTTATGATATTTTTGGTTGGTTGAATCAACTCGTCAATCATTTCTATAGGGTTTGTTAAGCTGGTTAGGACAACCCTAGTTGTTTAAATTAGTTTTAATTGAATAATTGGGTATGCCAATGCCATTAAAATCAATCTTTTTTTAATTTCACATATTAAAATGTGATTTATCATATTCATTCATGTTTTTTATTACCAATGTGTGATTACTAAATTGTGTGATTATATTAAGGTATTTGTTTTCTCATGATTTAATTAAAATGGGTTGTACCCTCTTGTTTGGACAATTTGTTTATTTTCATATTTCAAGAAATAATAATGAAGAGGACAAACACATAATGTTAGCATTAGGAAAAGGAAGTGCTTGGGAAGAGGAAAAGGGTGAAGTTATGTGTTGAGAGCTATCAAGACAATCCAAACCACCACAACCTACATTAGTTGTTCATCATATAATAAATTTCACAAGATCAGCTCATTTTGCTCAATATGAGAGATTAATTTTCAAACCATTCAATGAGAGTAAGTGCATTGATTGGCAGTGCTTAGTCAGATTGGGTTGACGCAGAATGTTTAAGATCTTATTAGTGTTTATAGTTGGGATTGCTTATCTATGATTGACGAGCCCACCTATAAAGAGTTAACACTCAAGTTCCTCACTAATTTCATAATGTAGAAGAGGAATTACACTTGGAATATTGAAACACCTTTCAATTTTGGGTGGTTAGGGGTATATAAAGTATGAGCTATACACAATTGTTGAGTATGTTATTTTTTACGATTATTTGACGTTTCAATTAATATTCCCCTTTGGAACCAATAAAAAGATATTGGTAAACCATCGATATAAAATGGTTTTATTAAGCCCACAAGATCTAAGACCTCTACACTGTGATTCCCCAGTAGTGAGGTTTTCTTATTAAGCCATACATTAAGTAAAAGGGTGGACAATATTAGTATGGAAGGGAAGATGAATATGTTTTATGAACATGTTTTACTTATATAGTATGATCAAGAGTAATATTGTTTTATGTATTACTAAAATAATACTCAAATCCTTATAAATTTTTTAAGTCATTTCAGTAAGGAATGTATGAAAAGAGTGAAGTGGTATAATTGTGACAATAAGGTCACTTCATTCATTATTGTAATGAACCTAAAAATATAGAAAATTTTAATACAAAAATTTGTTTTGTGTATGTCTTTTGTCTATTTTTCTAATTGAATGATATCATTTGTGGATTGGCACATGTATGCTAGATATATATAATAGCTGACTCCAATCATGTATGAGGTGTTATTTGCTCCAAAGATTCAATAGAATCTTGTTTCTGTGTTGATCATAACAAAACTTGGATTTATGTAAACTTCCACATTAGTGAAATTGATTTATATCTCAAAACCATTTATTATAGTAAGATATTATTGTTAGATGATTTTATTGTACGACTACATATTGCTTACAACATTAGTAATACAAGTTATTCCTTGTTTACACCATCTAGTAGTTTCAATTATGATGCAATTTTGTAGTAGTTTGACTATGTCACATTATTAAAAATCAAATAAGTTAATTTGCTGAAGGACTTTTTGGTGGTTCAAATCAAGTAGAGTTACCTATTTGTTAATATTATCTAGTTGATAAAATGTGAAAAATTCATTTGGAATAATTTCTTGATGTCATTTATGCCAAAGTAATTATTAAATAATTCCTTGGAGTCATTTTTAAATAGAAGGGATACTCATATAATTCCCCTAAAAAAATAGGATGAGCAAAGGAATGTAAATAAAACTGTTACTGACTAAAGAAGAATAGATGAAAGCAATAAAGGTGGAAATGAATCTTTAAACTCCAAGCAAATACGAGACTCGGTTGATCTCCTTAGTAGCTGGAACGCTATTGGAAGTAAATGAATTCTCAAAATAGAGTGAGAGTTTGATGGCAAAGACTTAAGACACACCTATATAGCTATAGAATGTACACAATATGAGAGATTGATTATAGAGAAGTTATAGGGATGCATATTTGGGAATAGATTGAGATGCGAGAAAACCTATCTCTAAATTTGTTTTCTTAAATCTATATCTAAGCTCTTTTTTTTGATAATAATGGTGCCCTATTTTAGAAAAGTAAAAAAAAAATACTATGTTGCCTTATCCGCATCAAAAGTTGAATTTATAGTATTTTCAACTACAATAAAAAAAATTGCTTGTCTTAGATAATTTTTGGTTCCTTTGAGAGTCACTAAACTAAAACTAATATAGTATTAATCAACTGTGATAGTCAAGTAACAAACACTTATATAAAAATCCAAAATTTCATTTCAAAAGCATGAATATAGATACCAAGAATAATTATTTGAAAGATATAGCAATATGAGGTGAAGTGAATATAAAGAATATACCTAGATGCGATATGATGACAAACATAATGACAAAATCAATTTCGAGAAATATATAAATTCAAAAGTGACTACCATCTTTTAGTGAAAGAATTAAATGCAATTACAGCTTGAAAAAATATGAGATCAAAGAAGAATAAAGATGTTTGATATAACTTAAAGGTAGAACAAACAAAATTTATTCAATGATCAGTTCGTTTGTCCACTACAAGAAAAATGAAGTTTAGCGACGAAAATTACCGACGGAATTTGGATATATTCCGTCGGTAACCTTATTTAGAGACGGAATTTACTGACGAAAAAAGTCGTCGCGGATACGGCCGTAGGTAAACTTACCGACGGAAATTATTCCGTCGGTAAATTTACCTACGGAATTAACGACGGTATGAAATAAAAATTTTTCTGTCAGAAAATTACCAACGGAATTGACTTTCCGTCGCTAATTACCGACGGAAAAAAATTCCGTCGCTAAATCCAATATTTTAGCAACGGAATTTTTTTTCCGTCGGTAAATTTGCTGAAAACTATTTTTTAAAATTTACCTGCAAAGTGTTTAGTTTCTCTGGAAGCCA
>JANVCQ010000001.1:6277901-6293582 GCA_025531925.1 Erythroxylum plowmanianum
AAGTTCCCTCCAAATTTAGCGACGAATATTAGTACCGTCGCTAAATCACTCAATTTTAGCGACGGAAAGCATATTTCTGTCGCTAATTGCCAACGGAAATGTTTCCGTTGCTAAATTTCCGTCGCTAATCTACATTTTTCTTGTAGTGGTCGAGATACTATGTATTCCGAACATGTATATATAGGGCAAAGCTTTTGTCATATGTTGATCGCACGAGTTTTTAAACAAGTATAAGAGCTGTAAAATTCTAATTGGTTATTATGTGTAAATGTAAGATGAAAGACACATGCAGCTGTCATAAATATCCGATCATTATGTATAGCTACTCAACTGTCAAAGCAGTTTCATAAATTTATAGATATAACGTTTTTTCATTTTGAATAGAGACAAGAAAGCAAAAGGAAAGACAACAAATCAAGTATGAATTTGCGATTCCTTAATTTGTGAGAAGTAGAACAAAATCATTTACTTTAAAAAAAATGAATTATCCTATCATTTTATAGGCATAAGTATAATTTAACAAAACAATTGATTCTCCGATCTATTCTAGAGAAGATAAAATAATTCTGCTGAATTCTTAATTCATATTGATTAGGTGATTAATGGTAGATTAATAAAAACAGGCTGTTCCAGTTTTTAACACATCTTCTCGGTTATGACTGTAAACTTCTTGGAACATCACGAATGACTAAACCTATTTTTTAATTGATCAAAGTCCTTTTCTGATGAAAAAGGAAAGCATGTAACTTTGTTTGTGAACCAAGTAATTTGTTTTTACCATTGCAGTTCTACTTCATGAGTCCTTCACGGGGACAATGAGACCATGCCTGCCCCAAATAAGGGAAAAGTTTCTATCACATATCACAACGAGCAAATTGTAAATTTGGTTGCACATGACTTGACTAGCTGTTGGAGTTAAACCGTGATGGATCCTGGGATTGATTGGTAGGCTAGTTTCAAATAAAGGCAATCATGTCTAAGTCAGGATGAAAAAAACTACAGTCTTCTGCCTCCATGACGAGCTGCTCCTATGAGACTTTCACTTCAGGCCAACACATCAAAGCTTGAAGTGCACCACGCAGCCAGGCTGGTTAGAGACTAACATGCTCCTGTCTATACACTTAGTTGCATATATTCTCTCTTTAATCGTCAACTTGACTTCTTTATATCTTTAAGTCAATTTCCACTTAGCAATCCTCCTTTTGACGAAATTCTCGATTTGTAAGTCGTCTTGTTAAGGTTTGATAATCAACGTATCCTTACCATCAACCTGAAACGAAAATGAAAGGGAACTAGCATGTTCATGCAAAAATCATCGGCCTTATTTGCCTGAATCATGAGTAACACTGCCAGATCCCTTGAACAAATTTTCATGGTGAAATGGATCATCAGCGCAATGCACAGAACTCAATCTAGGTGAGGCGTTCCAACCAGCTATCTGCTCTATCTCTAGGCCACTGGATCTCACATTTGCTTCTTCTTTGAACTTGATGAAAAACATGGATGACCAGTAATCTTTTGCCAAGTTCTTCATGGACAAAAAGAAAAATGGTGTACTTCTTAATTTCTGTAAACAACCTAGTAAAACTAATTAATATAAAACAAATTTTAAAGTAAAATCAGTATGTTTTAGCAAAACTCCGCTAATTGCTGTAAAGAACATAGTTAAACGACATGAATCCAAGGAGAAATACACACCATTTTCATTAGTTGCAGCACCTCATTTATTGAATTGTGGAAGAGATCAGGATGTGCCAAATTGGTGGTAGTCAATATATCCTGTCGAGTTCGGTGTGATATGTTTACCTCCATTGTTGCACCTATATAGATAACAATGAACAGATCGCCTCATTCATTCAAGGATTTTTCAAGTAAAAAGATAGACCTGTGCCACCCTTATGAATTGCTTGATATTAACTAATGAATGGACCAAGACACCTTTGAAATACTCTTTGCTTTTCTTTCTAACTTAAAGGTTATGCCTTCGTTACTCCTTTAACCGTTCTGTGTCGTTCTGGTCTAGTGTTTCAGTGTATTCTGAAACAGAAAGCCAGAAATATCATGACATTTCAATAAATCCTAACCCAACTCATCCAAAATTTCTCTGTCCTTCCCCGTTTCCGGAACAAAACCTTTTCCTTCCCTATTTCTGAAAATACTAAGCATTATACTTTTAACTCCAAATTTAAACACACAAAAGCAGTGTTCTAAAATTATATTACTTTAAAATACACAATGAAACAACTGGATTTTTCTGGATTGTTGATTGTATCAAAAAGGATCCAATACTTTCGGCAATAGTTTACTAAAGATTCCACCTAAAATTTTCAGGCCAAGTAATTCTAAGTCCATATGAACTTGGTCAGTCTATCACTGCAATAGCACACTCATAGCATGTCTTAGTCACGAATATAAACATGTATGCATCAGATCCTCTATCATCGGACTCCCCTAAGCAACAACCCAAAACATCAACTAGATTCCTACATGTAAAAAAAATTATGGAAACAATTATAGGTTCACGATGAACTTTAAGTGATGAAAACCTGATAAGCTATGACTCAACACGCTAGAAGCTAAAATTATTTCTCAAGATTTAGCAGAAACTTCCGTGCACGCATCCCAACCTGGAATTATATATTTTTCAATAATATGCCGTGCCATGTATATTCGTCTTACAGGATCATCAGCAGGAATTTTGCCAAGCTCATGCACTTCATTATAGAAATGCATGCTCTCCCCAGCCAAACAACTGCAGTTAAGAAAAACTATTAACGTTGTATTGTTTTAACGCAGAAAGTAACCATTTAAAATTTAATCTCCAAAAGGTCTTTTATTAGAATAAGTAAGGCCTTGCTCATTATTGATAAAAAAGAAATATTAAACCTTGGGAATTACCCTTTTTTGTTCAATTCAGATATCTCCATAAGCATTTTGTCAGGAATCGTCCATAAAGCAAAGTTCAGAGATAGAAATACCTGTCTGCAAATGCCATGAATGACTGCCGAAATCTTTTGTCTAGAAGAAGCTTATCCAGTGGCTCATTAGGATCAATAACTGGAGTTGGATCTCTTTGCGACAGCAGTCCACTATCTGGTATGCCCAGGGCCTGACCCATTGTTTCAAATTCTAAAGGTTCCCTTTTCCTCAAGCTGATTTGTGAAAACAATGGCTGTGAACTTGATATGGAGAAAAAAACTAGTACAAGAACACTTGCCTGTGAAGGATACCTGAGTGATGTTAGCAATATACATAAGTCAAATCATAAAATGAATAAAATTCACCGAAAAGTTCACTTTGTTCATGAGAATAGAGAGTAAGTACATACAGTAAGCAGAAGAAAAAATCTTGAGGCAACTTGAAGCCATGAGATATCATCGTGAACTTCATTCAGAACATAAGAAACAATCCATACTCCTGCAAGTTAAAAAGGTAAACTAAGGCCAAGAAAAGGGATCGATAATTGCATCCTACCTTTAATTATTGCAGGTAACAAATTATATTGACTAGGTGGTAATATGCCATTTGTTGATTAGCTTTTAAAATATTTACGTCTATACATCATACTAATTGGTTTCTTGTGCAGCTCTCACAATATTGTAGAGGTAAGTATAATGGACACGATAACAACAATTTTTCTCTGACCATGCATTTTACTTAGACATCCACAGAGCATAGAACACAATGTTGGT
Source organism: Erythroxylum plowmanianum (assembly GCA_025531925.1). Classification (NCBI taxonomy): domain Eukaryota; kingdom Viridiplantae; phylum Streptophyta; class Magnoliopsida; order Malpighiales; family Erythroxylaceae; genus Erythroxylum; species Erythroxylum plowmanianum. The sequence continues at coordinate 6,281,594 of JANVCQ010000001.1, forward strand.
ATGTTTTGCATTAAACTTCTTGTGTCCCATTACACTTGCTTTTTTGAAGTGGTTTCATAGGACTGAATCCTCTGTGTTAGCTATAGCTTGATCAAAGAATTCCAAGCTGGTTAAATTATTTTCTAAAAGAGTATTGATGATTTTGGGGTTCTTGCTGCATGATTGGATGATAAACTGTTGGGCTTTGCAAAAGAGTATTGATGATTTTGGGGTTCTTGCTGCATGATTGGTTGATAAACTGTTGGGCTTTGCCTTATTCAAGGATGAAAGACTAGAAAAAAACCAACTATAAAGTCCATTAATAAAAGTAAAGATGTACCGATACATGTTGCTGATACAAGAATTCCCTTCCAAAGGTCTTTGACTTCATTGAACCTGAACTCGATGTGCCGAATGGTCCATGTAAATCCAAATAAAAGAGAAATGTACACAGCATGAAGGAACACAGTTGGCATGATCCAATGAGCTCCCATGTGGCACCGATAATTCAGCGGTTTCTTCATGTGGACAACTAAAAAATGATAAGGTAATCCACAATGTTAGAACAGTAATATGTCAATGCAGTAGGGGTAAGTGCGAAATACAACACATTTTTGCATACATTTGTGAAGCAGCACTTTAATAAGAAAACACAGAAACAAAATAAAATCAATTTCACTGCAGTGAGCTGAATTTAAGAAAATTGAAGAAACTCTCACATGCGGCACCAGAAATCCATGGCAAGAGAATGAGTGGGAGAAATATATAAGACCTAATTGGCGCTAAGTGTCTTCTGCAATATCAAAGACCAAATTATTAGAGCACAACTCTGTAACAGGTTTAACAGTATAGGAAGTGCCATGCATAAGCTAACATGCCAATGTCAGTAGCAAAATAAAGAATCACAGGACCCGAAAGAGTTCTCTGCGTGAATTGAGCATTACAGATGACTTCCAGCCACAGTATGATTTGGCTTGATTGCAGCCAGATTTACATCAAATGGCAAGCTAGACCAAGCTTTATACTTAAATTCTAATCCATATTGTGTGTGCATTTCTTACTTGAGGAATATGTTATAAAGTTGGAAAGCCTGTGTGATGCGACAGCTCAGCAGCAAACCAAATCCAAATGGACCTTCCATCCATACTGAAGGGGAAAAGCACTTCAGAGAAACAATTATGGTCGACAACAAACAAACTTTAAAAAGAATACTATGCATAACCAAAAGCAAGCAATCTGAAAGGTCATAAAACTATCAGAACCCCATAAATGAATTGAGTCCAAGAAATAAAGGAACCAGAGGATGACCGGCCCAAAAATAGCAGGACTGCCACCAATGCCTCCTCTTGAATTTCAGAAAATTGACGGACATCTGCAGGAGGGAAATTTAAGTAAAATAGAAGTTCTATAAGTGGCTATGCATCCTAAAATGACTACAACGTAAATGCAGGTGAATGAGGTTAATGGGAACAAAGTAAGACGGAAGTGGAACTGGGAAGGATACCACAATTGACAACAAAAGATTCAAGCTTCCAAAGACGTGTATTACTGGAATCCAGAAGCCACTTCCATTAGTGCGAGAAATCTTGTGAACCAAGAACGGAACACTTGACCACCACAAAAGCCTGAAAACGAAAGAAACATGGGAAGAAGCTAAGGTTAAATAATCTGTTTAAGACACGAAGCAAACCCTTCATTTCCAATTCAAACAATACTGGAACATCGTTAAGAAAAAGCATCAAAAAGGGCAACCATCAAACGGATACACGACCCCAAAAAACCAAAAAAGATACCGTTTTTATCAAGGATTACAACCCAATTGATTATCGGAATCAGTCAAACACAGTAGAATCATAAACACATGATAGTTACAGCTGAAAACGAGGGAAAGGATATTAGAGAACTTACAGAATCATGGACATGATTGCTATGGCGATAGCAGAGTAATCGGTGGGACAGCCTCCATTTACGGCACAACTTGTCATGTTCTTGCATTTGATACTAAATCAGAAAGCTTACGGACAAGAACACATCAGAGTTCTGATCTCTTAATCTATCAAGGCTTCAAAGCAAGCCAAGCCAACCCCTTTTGGCTGTTGCTTTTGCTTAGAAGAGCTCTTGTTCAGATTTGACTAAAACAGAAGGTGTCAAAGGGTCCGCCGTCTTAATTTGACAAAGTTGTGATTGTTTTTCTTCCGTCTTAGTCTTACACAAATAATGTACATCCACGTGGATTTTTTTGTTTTTAGCGAAAATGATATTTGCTTTAAATCATTCGATCCTAGATTTGGGATAATGTTCTTGACAATATTGTTTAGATGCAAGTGGAACTATTGATCTTATTAAATTAAAATCATTCAATCCTAGATTCTTATGGTAGGGCTAATCTTGGAATACCCCAAAGGGTATTTTAGTGTAAGAACACAGACTCCAATGTATTTCATTTGTTTCTTATCTTACTCCTAGTATTAAAGAAAAAAGCCAATCCCTCTATCTGATTTGTTGTCGGAATTGCATCATTGATTTTGGCCTTTGAAAAAAACGGCGGTATGTTATACATATTGACCTTATCAGCTGGTGTGTTCTTCTCTGGACATGAGTTTTGCCTTGGAGAGAGCGAGTAAAAACAATACTGCCACTCTTCACGTAATCACAGTAATAAAGGAGTACTTCTGATTTTTAAGACGTTGATTATGTAAGAATTGGAAATTAAAAAAAAAAAGAAAAACTTGGAGACAATGAATGGACCCCATCAAGTGGAATTGATATGAAAGCAGTATTTGTTGGTTAAAGAGAAAACTATTCCATTAACATCAAAATCTATGCAGATAATGTGAGCCAAGCCGTTTCCTCTGCATAGACAACTTCTGCAGCCATTTCACCACCGTCATCAACAAAAACAATAATAATGTGATGAATACTGTTAAGAAAAGCCACTTTAAGAGGGCTAACCTCCTAAAAATGAGATGCAGAAAGAAACTAAAGAGACAACGACGAGAACGAGAAGAAGAAGCATAACAGAGAGAAGGCGGAGAGGAAAAGTGTACGTAAATCATTGTTTTCCAAATCCTTAAGAAGCCACAACGCCATAACAAAATTACAAAGTAAAGTTTCCAACAATCCTCAAACAATTCCGTCTAACAAAAACAATTCATTAACTTGGCACATAGTCATCTAACTTTTTGAGTTGGTGTCTGATTCTGATGGGTCTTCTATTTGCAATGTCAATCTCATTCTTATCATTATCTACCTCATCAAGAGCAACTTTGTCCTCAAGGTTGAAGGTCGGGTACGTCTTTTTGAAACTGTCCAGATTTTCCCATGATGCTACCTCCAACGGCAAACCTGGCCATTGAATTAGAATTTGAGAAGTCCAGCTATTGCCAATTTTGATATTGCGAGAGTTCAGAACAACTAACGGAAGGATTAGAGGCTGATTATCCATAGCAGAGGAAGGAAGAGCAAGAGTTGGAGTTGTTGTAGGTTTGAGGCATAATTTCAAGACTGATATATGGAACACTGGGTGCATCGGGCATCCTTTAGGTAGCAAGAGTTTATAAGCAACTAAACCTACCCGTTTAATGATTTGAAAAGGTCCATAAAACTTCTTACTGAGTTTGGAGTAAGAGGCATCAGTGAGGGATTTCTGCTTGTAAGGTTGTAGCTTGATGTAGCACCACTGACCTGGTTCAAAATGAACTTCAGTGCGTTTTTTATCTGCCTGAATTTTCATTCTCAGTTGAGCTTACTGCAAATTGGTCTTTAATGAAGCAAGGAGCTGGTCCCGATCTAAGAGAAACGAATTAACGGCTTCATTGGAAGAGGATCTTGGGATGTAGGAAGGTATATTCGGTGGTGGTTTGCCATATATAGCCTGAAAAGGTGACATTCCAATGGAAAAATGCAAAGATGTATTATAAGATAATTCCATCCATATTAGATACTTGGTCCACTGTGAAGGTTTGTCCATCACAAAACTCCTCAAATATTGATCTAGACATCGATTGAGGACCTCCGTTTGGCCGTCCGTTTGAGGATGGTATGCACTGGAAGTAGCCAGAGTTGTACCACTGTACTGAAACAAGGCTTTCCAAAAACGGCTCAGAAAAATTGGATCCCTATCAGAGACAATCGTTTTGGGAAAAGAGTGGTGTTTAACCACCATTTCCATGAAGAGTGATGCCACTGCCGAAGCTATACATCCTGTTTTCAACATTCCGAAATGTCCATATTTGGACAATCTGTCAATTACAACCAAGATAACCAAAAAATCATTAGAAGGTGGCAACCCTATGATGAAATCCATTGAGATATCCTCTCAAATATGTTATGGAATCGGTAATGGTTGCAAACTACCCTAAAGCTTAGCAATGCTATATTTAGCTTGCTGGCAAGTGTGACAGTTAGATATATATTGCTTAACACAACTACGCATTTTATCTTAATAAAAACTAGAAGATAATCTACTTAATGTCTTATGAATACCAATATGTCTCGCAATTGGAGTGTTATGGAATTCAAAAAGGATTTTAGGAATGAAAGGTGATGTGTAGTTTAAGCAAATTCGGTTATGTTTATAAACCATGCCATTTTTTAATGAAAAAGTTGGTGTTAGTGGGTTGCTTTCTTGATGCTTTTGCAGGAGTTAATTGTAGTAAGGATCAGAGAGGACCTCTTTTTTAATATCTGCAATGAGATGGAAAACTAGAATGGAGAGAGCTTGAAGTTCTGGTTGGGGTTGAGTATTTGGTGGAGGGTGAAATTGCCTAGAGAGTGCGTCAGCAATAACATTGGATTTCCCAATCTAATATTGAATGTCAAAGTCATAGCCCATAAGTTTGACAAGGAATTTGTGATGATCAGGAGTGTGTATGGGTTGTGTGAGAAGGTCAATCAAGCTGTGATGGTCAGTTAATATAGTGAAATGGTTTCCCAAGAGATACTGCCTCCATTTACTAACGGCTTGAGTCAAAGCATAGAGTTCCCTTACATAAGTTGAAGACTTAGCAAGGTTTGGTGATAGTTTTTTACTAAAGTATGCAATTGGGTGATTTTGCTGCATAAGGACAGCCCCTATACCTAAACTAGATGTGTCTGTATAGATTTGGAAGGGCTTTGAAAAGTCTGGTAGAGATAAGATTGGGGCAATGGTTATAGCTTTTTTTAAGAGCTTTAAAAGCATTCTGTGAATCCTGAGACCATTGGAACTTGTCTTTCTTGAGAAAATCGGTGAGGGCATGAGCAATAGAGGCATAATTGCATACAAATTTGTGGTAGTATCTTGTAAGACCTAGGAAACCATGAAGGGATTTGAGATTGTGTGGTACTTTCTAGTTTTGGATGGCAGAAACTTTTTTTGGACTAGGATTAGCACCAGAAGCTGAGATAACATGGCCTAGATAGTCAATTTTAATGTAGGCAAAGCAACATTTAGATTGCTTGGCGAACAAGGAGTGTGAATGTAAGCATTCTAGAATGATTTGAAGGTGACTAAGGTGATCCTCAAATGTTTTGCTATAGATTAAAATGTCATCGAAGAAGACAATGACAAACTTGCAGAGGAAGGGCTTGAAAGTGAGGTTCATGATAACTTAGAAGGTAGAAGGTGCATTGGTTAGACCAAAAGGCATTACAAGAAACTCGTAATGACCCTCATGTGTTCAAAAGGCAGTTTTATGGATGTCATGGCTATGGATACCAATTTGGTGATATCTGGCACTTAAATCAAGTTTGGAAAACACCGTTGCACCATGTAATTCGTTAAGTAATTCATCGATTGTAGAAATGGGAAATTTGTCTTTAATGGTGACTTGGTTGAGAGCCTTATAATGGGCGCAAAAGCACCAAGTGTCATCTTTTTTTCGAACCAATAACACAGGGGAGGAGAAAGGGCTGTGACTATGCCTGATTATACTAGAACTCAACATTTCAGAAACTAAACGTTCTATTTCAGTTTGGTAGTGATGGGGGTATCAGTACGGTTTGACGTTAACAGATTTTGTGTTAGGAAGGAGGTGTATGTAGTGGTCAATGGCACGGTTAGGGGGTAAGGAATTTAGTTCCATAAACATATCCTCAAATGATTCTAGCAAGGAATTCAAAAGATCAGAGTTAGAATATACCTCTGTGAATCCATTGGGGTAGAAGCAAAAGAAAATAGTTGGAAGCATTCTGAAATTTCCCCTGTGGTTGCCATACTACTAAGCTGATGCAAATGGATCTCATCCAACTGGTGATGTGAATTTCCTGTTAGTGTGTTTAATTTCCCTTTATACTAAAATTCCATGGTAAGATTTTGGTAGTCTGTTGTGATACACCCAAGACCAGCTAACCATTGTACTCTAAATATAATATCTGCTCCCTGTAAATTGATGACATAGAAATCAATCAAGAAAGTTTCATCTCCTAGTTTGAGTTTCACCTACGAGTAATAGCCTTCGCAAACTAACGATTGGTCGTTTCCCACTATGACATTGAAGTGAGGTGAGGTGACTATTGGTAGCTTTAGAAAAACAACCATTCTCTCTTGAATAAAATTATGGGTACTACCTCCATCTATGAGTGTTTAAACTGGAACACCTGCAATGTGCCCCTACAACTTCAGTGTACTTGGATAGAATTGCCTTGCCATAGCATGAAGATTGATCTCTAGAGTCTCCAGCAGTGAGTTCTCGGTTGGAGGATCTTAAGAACTGGTAATTTTGTTAACTGATTGTTCAAACTGGGTTTGATAATCACTGAGGGTCAAAGTTTGAACCAATTTGCTTAACTTCCCAAAATAATCTTCGTATTGTGAAAGTCTAAATCTCTTCTCAATAGCCAGTAAAAACCCATCCCAATTAACAATCAAATTACTATCGTTCATCCAATCAAACCATTCTAGAACTGGACCATCTAGATGAAATGAAACAATTAACAATCTTTGAGCAGTCAGAGTGTTATAATAGTCAAAGTATCTTTAGATGCGTGATATCTAAGCTAAAGGGTTGTTGTTGTTGAATCTGGGAACATCGAGCCTCATTGTTTTAATTGGTGGTGGAACAGGATGTTGGTGTTCGAAGGGTTGTTGTCAGATGATGTGTTGTTGGAATGGTGGAGGAACTGGTTATTGTTGAATCTGTGATGGAGGCCTTTGGAATTATTGCTCAACTTTAGCATATAAGGCTTGTAATCCAAGAGCAAGATCTCTCAAGGATGCGATGATGGCTTCGATATTTACGTTCTGGTTTGTGATGAGAGTAGATTGACACTTATGCAATGTTGTAAGTCGAGCAATCGCCTCCTCCATTCTTGCTTGCCTCGTGCCTTCAGCCATTTGGATTGTCCGGAGGAATTGTCTCTCAATGAAAGTACCAAAATGTTAAGAAAAGCCACTTTAAGGGGGCTAACATCCTGAAAATAAGATGTAGAAAGAAACTAAAGAGACAATGACGAGAAGAAGAAGAAGAAGAAACAAAATAGAGAGAAGGTAGAGAGGAAAAGTGTACTATAAATCATTATTTTCCAAATCCTTGACAAGCTACAACGTCATAATAGAATTACAAAGTAAAGTTTCCAACAATACCCTCAAATAACTCTGTCTAACAAAAACAATTCATTAAATGGACACATAGTCATCTAACTTCTTGGGTTGGTGTCTAATTCTGATGGGTCTTCTATTTGCAATGTCGGTCTCATTCTTATCAAATACATAGATTAAAACAAGTAGAAGCTTAATGATGGTAACCAAGTACCTTGAGAGCCTTGATGAAATTTTTGATCCTGAAAGTGGTGCGTTTCTTCTTCTTTGGTTTTGATATGGTATAACTAAATGAATGATCACACAGTTTCTCTCTTCTCCTCTCTTCAAATATGGCACTGAAGGATTTAGTAGAAGAAGGTTCTTTCCACTCCCCAAACTTTAGTATTGGTTGCATACAACTATTTTTTGTGGACTTTTTCTTCATAGGAAAACAGCTAAGTCACATTTGCATAAACAATTTTGAAAAACCACATTTGGACATATAAGTATCAAATTCACCATCCACATGAGATGAAAAGAAAACCCCCCTTAATCAAATATCAAGTTCCAAAGAACATCAAGTTTATCCAATCATCCAAATTTCTCCCCCTTGGGACAAAAAGATGCCAAAAAGTAAGACAAATAGTCATGCATGTACCTTGAAATCTCTCCCTGAATGAAACATTCACTATAAACAATCGGATGTCTCCCCCTTGAGACAAATCAGTATCAAAATGCATAATCATAATAATCAACTATAGATACGGCGGAAGAATCATAAGCACGTCAATATGACAATTTACCACCATTCAAAACACTGAGAGATATGCCCGAAAGAGAGAGATATACCCAAGAGAGATCCATACTGATGCGAGAGCTGAAGAGTCTTCGGTAGAGCCAAAAAGAAATCACAATGCAAACTTCTAAAAAAGAGACAACAATAGCAACAAAAAACTAAAGAACAAAAAAAACAAATCTTTTCTTTTCTTTTCTTTTCTTTTTCGTTTTGTTTTTTTGGTTTTTAACAACAAACAAATACTTTAAAAGTGTAAAGCACACTATCGTTGTACCCCTCGAAGAAATTCAAACCTGATCTTTTTCTTTGGCTCGAATGAAGATGTGTAACTTAAGTAGCCTGCAAGTTCTCGATAATCAACCCTTTTCTTTCTCTTGTTTTTCTTCTTTCACTCACATCTCCAATTTAACATTTTCTGCTGGATGATTTATTCGGATTTAAGATGAAGAACCTCGGTTCAAATCAGCTTCCATTATTTTCGTTGGTTCATCATCCGAAGTAATTGAAAGTTCTTCAGTTCGAGCAGTTACTTCCTCAATAGTAACTAACTGCAAATCAGTTTTTGCAGTTACTTCCTCAGTAGTAACTAACTGCAAATCTGAGCATTTTCTTGTTTTTCCTTCACTATATTTTTGTGCTTGTACTTGACCTTTTCTAATCCAAGCTTGCTTCGATACCATGGGATGCTACTGAAAATTTAATGAAGAGTGTCTGACCCCTTTGAAACATCATTTGTAGTAACTGATAACATCTTGGCCTTATATGTCCAATGACTCCACAAAAGTTACGTGTGGGTATAAATCTTCAATTCTTTCTCGATGTTTCTTCTTCTCAGACATATTTGGATATGTCATCTTTCTTCTTATTCACTTTAGAGCACTCACCCTTATAGCCAATGCCTTGAAGATCCCCTTTAACTTTATCAATTTCTAACAATTTCTCTAGCTTTTCGTTACCTCCATTTAACATTCTTAATTCCTTTTCGGTACTTACTAATTTCATTCTAGGTTTACCAAGCTCATTTGATGTCAGCATCAAATTTTTTTAACTGTTGGATGGTGTTCTTTATGGTGAAATTCTCTTCCTTCAATCTTTCATTCTTTCTACATATATTCACCAATTTTTCGTACATTAATTCATAAGCCTCGTAAATATTCTCCATTTTATCACTTGACCCACTTTCATCACTGTCATAATCTGAGATCGAGCTTTGACCTGAATTATTTGCATTTTTCTCAAAATTTCCAGATTTACTCACTTTTTGTCTTCAGTTACTTCCTTCTCGATTACTGTTAAACAAGTAACCAGACTTTTGCTGTACAAAGTAACTAAAGCATCATTTTTCATAACTTCTTCTTGACTTATGGATTCGTTATCACTCCAAATGCTCGTATAAGATTTTCCTTTTCTCTTCTTCATAGTATTAGCACACTCTACTTGAACATGTCCGAAGCCTTGACACTCATGGCATTGAATTATCTTTATCTTTCTTTCTCCCTTTTGAGCTTTGGCTTGTTTGAAGTTGTTGTTCGATGAGCTCCTGCCTTTTCGTCTAAACTCGGGTTTGTCCTTTTTCACTCTCTTCAACTAATTACTGAACTCTCTTGTTAATAGCTCCACATCCTCATTCTCGTCAAATTCATCTTATATATTATTCATTGTTTTCCAGTTTCTACCTGTAGTGCCAATCCTTTGCTTCTTTCTTGCTTACCTCTCAAAAGATTCATTTCGAAGTTTGTGAGGATTCTAATAACTTTTTCCAATGACAGGTTATCAATGTCGTGAGCTTCCTCTATTGCTACAATTTTCGGAATAACTCTTGGAGGCAGTGATCTCAATGTTTTCTTGACTAATTTCACGTTGGAGTATTTCTTCCCCAGTTGATGTGCCTGATTCGCTATATCTCGTAGTTTTTCATGAAAGTCTCCAATAGTCTCATTGTCATCCATCTGCAGCTCTTCAAACTGTACAGCTAACATTTGTAGTTTCGACGCTATCATAAATTTTGATCCTTCATGAATAGTTTGTAAAGCATCCCATGCTTCTTTAGTTGTTTCACTGGTTGATTTCATTGAGAAGCGTCCCCCATCAACAACATTGAATATTGCATTCGTTGCTTGTGAATTTTCAAGTGCACTTTCTTCTTCGGCTCATATCTATTCAGATGGGCCTTTTTGAACTGTCTCTCCTTTATTGTTAGTAATTGTCGGATGCATCCACCTATGTACTACCGAATGCCATGCTTTGTTATCCTGAGCTTGGATGAAGACTCTCATCCGTGATTTCCATATAGGATATTTAAATCCGTCCAACAGTGGTGGCCTGATAATCAATGCTCCTTCTTTTATAGCCATGTTTGCGAAAATAGAATCTGCACCAACTTACTATCAAGTTCTGAATCAGTGACCTTCTCTGATACCAATTGAAAAACTGAAGGGGGTTAATTATTTCGCAAACTTTCTGCAAATTTCTTTGACACTAACAAAATATAAAAACAAGCAAAACCGAAATAATAAAAACACCAAAATTTTGTTAACGTAGTTCGGCACACCTTGCCTATGTCTGCAAGGCCCTCACCTAGCTTAATTACTTTCACCGAAGTACAATAGTTTTACCTAAGGCTTTACTGAGCCGACATCACTCAATCCTTGATACTATCTCTTAACCTCACTTTCTGTGAAAGAATTTCACACCCAATAGTATGACCGCCTCGTACTAACCTCGTCAGAGGATTTGTCTAACTACTTTCATTCAAAACAATAATAAATAAAATAACTCAAGTATTTGATCAACTGAAAATTAAATAACAAAAACACTTGAGACAAAGAAGACTTCCCTATGAATTTGTCTTCTCAAAATAATTCAACCGAACACTTTTCTCCATAGCTAATTCTTCCTTCATGAAACGAATTACCATAAGACAAAACGCAGTCCACAACCTTCTCTATATCATATCACGTGAGTCCCAGCTGAAATAAATCCACATACCCCAAATTCCACTGTATATGAAAAGAAACTCAGCAAGTAATATTCAGCTTAGAACAAAAAATCATACGTAGTCCTTCAAGGATGTTTCGACGATACACATCCACTGCTTCCAAGTGATTCACGCGGGTTGCTTTTCAATATACTCAAGGTGGAACACGTTTTTGACTCACACAAGAACAAGGTGTGCAATCTCCCAAAGATGTTTTCCAAAGACACAAAATAATCAGCTCCTACGACAAAATGCCAAGTGCACACTATACCCAAGGTGAGACACAATCGTCAACTCATCAAAGAGCAAAGATGCGCAATCAACTAGTTTTGTATCTTTCTCACCTGTGACCCATGCAACATCAACTTCACACCTACCATATTATTTTACCGTAAAACCCACCTCTAGGTTTTTCCAATGACGTGTAGTAGTAGACTCCTTTTCTAAATCAAATAAGTGGGCAATATCCACTGTAGAGATTCACAGCAGCTACTTATAATCAATGTGTATGACACAAACTCAATTAATTAGAGAGAGTGCACCTACACCACGCAATTTGCAGTTTTCAATTTACCCAAACTCAACAGCAAACTTAATACCGCATACAACATATGCATAAATCCTTCACATAATAAGTGTTGAACCCCGAACCTTCGGTAGAAATTAGAAATATTAAAATGAATTCAATGAGTGTGTTTGTATAAGTATTGTGTTATAGATGTTATTGTGCTTAAAG
>JANVCQ010000001.1:6296197-6312583 GCA_025531925.1 Erythroxylum plowmanianum
AATACACGATTCAACCCCCCTTCTCGTGAATTCTATATCTTCTTATAAGTACTGTATTAACGTGTGATTCACTTCAAAAAATTCACTGACCTTTCTTCTTCTGTATCCAAAACAACCATTGTTATTGTTGATGGTGAATCATCAAAAGTTGAGGGTATTAGTAAAATCAAAATCTCATGTTCTCTTACTCTTAACGACGTACTTTATGTGCCTGACCTTGATTGCAGCCTCTTATCTATTAGCCAAATTACCAAATCCCATAATTACACAGTATCATTTTCTTCTGTTGATTGCGTGTTTCAGGACAACCACATTTTGAAGACGAATGGCAGTGATAGGGAAAAGAATGGGCTGTACTTTCTGGATTATGTTCCAAATTCGATTGGTTCAGTTGCTCATCTTGCTAGTAGTCATCACTTTGAACAAAATAAAATTAATATTTGGGCATGGCATAGGTGTTTAGGCCACCCATCTTTTGCTTATTTGAAACAGTTGTTTCCTTCCATGTTCAAAGGATTTACGTTATCTGTTTTTTTTGTGAGACTTGCATTTTGGCAAAAAATCATCATACTACTTTTTCATTTTCTGAATCTATATCTACCTTGCTATTTGATCTCATTCATACTGACATATAACGTCCTTCACCTACCACCTCTCATAATGGTATGCGATGGTTTATCATTTTTACAATGATAAGACTCGAATGACATGGCTATTTTTGATGAAATCTAAACATGAGTTTTTTGATATAATTCGTAATTTTGTCTATTTCATTGAGACTCAATTTCATTCTGTGATTAAAATGTTTCGATCAGATAATGGTAGTGAGTATATGTCAAATGCTGTCCAAAATTTATTTAAAGAGAAGGGTATTCAGCATCAAACTTCTTATGTGTACTCTCCTCAATAGAATGGCATTTCTGAAAGTCAAAATAGACATATTTTAAATGTTGCTAGAGCTCTTTTAATTGATAGTGACGTTCCACTTACTTTTTGGACCGAGGCAGTTACCACTACTGTTTACCTAATGAATCGGACTCCCACACTTGTTTTACAATATCAAACTTCTCTGCAAGAACTTTCTAATATCATGATTTACCCTCTATAGTGAGATTACCCCCCAAAATTTTTGGTTGTGTTGTCTATGTCCATTTGTTTGCTCACCAGCGCACTAAACTTACTCCACACTCACTTAAATGTGTTTTTCTTGGCTATGGTACTAAACAAAAAGGGTATAAAGCATACCACCCCTCTTCTAATAAGGTGTTTGTAACTATGTATGTTGTCTTTAATGAACATGAATTGTTTTATAAATCTAGCACTTTACTTCAGGGGGAAGATGACATAGAACTAAAGGATTTGTCAATGGAATCGCAATATCTGATGTTTGATGAACATCCTATTCCCAATTGTACTGCACATAATAATAATTCAAGTGAGTAGAATCTAGACAGTACATCTCCTTCTTCTTCTTCAGCACATCCAATGTCTCCTTCTAAGGTATGTCCTTTTGACTTAGCTATCTCAAACCAGTCTGAACCACAACAAATTTCTTTCCATTCTACTTATCAATTACCTGTTCGTGCTATTAGAGGGAAACCACCTACTAGATATGAGCCTGAAATTTCATCCAAGTCTAAATATCGTATAGTGAATTTTGTCTCTACTTACAGGTTAAATGGTTCTTATGCATTATTTTTGTCTAGTGTATCCTCTGTCTCTATTCCTAGTGATGTGCAGACAACATTAGAAGACCCAAAATGGACTAAGGCTATGGAGGAAGAATTGGGGGCATTGGAAGCTAATGGGACGTGGACTTTAGTTGACTTGCCTGCAGGGAAGAGGATTGTGGGGTGTCATTGGGTTTTTGCAATTAAACATCATGCAGATGGTAGTGTGGAAAGACATAAAGCTCGTTTGGCGACTAAGGGGTATACTCAATTATATGGGGTAAATTACCAGGAGACCTTTGCACCTGTGGCTAAATCAAATATTGTGAGTCTTATTGTCTTTGCAGTAAATAAAAATTGGCCCTTACTTCAATTTGATGTAAAAAAAATGCTTTCTTGCATGGAGATTTAGTTGAGGAGGTAAATACGGATCCTCCTCCTGGTGTAAAGGAATATGCAGGAACAAATAAAGTATGCAGGTTGCATAAAGCCTTATACGGACTGAAACAATTACCCCGAGCTTGGTTTGGTCAATTTACTAAATCAATGAATATTTTTGGTTATGTTCAGAGTAGTGATGATCATACCTTATTTCTTAAACATCGAGGAAGTTTGGTTACTGCATTAATTCTATATGGCGATGATATGATATTAACAGGTAATGATTTGGAAGAACAAGAGTCTTTACAGAAGCATCTAGCGAAGGAGTTTGAGATAAAACAACTAGGAGAGCTAAGATATTTTCTCGACATTGAGGTTGCTCGATCCAAGCATGGTATTTTTCTATCTCAAAGGAAGTACATGTTAGACTTATTGGCTGAGTGTAGGATGCTTGATTGTCGATCTGTTGAGACTCCTATGCTTGATTGTCAACCTGCTGAGACTCCTATTGAACAAAATCAAAGACTATGTCAATCCTTAGGAGCACTTCAGGTTGACAAAAGACGCTATCAAACGATTGTTGGGAAACTTATATATTTATCACAAACTAGAACTGAAATTTCCTATGCTACCAATCTTGTTAGTCAGTTTATGCAGGACCCTCGTGAAACCCATGAAGTAACAGTCACGAGGATCTTGAGATACTTGAAGGCTTATCCCGGGAGAGGACTTCTTTATTCTAGTCATGCCCATATGCAAGTTGAAGGATATAGTGATGCAGATTGGGCTGGTTCATTAGATGATAAAAGGTCTACGTGTGGTATTTTACATTTGTGGGTAGAAATTTAGGGACTTGGCATTGCAAGAAACAAGCGGTAGTTTAGAGGTATAGACCTTGGTGTTTGTGAATTATTGTGGTTGAAGAGATTAATGGAGGAACTTGGTTTTGGTTTAGATGCACCTATGAGACTTCACTGTGATAATAAATCTGCGATTGAAATTGTTTTGAATCCTGTACAGCAAGATCGTACTAAACATGTTGAGATAGACAGGTTCTTTATTAGAGAAAAGTTGGATGCACAGATTATTTTATTTCCATTTGTTAGTTCTGATCATCAGTTGGCAGACATATTAACTAAGGGGGTTTCAAGAAGCTCGTTTGAAAATGTTATATTCAAGTTAGGTGTTTGTGATATCTTCGCACCAACTTGAGTGGGGGTGTTGATGATACTAGAGGATAAGAATGATTTTAATTAAAGGATAAGAATGATTTGAATTATTAGATAAGGATTGTGTATTTTGAATTTACAGTAGATTAGGCACTTTTCGTTGGACATGGTGTTATATATAACTTGTAAATCTCCAGATGAATACATATGGGAAACTTCAATTCCCTTTTCCTATTACTATTGTTATATTTGGCAAAAATGACAAAAAAAGGAGTGTGTGCATTGAAGTTGAAAATTTCTTGATGGGTTTTTGAGAGGTTAAAGGATTTGAGATTTGATCCTCACATGAAGCTTACCTTGAATCCTACGTGACTTTCCTACATTAGGTTCTATTGTTTGTTCTCAGTGGACATTTTCTTTGCCTTGTAGTAGAACACTCCAAGACGAACAAAATATATAAATTCTACCAGGTTCAAAAGCTTTGGAAGCGGTACCTTTTGAGATGAAATTATTGTATTTTCTTTTGTGCCAATCAGTTTCAGTTTTAGGCCTAAATCGTGAGGCTAACGTAACTTTTCAAAAGCATAATCCTTATAACAATCATGTATATTGAAAATAATGCATGAATTAATAATACTGCTTTATATATATATATGTTAAACAAACTTAAAGACAAGTAAGTGTCAAGAAAAACAAGAAAGAATCCAGCCTACATAATAAGTAGGAAACCAAATTAAGGCAGACAAATAATTGTAAAACTTAATACAACCCAAACGCAGCATAAAGAGACCTAAGAGAGATATCGGATGTTCTAGTTTGAATGCATGACAGGGTTGACTTGTAAAACTCAATACATAAAGAGACCTAAGAGAGATGTCAGATGTTCCAGTTTGAATGCATGACAGGGCTGATCTTTCCAGCCACCTTCTTAACAATCAGAATTTATGTAATTCAATATTCTAACAAAGGGTTGAAGTATCCATATTATGATTCTTAAAAAATCTTGAGTTTTTTGCTTTTTCAAATGCTATAAATAATGCAGCTTAATTTTATTTTGAATAAACTTGGTAACAGCTCATTTTCCTAAATTTAATTTTTCTGTTGTAATATTATTTTAGTTTATATAAGCATCATACATTCTTTAATCATCTTAGTTTAAATTAAATAATATATAACTTGATTATGTAGTTTAGATTCCATCAAAATCAAATTGATTCATCTTATCTCCAACCATGTATAGATACAATAAAGGTTGTGATAGATGTATGTTTGACTATATTTTTACGCTCATTGATATTCTATACTTTTGTTGTATATTTGTTACTTAATTTGCTCCAAGTGTGTTTAAGGTTATAATTGCCTTCACATATTTAAAAGAAAAGAACTTAGACGAAAACATGATATAAAACGAAGATTTGATGCACAGAAGGGATGCACGGTCATGCATCTACCCTTGCACTTTTCCTAGGCCGTGCAGTTTTGCAATTTTCAAAGAATTTGGTGATGTAACGTCTTAGATTAACTTGAATTTATATTGAGAGAATGAAAAGGCTTGTTAATGTTAACTAATTATTCTTAAGTTTAATGATTTTGATATTTATGTTGATTCCTTTAAGGGTAAGCAAAGAAACAAACAAACCCATTAAAGGTTCTATTAGAAACAGAGAGATTCTTTAGATTATACACAATTGATATATGTAGACCATTTTTTTCCTCTTTATTTTGATGAAAAATATTTATCTTATTTGTATATAACCATTCAATATAGATATATATATATATATACAACCTTCAGGTTTTTAAAGTAGAAGTAAGGAAACAAAAGGACAAGGTAATAAGATCGTAAGGTAAGTTGGGAGCGGAGAATTGGAATAACCAATCCTAAAATTTTCAACCTTTTGGAAATTTTCAATTTAGTGTATAAACTTTTAACTTTTTCAGTTGAGTGACCAAATTTTTAAACATTAACAATTTAGTTCAAAACGTATATGATGATATGGCTAATAGATAGATATCTACGTGACATTTAGTAGACATTTTATATTATCAAAAATAGCCTTTTGAAGTGAATTGTTAAAGTTTTAAAAGGTTAACAACTTAATTGAAAAATTTAAAAGTTTGGACACTAAATTGAAATTATCTTAAAAGGTTAAACATTTTGAATATGTTATCTCATGGAGAATATTATAGTCTTACGAAGAAATTATAGCCAAGGATAGACAACGGTTATTTTACTAACTATGTAGAGAATATTGTAGGATTTACATTTTAGTTTCTCTCAAATACACCAAAGGTATTTGAAAATTATGCAAGGTTCCATAAAGATTTTAAGTTTAATGTGAATATTCCTTATCAAGTTGAATAAAAGGAAATATTAAACTCTTATGAGAGACCCCTAATCTTAGATAAGTTGATTATTTTTCAACACACTTAATAGATTATAGAATAACCAATTCAAGGTATAACATCCTATAAATAACACATTAATGATATTCCTACTCAATAAAAAGTGGGTATTAAAAAATTCATAAAGATAAGGGGATGTACGATTTTTATGATTATGTGGTTTATTTTAAAAAATTAGACATGATTCATCTTAATAATTTGATCTCTTTTGCAGAGTAATGAATAATGTTACTTTCAATCTCTAGTATGAATTTATATAAGATGATACGCAATTAATGGCAAATGATGAAGTTTGAGATCGTATCCAATTACTATAAATGATTAAAGCCATCGGTTATAAATGGATTTGCAAAGCTAAAACATTTCACTTAAAAAGAATGCATTGATTATTATAAAGAGATAAAAGGATAGATTTTTAGCCAAATATTTCACTTAAAAAAAGCATTGATTATTATAAAACCTTTTCTCTAATTTATAAGAAAGATTCATTAATGATAATTATAGCTTTATCATTATAATTTCATCAATGAATGTACAAAAAAAAAACTTTTTTGAATAGAGAATTTTAGGAAGAACTATATATGGCTTAGCTTGAATGGTTTGCTTAAAGTGATAAAATCAATTAGTTTACAAGGTAAAGAGTTTTATATAAGGAAACATCGTTGATAATTAAATATGCCTTAATTTTAGTGGAAGAAAATATTTATTTTAGTCAATATACTATTTACTAAAAATTTTGAAATAAAAGATATAGAATAAGCATCTTATGTCATTATATAGATATTAACAAATTAAGATAATTTTAATAGCAAATTAAGATTATCTTAGAAAGCGAAAATTGGAAAAGTTTTGACTAACACATTTTCATCGTTAGTAGAACCTATTGGCAAAACTAACAAATTTAGTTTGAATCTGTGTCTAAATAATAAGAAGCAATGAAAAATATATCATATACATCTACTAGGTAGTTTAATTTGCATGAGTTTATACTTGGATTAATATAGGAATGTTAATGTAGGACTTAAGCACTAGACAATTTCTAAGAAGTATAAAATATCTATATGCATGCACTCTAGTAACTAGGAGATGATATGCTATTCGAATTATATTTATAGGATAAAAGACATTAAAAAATCTATATTTGGATTTTTTTCGACTTGCTTGCGGTACAATCTTATGGAAAAGTACTAAGTGCCTGTTTGTTTTAACTTTTGGAGGGTGAATAAACACTTTTTTTCACCGCAAAAACTGTTTTTAAGAAAAATAAGTGTTTGGCTGTAAAATTCAAAATCACTTTTTTAAATATAAAAATGACTTTTTTGGAAGCTAAAATACAACTTTTTGAGAAGCTCAAATTTGAAGATTTTCAAAAAAGCACTTTTTTTGTAGATTTTTCAGATCAATTAATGAAACTTTTTTTATAGTCCTCTTTACCATTATGTTTTTACACATAATTCTCATAATACTCACAAACACATATTCACATTTATTTTGAGATTTATATAATATTATTTGACTTTTTATATGTTTTAATATTTATTTTTATATTAGTTTTACTTATATTATAATCCATATAAAAGATTTGGTTAGATATAATTTTATTTATACTTCATATGTTTTAAAATTATATTATAATTAATATATTGTGCTTTGCATATTGTTTAATATATTTAAAATAATATTTATAAGCATAAATAATTTTTATTACAAAATAAAATATAGTTAAAATTAAAAATGCTTTTTATTTTATGCTATCAAACAATCTATTGTATGAAGTTCTTTCAAAAAAGCTCTTTTTTAAATGACAGTCAAGTAGTCAACTGACTTCTTAGAAAAACTCTACTGACAAAAGCTCTACTGATATAAACTCATCCAAATAGGCACTAAACAAATTATAATTGCCTCATTCATTAGAGAAGTAGAGTTATAACTTACCATGATGTTCGCTATGATTAAGGAATTTCATCTAAAATTTGGGAGTTTGGATAGTAATGTATGACCAATGAAGATTTATTATGACAATTTAATTGCAATATTCTTTCAAAAATAAAAATGAAAGTCAAAGCAAGCATATTCATGTAAAGTATTTAGTTGTTAGACTAGTAAAGCAAAGACAATCATTATTGAGCATACTAGCTCTAAACTGATAATAACTGACGTTATAATTAAAGGTTTGTTGATGTATTCATATATTAAGCACGCACAAATATAATATTAATCAATTTAGATTTCACGTTTGAACTTCTAACTTTATTATAATATAAATGATAAAATTTTGTATATATAATTTTGGAGGGATTTGGTTTACATGGGATAATGATAGTACGAATGAAAATGAATTTAGTGAAGAATAAGAATGAATATAGTCATTATAATTATGATGTTGGTTAGGACGAAGGAATGATACCATTACCATTAATAATTGTTGGTTAGTTGAAAATCTTAAGAAATAAAATTTTGCTAAATTTTTATTTTTCATCAAATTTTAATATATTCTAATTAATTATATTTAATATTAATATATTCTAATTAATTATATTTTTTCCTAAAAAAGAAAAAAAGAAAAAAATTTTACATCAAATTTTATTATATTCTAATTAATTATGTTTAATTTTAATATATTCTAATTAATGATATTTAATTAATTATATTGTTTTGCAAAAAAAGAAAAAATAAAAATTTGTTAAATTTTTTGCATCAAATATTATTATATTATAATTAATTATATTTAATATTAATATATTATAATTAATTATATTCTAATTAATTATATTTTTGCTAAAAAGAAAAAAATAAAATTTTGTTAAATTTTTATATCAAATTTTAATTTATTCTAATTAATTATATTTAATTTTAATATATTTTAATTAATTATATTGTTTTGCTAAAAAGGCAAAAAAAATAAAATTTGTATTACATCAAATTTTAATATATTTTAATTAACTATATTGTTTTGATAAATAAGGAAAAATAAAAATTTGTTAAATTTTTATATCAAATTTTAATATATTCTAATTAATTATATTTAATTTTAATATATTCTAATCAATGATATTTAATTTAATTTTATTGTTTTGCTAAAAAAGGAAAAAATAAAATTTTTTAAATTTTTGTAAGAAAATTTAATATATTCTAATTAATTATATTTAATTAATTATATTGTTTTGTTAAAAAGAAAAATAAAATTTGTTAAATGTTTATATTAAAAATTTATATATTATATTTAATTATATTTAATTTTAATATATTCTAATTAATTATAATTACTTAATTATATTGTTTTGCTAAAAAAGAGAAAGAAAAAAAAGTCTTGTTTATGACATTCTTGTCTCACGCTTGTGACACTTCTCTCACGAGCGTAGTAGCAATCTGTCATGCCCGTAACACTTGTGTATTACCTAGGAATGATTTGTATTCCTCTCATATTTGGAGGATATGAAATAATCCTCAAAACTCAGCTATCAAAATATTGATCATGTAATGATAATATGTAATCAACCGATTGTTTTTCATTCCTTACCCATTGATACCTTTCTAAACCCATTAACCAAGCACCCTTATTGTTTTTCATCTCATTTGATAGACATTAAATGGAACAAGATTTGCATTTTCATTCACAAACTCAAAGTTTTCAATCTTTTTTTCATTAATACTTACACTTTTAGAGTGTAATCTTTATCATTCATAAGTTTGAATTAAGAAATTTTCAATACTTGACATTTATTTTCAAGTTATTATGTGATAAAAGGTATGTGGACTAAATGAGAGAATGTTAGTCATAACTTTTACTTCAAATGTGGCTGACATATATACATTTAAAGTTTAAAACAATTAGAGAGTTATTACATTATAATGACTGATTATGTTTCAATTTAATTTTAAACCAAACCATATCTTTGATGGTAAGAGATAATAAATGCTAAAAGTATATTTTGACATCTAAAATTTACACCAAAATTTAAGCTATGATGTACAAAAAGACCATAATATTTAGAAGATAATATAATATAACTCCTAAATTACAAAACCTTAATTTTTTGTCAAGATTTCTTCAATATAGTTTAGTTGACAGTTTTTTTTAACTTAAAAACTGACATTAGGTAGTTAGGCAGCTACATGAATTCCAAACTTCAAATTGATTTAGGGATTTTGGTTTATGAATAGTCTAAATCCCCAGATCCAAAAATTAGGGTGGCCTAATGAGCTGCTACTTGATGCAACTAATGAGCTTATATTAGGAATGAAAAAATTGGTCAATCAAAGTGAATGGAACTAATTTGAATTGAACATATTTTAGATCAAATTTATTTTTTTTTTATTTTTAAACTTTAAAATATGAAGGAGATCTAAGCTTCACATTCATGCTTAACTCGATGTCCATTTTAAATATTGAATTGACCCTAGTTCATTGTATCTCGTACTTGGTGGAAATTATTATTTTTTTAAAAAAATTAAAATGACATCAATTTATAATTACCAATTGATTTCTTAAATCAACCTGAGCTTGAGCCTAATTCAAAGGTGCTTTTAAACCAAATAAATGGAGCCTGTGACTCACCTAAGGCCCAAGTCTATTGACTATGAGCCGGCCAAGCCAAAACTGTCATCTGTAAACAAGCTTCTCGCGTTTCTACTCGTCTCAAGTCTTTCTTTTTAACTTTATTAAAAGAAGGAGAGATTCAATATATCTCTTTTGATTGAAGCCTCTTAACTCTCAAGCTTCTCATATATCTTCTTTTCTCAAATCTCATTATTCAATCTTTAACTTCTGTCAAGCTACTCATGTTTCTCCTTCATATAGCAATTCCTTTGTTACATACATTTACCCACACACACACACCTTCTGTACGTCACACACCCACATAGATTTAGAGAAGAAAGAGAGTTGAGAGAGAATAGAGATTCAGACATTCATTAAAAATTTTCCATATCCCCCTCATTCAGTTACAACAGCTATTTCACACAATACGTAGAATATTCTAGACTATCACGTGAGTCTTCAGTTGAGACCGTTGCTTCCTATGCTGCATTTTGCTTATTCATAGTTATGTAGTATTCGACGTCATTCCTGTCTTCTTTTTTTGTGACATGCAGTCTATTTTTTTTGTAACATCCCCTCTATCTTCAAGAACTATCTTATCCATCACATTGACCTCTGGAAACCTCTTCTGCAGCTCATACATCATTTCCCACACAACCTCTTCTCTTGTTCCTCCTTGCCATTATACGAGTACTTGCATGGCTGCTATGTTATTCCTCTTCACTATTCTTCTTTCCCAAATGGCCACCGGAGTTTTTTTCCATATCCTTCACTGAAGTAGGCAGTTGCCTAGACGTAGGAGTGTTTTCAGATACAAAGCTCCCTAGTTGAGATTCATGAAAGGTGGGGTGAATAGCAGATCCTTCTGGAAATTTTAACATATAAGCTACTTTATTCACCTTAGCGATGATCGGAAAAGGTCCATAATAAAGAGGTGCCAATTTCTGGTTGGGTCTTCATTACAATGAATGTTGTTTGTAGGGTTGCAACTTAATGTACACCCACTGTCCCTTCTTCAAACTCCCTCTCCGAATGCTTTTTGTCCGCCTACAACTTCATCCTCTATTTTGCTCTGTTCAGATGAAATTTGACGACTTGAAGTACTGCCTCCCTTTCCTAGAATACTTGATCCAGTTTCTTATCATTGGAATCTCTTGTAACATAAAGCACATATAGAGGTGGGGGATAACCATAGAGAACCTCAAAAGGTGTAGTATTTATGGAAGTGTGATGCGTGGTATTGTACCATCATTTTGCCATTGTTAGCCAGCTTGTCCACTTTTAAGGTGTGTCACAACATAAACATCTCATATATGTTTCTAACGTCTTGTTCACCACTTTTGATTGCCTATCCGTCTGAGGATGATAGGCTGTGGATAATTGTAGCTTCACGTTATGTAATCTAAAAGTTTCGTGCCAAAACCTACTTAAAAAGAGTGGATCTTGATCACTAATTATTTTGGCTAGTATTTCATGCAACTTGAATATGTGATCCATGAACACTTGCGCCGCCTCTTGTGCTGTATAAGGATGCTTGATGGCTACAAAATGCGCGTACTTGCTAAATCTATCGACTACGATAAAATGGAGGACTTCCCTCTACAAGGCGGTAATCCTTCTATGAAGTCCATAGTGATTTGTTTCTAATATCCTTTCGACACAAATAGGGGCTATAGTAAACCTGGATATGCCGCATGATCATATTTACTCCATTGACATTTTACACAATTCTTGATGTGATTTCTCATGTCTTTAGCTATCTGCTTCCAATGGAAAAGACTTTGTATTCTTTTGATTGCTGCCGCCACCCCCGAGTGTCCCCCTTAAGGGCTATCATGAGCCATTGTTATGGTTTTTTTTCCCAAAGCCCCTTATCGCAACTCACCATAATTCTTCCCTTCCATCTTAACATCCCATTCCTCCATTCATAGTTTCCCGAAGGCATGTCTGGTTCTTCTAGTTTTTTTAATGAGGTCCTTTATAGTGGTGCCCCTCTCCCATCCTTCACGAATCTCTTCCAACAATGTTGCTTATATATATGATACTGACAATGTGAGCAGTTGAAGACTTGAAACTCTTGATAAGGCATCTGCTGCCATGTTTTCTTTTCCACTCATATAAGTAACCTCAAAATCATAAGCCATCAATTTAGGGAGCCAGTTTTGTTGGAATGGTGTTGAAATTTGTTGCTTCAAGAGATATTTGAAGCTCCTATGGTATGTTTGTACCTGAAAGAATCTACCATTTAAGTAGTGATGCCACTTCTTTACAGTCTTGATGATGGAGAGAAACTCTTTTTCATAATTGGACAACTCTTGGTGCTTGGGAGCTAATGCCTTGCTTAGGTAAGCTATAGGGCGTTCCTCTTGTTGAAGAAAAACTCTAATTCCCTTATCACAAGCATCCGCTTCAATCACGAAAAGCTTGGTGAAATCTGGTAATGCCAACACTGGTGTCGCTATCAACTTTTCTTTCAACTGCTTAAATGCATTCTGCTGCTTCTCTTTCCACTCCTAACTCCCTGTCTCTTGTTTCTTCAATAAGACTTTAAGTGGCTTCGCCATAATCCCATAATGCTTAATAAATCTCCTATAGTACCCTGTCAAGCCTAGAAACCTTGGGAGCTCCTTCAAGGTACGCGGTTGTGACCATTGTTGAATGGTTTCTATTTTCTATTATCAATGGACATGCCCATCTTCGAGATCGAATAACCTAAATATTCCATTTGTCTTACTCCAAATATGTACTTACTTCCTCTGATGAATAATTATTGTTGTTGTAAAACTTCTAAGACCAATCGTAGGTGGTTTAGGTGTTGTTGGAAGTCAACACTGTAAATGAGAAGATCACCAAAGAAGACAAGCAAACATTTTTGAAGGAAAGACTTAAATACTTCATTCATCAGGCTTTGAAATGTTGATGGAACATTTGTGAGGCTAAACGACTTCACCAGGAATTCGAATTGGCCTTCATGAGTTTTGAATGTGATTTTATGTATGTCATCCTCCTTCATCCTGAGCTGGTGGTATCCGGATCGTAAATTCAACTTCGAGTACCAGCTTGATCCCTTCAATTCTTCCAATAACTCTTCTATTAATGGACTAGGGAACTTGCTTTTGATCGTGTATTTGTTTAACTCACAATAGTCCATGCATATTCTCTAGGTATTATCCTTCTTTCTCACAAGGATGATTGGGGACGCATATGGGCTAACACTCTTCCGTATGAAACCTTACTCCAACAACTCTTGCACTAATTTTTCTATAGCATCCTTTTGTTCCCCTAAATAACGATATATTCTAATATTTATAGTCTCCACTCCTGGCTTGAGGTGAATGGCATGGTCACATGCTCTCTTCAGTGGTAATTGTTTTGGTTTTAGGAAGACCTCCCTAAATTCTGCTAAAAGTCCATTTAACTCATCTCTGGTCTAAACATCATCATTTATTCCTTTTTGTTGCATATGAAATTCTATAGGGTCTGCCAAACGCAACATGAATGAAGCACTTTAGATAGAGTTTTTAATCAGCTTGTGAAGGTTCTTACTCGATACCTCCCTGGCCTGTGCTTCTGACTTTCCTGTTAACCTTACCGCCTTGCCTTCCCATTGAACTTCATGGTACGTCTTTTAAAATTGCACAACATGTCATTAAGAGTAGCCAACCATTGCACTCCTAAACCATGTCACAACTCCCTAGCTTAATAATTAATGTTTATGTAGAAAACTAAAACCTTTGCATTTTCCACCCGAAGTTTCGACATACTTGTCTGCAATCTAATTTCAAACCTTCACTTAGTTCATTCACTAAATTATGGGTACTTTCGCTATCTAAGAGTATGTGTAACAGTTTCCTTCGGTGACTACCCATGATCCTTAGTTGCTTGTAATATGTCTGGTCCTTTAAGCCCCACATGGCTTCTAATGAAATATTGGGATTGAGAGGAGCTCTATCTTCAGGTTCTTCACTTCCAGGTTCCTCTTCCTCCTGTTCTTTGACCTCGATTATGTATAGTTGAAATTGTTTCTTTTTACAACAATGTACCGGAGTGTATTTGTCATCGCACCAAAAGCATAATCCTTTGGCTCTTTTTTTTTCAAACTCCTTGCTGCTTGTCGTTCTACTACTTCAAAAGCCTCTATAAGTTTTGGTCCTACTGTCTTGACTTCCTAGTGTGGGCAACAATCCATCCTCTATTTGCTGTTTAGGTGGGGTATTGTATGACTGACTCCCTTATAGGTATTTATTCCTTCTCCAATTGCACTTCTAGCCTTGCCATCCTTTCCGAAGTAAACTGGAATACTTGCTACCATAATTGCTTCTTATTTACATGCCCACGTATATGCCTAATGTAAGGTTTGAGGGTCTATCAATTTTACAGTTAGTCCCAGATTTGGTTTGAGTCCCTTTAAGAAAAATCTCACTAAATATTCTTCTGGTAGTGTAAGTTTGTTTGAGTACCTGTCAAATAAGGCACAATAGTCTAGTATCGAGCCTTCCTGTCATAGCTCTTTCAGATCCCCTATGGGATCTTCAAAAATGTTCTCGTCAAATCATTTTCGTAATAGAGTAGTAAATTCTTCCCACTTCATCTCGTTTATTTCCTTACAATTACGAATCGTCAGCTGATACCATTCTAACGCGATTCCTTCTATGTGGAGGGAAGCCATCCTTATCTTCATGTCATCTGGTGTTTGATCCATCGTGAAAAATTGTTCACACTGGTAGCTCCAACTTCTCACCCCCATCTTGTCAAATGTCGGGAAATCAATTTTGTTGGCCCTTGTTGTCCCAGTGTTGCGTCCTCCATCTCTTGAACTTTTCACAGAAGTTTCCGTCTCTTCTTTGTCCATTTTTTGCATGAGTTGTTGAAACATGGATTTAATATCGCTAATTTTCTTTTCATGTCGCAGTTGAGCCGTCAACAAGTTTTTCATGCTTTCCTCTAAACGACAAACTTCAGCTCTGCGTGTACTTTCTACCATTAATTTTTCGAGAAACATTTGCTCTGATACCAGATGTTACATACTTTTACTCACACACACATACTTTCTGTACGTCACACACCCACACAGATTTAGAGAGGGAAGAGAGTTGAGAGAGAATAGAGATTAAGATATTCATTAAAGATTTTTCATATCCCCCTCATTCGGTTACAATGACTATTTCATACAGTACATAGAATATTCTATACTATCACGTGAGTCTTCGGTTGAGACTGTTGTTTCCTATGCTGCGTTTTGCTTATTCATAGATGTGTAGTATTCGACGCCGTTCCTTTCTTCTTCTTTTTGTCACATGCAGTCTATTTTTTTGTAACATCCTCCTTTGTTGTGATTGTTGTCCGTTTATGGTTTGGATGTTGTTGAGTCTAGGTTTACATAAAACTAGATTATTACGGATTTGGTAATGGAAAGAGTTTAATGACTATATAGAGGGGTTAATGGGTCTGATTGGATTGGGTTAAGAGTTGGATGATTCGGATTTTGGATCTTCTGAAACCGATCAAATTCGGGTTCGACACTATGACTTAAGCCCTATTGAATTTTAAGCTGAGCTCCGACTATAAAGAGCTTTGAATGCGGCCTAACTCGTTACAAATCCTAACTTATATTATCGTGTTTTGATTCAGATGAACCCTTTCATAAGTCTTTTTTCCATTGGTTTGTTTCTCTCAATCATTGTGACGGGTATCCTTGAATTGAGGTGGGGTGTAGTGAGCATTGAAGAATGGGGGAGAAATGAGCAAATGGTGAGGACCTGCGTAATTATTTGACTTGTTACTTGAGAAGAATGAAGTAACTTGAAATGCTATGATCTTCATTGACATGATTGGAAAAATGCTATTGTACTTTTGCATAAAGTTGTTTGAGTTTGATATTAATGTAAATGTTTATAAAATCAATAACCTAAACCTTTGAACCAAAAGGTGGAAGATGGGAGGAAATCATTTGATAACAATTTTTTAGGAGGGATGATGGGCGTCGTCGGATATGCTTAGGAAATATGGCGAAACTGTAGTGCCTGACTGTGGCCACATCAGCGTATTTCCGTGAATCCTATTCTTTCTTCCATTTTTTGACAATTGTTCCTAATTTTGAGATGAGTTTGAAAAAGAATTTAGGATCTCACTCCAGTAAAGACCTTAGCATTGTCGTATTCTCATAGTCGCTCAATGAAGACTCATAGTACAACTAATAACGAGAAAAGCCAATTTTTAC
>JANVCQ010000001.1:6330021-6341352 GCA_025531925.1 Erythroxylum plowmanianum
AGCATCCATGATCACCACGACATTAGCATAACATTGTCATTTGTTTTCAATTAAAAAACATAAGAGATTTGTTCTTTTTTCTTTTTTAATTATTGAATTAAATTCTTCATGTTTTATTATTTATTAATTTTCCCATTATTCAAACTATACAAATTAATATATTATGAACAACTAATATAACGCAGCACAAATAAATAAAGTATATATATAATATAACATTATTATAACAACAAAATAAAAAAAAACTAAATAAAAAAATTAGTATCAGTTATTACCGACGGAAAATTTTCCGTCGGAAAGAAACTAAGGTATTTTCCGACGGCAAATTAACCCGTCGGAAAAAGTGGTTGAAGATACCTTCTCTACACCGACGGACAATATGACCGTAGCAAAATTTTTCCGACGGAATATTACTTGCCCATTCCGTCGATAATTAAATACTGACAACAAATGTTCCGTCGTCAATTCCGTCGTAAAATTGCGACGGATTATTTCGGTCGGTAGTTTTAGCTGCGATAAGTTCACCGACCGATTTTTTGGCCACCAAATTCTGTCAGTGATTAACTTCACCGACGTAAATCTGTTATGTATCGACGGAAATTTCCGTCGGTAATCCACTGATTTCTTGTAGTGTGCTTTGATAGAAATGCGAAAACTTCTTTAGCAACCAAAGCTTTAGGATATTTTCTTGCTTAATCTTGGTTTCTAATAAACCAATCAAAATTGACTTTGTTTCTAGGACAAAATCTCTAAAACATACATCTGACATTCCATGCCAGAATTGATATCATCCAATGTTTAACGGTTTAGCACCCTTAATCTTATTTTTTTCACAAGATATATATCCTCTTTTTACTGCTATGGAAATCATTATGTTCTTACTCTATGACTTCTCTTCCACACTTTTGAGCCCAACTTTGGATCACGTGAAAAGGAAGTCTTCAATCCAGAAAGAAACCAAATATTATAATGTTCCAAGTTTTAGCTCGTTCTTTCAACATTTCAATATCTGGTGATACTATGCTCCTAAACTCAGCAAGATATGGAGGACATTACTACAAGGTATTATCCAAGGGTTCCCCAATAAAACTTCTCTAATTCATTATCATTTGAGTTAGCTGGGGTCTGAGAATGTCTTGGCTCTCCAAGGAAGGTTTGCCTGAAGATTCACCAATCTTGCTCTTTGAAGAAGGTAAGGTTGGAAATGACAATGTATCATTCTTTGTCTAGAAATATCTCCAATTGCTAAACGGCCATTGCCCCTTATGGAAAGAAACAGTTTCTTGAAAGGTGAAAATTTGTAAAATTGTTACCAGAAAAAGGGAAAAGTCAAGGAAGAAAATAAAGTGGAAAACTTAAAGACTGAACTACCCTTAACAGTAGTTGAGTAGGACAGGCGAAGCTACGGAGAAAATGCAAAGAAAGAAAATGGAAAAAGTAGCAGCAAAAAAGAGATGCGAGGACATGATGCGAGGACTAAGAGGGAAGGACGTGAAATTAGAGCAGCCTTTTCTGATCTCCATGGAGAAACTTCAATGAGGAGGACAGTGACACCTTAGTTTAATATTTATCAACATTTGGCTTTATCTTCATTTTCTTGCTGCCACCATTTGAACACTATTGAAATTTAGGTTTTGAATTTTCCACTTTGAATGATTTGGCTGAATGGTTCAATAAACATACTCTTTAAGATTTAATTATATATGCAAATTTTATTAAAAGTGAAAGTGAGAGAATACTTTTCTTTAACTTCTTAAATTTAAAATATTTTTATTTTGACTCTTAGAGAAGAACATAATTTATCCTTTGACTAGTTCGCCATCTTACTGACTGCGGGATTGAGAGCGACGTTGCCGTTTTGAATGTTTAGATAAGCTTCATTGACAGTTCTTCTTCAACGAAGACTCAGTTTATATATAATTGGTATCTAGAAACAAGGGTCCAACTTTGCTTTAAACCCTTCACAAGGTAATCTGAAGATGGCGTCCACTATCCTGATTTCTCTCCTTTTTGCAGTGGCTGTGGTCACTGTCAGCTCCAACTCCGAAGGTATGCTAACTTCTGTTTCTCTACTCTACCCTTGACTAACGTATTTTAGTACGTGCCAAATGCCATATTGGATTAATTTCTTGTTTCACATCATATTGACTCTTATGGGATTTTATGATTAGAAGATTTGTTACTGAACAGGTGATGCTCTGTCTGCCTTGAAAACCCATTTGGTTGATCCCAACAATGTTCTAAGCAGCTGGAACCCAAATGAAGTCAACCCCTGCACTTGGTTTCATGTTACCTGCAACAATGAAAACAGTGTAACAAGGGTGTAAGTACATTTGTTCCTTCATTTAGACTTTCACTCTTGGTCCTTTTTTCTGACCTGCAAATAAATTCTGTCACTCAAGTGACCTTGTTAGCGCTGGACTATCAGGATCTCTTGTCCCTCAGCTTGGTGTTTTGACGAATCTTCAATACTTGTAAGCCTTCATTTCAATACTGTTTCTTATGTTTTTTTTTTTTTCAAATTTTTGAGGGCCGAACCTATTTCATGAAATTTAATGTTATAGATGATATACTGAAATTAAAACAAAGTATCATTTATCATAGCTAGTTATAAATCAATTGAATGATACTTATTTTAGTAAAAGAGTAGTTATTTCCATGAAAATGATTCTGAACTTAACGGTGGTAATCAGACTTAATTCATACTATTAAGGAGTTTATGTACATTCTCAAGAGTTGCATATTTTTCTCTCTTGACTTGTAGTCTTGTCCAATCTGATAACATTCTCACCATTGGCAGAGAGCTATTTGACAATAATCTCAGTGGTTCCATCCCATCAGAGTTTGGTGGCTTGAAAAGCTTGATCAGCTTGGGATTGAACCATAATCAGCTTTCAGGGCCAATCCCAGCTTCTCTCGGCAACTTGCAGTCTTTAAGATTTATGTAAGAGAAACTTCCTTTTCAACTTTGAACTTGTAGAACTTCTATTTAAATGTCAGATTGAGAGTTTATTTAAAATTGATTGTGCTTAATATTTTTCCAGGAAATTAAACAGTAACAGGTTGAGCGGCGCACTACCGTCATCAATATTTAAGCTTATTAATTCAGGCAATCTTAGAATTATGTAAGGTCATTCATTTTTTTGGTTATTGCACATTGTCAACATTCTAAACATTTTTCTCTGGAAAAGTTTCTTGAGCAAGTTAAAAATTGCTTAACATAGATTCTTTTATTATGCATAATAAAGGACAATGATCTCCTAAATTGGTTCCATTTTATATGTAAGGAACAACAAACAACTTTTTTTCTAAAAGGAAAATATATTCTAAGTTGAGACAGATATGAACATAAAATAGGGTAAGTTGTCAAGACTTGAAAATATGCCTTTGTCATTGAACTTATTTATTCCTTGTTTCTCTTGTCTTATGATGTATCAGGAATATATCGGACAATCACTTGTCAGGAACTTATCATGCTCGTGATTCAAAAGGTAAAGCTTTTAACTTTGAAGAACAGTATGATGTACATCATATAATCAACAAACAATGCAGGAATTTATTAGATAAATATATAAACAATGGAGGACATATCAAGATCACTGAACAAGTTATTTACCTTAAACTACCCTCCCGAACAAGCATTTACTTTTAATTTTATTTCTGATAGTTCGGTTACACGGTTGTACTGAGTTAGGAGTTGTACTTTCTTGTGAGTTTGTTGATATTCATCATGTTTATTGTCATTCTCTTTTGCTAGGATTGGCTGTTACAACCTTTATACAAGACCCGAAAACTACTGCAATTTATTAAGAAAAAGTGAGGTGAGAAATTCAAAGTCACGGAATAAGACTTCCCTCATTGTCCACGATTGGGAACTTCTTCTTTTTCATCTTTCCAAGGAACTAGGAAATTGTAGGTTCAACTTACTATATTTGTTAGCATTTTGTAATGGTTGGAACCCGAGGGACTATTGAGTATTGCCGCAATAAAAGATTTGGGTTTAATAAGAGAAAATTACTAAATTTATAATAAATTGCAAGCTATTTTACAGGAATCTGATAAATAAATAAATGAAGTTTCGTGTTTTTCTCCTCTTATTTTCCTCTTTCTTAGTGCTACTTTCTTCTTTTAGCACAATTTATCCTATAATAGTTGGTATTAGAGTATCGATTCTAACTACTTGTTTCTTATTTATCATACATTACATTCATTATCCATTTGTATTTTGAAAACCTCTCACCTCCATTGCCTACCAATTGTTTAACATTAAGCCTAAATTCTATGGTATACAAATAACTAGTATCCAATATATTTTATGTTTGATACTGCATTCCCTTACTGGTATTTGGATAAAATTGATTAAACTTGGTAGAAACATCACCATTACAAGTCAAAGCCAAAGAAGAGATAATAATAGCAGAACTCTAAGGCCATGTTTGCTAATACGTAGAAATTAAAAACATAACTCTATCTGACCAGTTTAAGATATTCACAATATTAGTGAAATTACTGAAAGTGATGAGTAGGTTATTAATGGGCTTGAGCAAGATCTATATATTGAAAACTCAAGAATTGGTGATTCTAATAAGTTATAAGAATTTAGAGAGAAACCAGTCATAAAGCAAGAAGTGGTAGATTTATAAATGGTTCACTAGCATGAAGAAGTTCATATTAATAATAATTTAGTAGCAACTACTAGGAGTTCTCAGACTAGTTCATTTTCGACTATGAATTCTCCTTCATTGAAGCATCCTATGTAAGCAAAAATGGTGAAGACTGTAAATAGATGTAGTTTTGTTAGTAGAAATAGATATATCAACTTTGGCATTGAAAATGATCTTTTTGAAATGGGAGATGGACACTTTGGTAGATGTAATTTTAATGTCAATGATAGCAAGAAACATTACACTTTTTACTTCCTTAAAGACTCTTAGAATGATAATTCTAAGAGGGTGATTGAAATAATGTGTTGGAGTTTTTAAGAGAATGACAGAGACCGATCGAGATGATCAAAACGATCAATAATAAGATCAAAGAACAATGAAATTTGCTGTGTAAAGTCAGTAATTTTATTAATTAGATAATGAGTTCAAATACAACAAAAAATAGTTATTGACAAAATGAAACACAAGGCACTATATGAAATACATTCCCATGATCAACAACTTCCTAAAACTCAGTAACTACTTTTGTCCAGATCAATTAAACCAATCAAACAACTAAGAAATTGAAAATAACAAAAAAAAAATTTGCCTGATGTTGTTTGTCATTGGATAATATGACTCATTGTAATGGTGTACAGTAGATTTTGCTAGTTTAATATAATTACTTTAATTTTTAAAAAAAAGAAAAATTACTCATGTGATGTTCTTGTATAGGTCCCTCAATTGCAGTGGGATTCACAGGGAGATATGGATTTGTATAGTCCTTAAACAAATATCAGGCAAATATAAAAGCAAACGTATCAATCCAGACAACTCTATAATACTAACAATGTTAAAGGCTACGGTCTTGCAGTCTAGTAAATATCGATTTGTATAGTCCCTAAACAACTTGAATCATAATATAAGTCACTCCTTGTTGCATCAATTTCAGTATCGTGCATTAGGACATACCTTTGTTGTGTTAAAGGCTATGGTATTAAAGTCTGGTAGAATGCTTATTGAATGTTGAGGCAATTCATATTCAAGATTTTGAAACAATACTTTGACATCTCTGTTCTTGTCGTTATTTATAAGAAAAGTTGCACATTCACCCAAATTTCCTTTGAAAACGTATGCCTAATAGGAGTAAAAGACCAAACAGGGTCTAACTTTCTGAAAAATAATTTGCTTATAACTAAGGAATGTACTTTTAAGTCCTTATTGTCTTACATCTTGCATCTCACCCAGAGGATTTTATTTTGCAATCTATAGAGTAAAGCATTTGAGCATGACTTGATTGTGACGTGTAATTCCTTGAGATGACCCCATTTGGGTTGCCTAGTTAAAACTGAATCAATCAGCCAAATAATTGCATTATCTTTAGCTTTTAAATTCATATAACTTGTCAAAAACACCCCTATTATGTATGGTTACAAATACAGAGGTTGCTCTTCCAAAATTGGTTCCTGCATGATATTAAAAAGTGGAATTAGGTTTTTTTACAGTTAGTTCATAAATAGCAAACCTTGGATCAAAACTAATATAGGAGTTTTTTGTATAGGTAAATTTCTTACATGTTATTGACTACCTTTTTTACTCAAGAAAATATGTCTTATTGTACTTGATATATGAGATAGCAGTTTATGAGATATATTAAGGTAGTGTTAAATGTGGCATACCATGTGATAATTTACGTAGCTTCCATTTTTGGCAACGAATAGAACAACTTGAAATTTTATGTCTTGTCTAGATCTTTTGTATGGTTCTCCACCATACACTTGATACCTTCAAAGAAAGATGAATAGTATTTATTATCACATATATTAACTCTTATAACATCTGATTTATAAAAATAAAAAAAATTCAGGTGATTCCTTCTAGCATGAAGGCAAGCCATTTAAAGAAACCATTTTTTAAAATATTTTTACTTGTATAACTTTCTTCTCTAAATAAACATTTTGGGAGATTCTTCCAGGACGAAATAAATGAAGCACCAAAGTCAAATACAAAAATTCCAAGAAACTTTGACATAAGACTCGGTAGAAAAGGTAGCAAAATTCCCTATGTCTGGATCCCAAAGAAGGTTCCTTGCACATTCAATGTAGATAAGGTAAATAAATTCCCTATGTTTGGAACCCCAAAAAGGATCCTTTCATATTCAAAGATGTCACTTGAAATAGAAAAAGATCTTCCCCCAGTAGTTGGTTCATTGGCAGCGGATAGTTTCATTGGTTGTTAGAAGCCTTGAAATTTTGATTCATTACCACCTTTTCTATTGGACCCTGTTTCCGGAGCCCAACGTTCGAAGTCATCATAAGACGTGAGCGTGCGTATTTCCTTATAGGATTATTTCAATGAACCCTTATTAGCCATCATTCTATAATGTGGTGTGCCCACACCAGTCAATCACCAAAATCACAATTTGACCTCTTCAAGACAATTGTAGCTCGAAGTCTCTAGTTTATTTTGAAGCAAGAACCATCTCAATCGGAGCTCCACGGTTCAAGATATAAGTAAAATACTAAAGTATGTTTGGTAAACAACCAATTCATGCTCTTCCAATCAATTTCCTCACTTTCTCTCCATCAATCTTTTCCAAATCAACACCAGTGGATACCAATTTTTATGGAGAGGTATAAAAAAAGTATTAGGAATCTATTGCTTTAAGAATCACTCCATTTGAAGGTCAGATGATGAAGTTTGGCCAAATGAATCAAACATGTTTATATCCTTAATCATATTGTACATGTCTTGGCGCAATTGCCATAACTTGCAATAGAGATGTCTGATTGAGGTCGTTTTTAGACGGTTTGAAAGAGGACTTCGAGATCTACAACTTTCATGAGAACTCAAAGTAAGATTCTGCCTCTAAAAGGGTCAAAATTGCAATTTACTGTAACTGTCTAGTGATTGTTGGTTAAACAGACATTGTCAGGCTTGGGGGCCATTTTTGACCCGAGAAGGTCCGTTTAATGGACTTGATGTCCGTTAAATGGACATGGGCAAGGCTGGGGGTCCTCAGAGACCTGAGAAGTTTCGTTTAATGGACCTAAAGTCTGTCTAATGGACATAGGGGTTTCCTAAACCCCTCCAAAGCCTCTCCAAAGCTTCCTACATCCATTCTAACGTTACTTTCACTCATGATCTTCCCAACTTCACTTCTTTTAATACAAAAACACTCCTTAACCATTCAATTACCAAAATGATTTCACAAATCTTGCAAATCTCAACTCAAATGATTCATCTCATACAACAAATTCTCATATTTCACCATAGCTTTTATAATATCCATCCTATGCAGCATTACTAAATTATAATGCTCACATCTCTCAATTCCGATGTCCAAAATTTACATACTTTATAGCATTGGAAAGCTAAAAAGATAGCTACAACTTTCATGAAGATAACTTTGTCTAATTCGGCCTAAATCAATATAGCTTTTCCCTTAAAATCAAAACACAATTTCTACACCCATGAAAAGATTAAAAATGCAAAGTACAAACTTTGAGAGTCATGAGCCAAAAATACAATCATATTTCATTATCATCAAAACTTAAGTGTTTTACAAAGCTTCAATGGGCTTTCCTAGCCACAATACAACATTTTTCCAAAATCCCAAATTACAAAGGGTACTTGAACAATAATATCATAACATGCGACTACAGCTTTGTTTTACATAAATTACTCCAAAACATGCAAATCCGGATTGATGTCTTGACTCTCAGTCACTCGATCTCTTGCTCATTACCTGAAGATGGAACCGAAGGAGGGTGAGCTTAAAGCTTGTGGGTAACAGGTTTATAACGAAAAACAAGTGAAAACCATTGAAATATTTATCTTCGTTGAAAATTTCACATTGAAATCCATGTAACACATATTTCCCAAATTCACAACTTATCAAGCAATTCATAAACATCATAAATCATGAATTCATCAAACTTGTCACAAATCATAAACACATAAGCACATCAGAAATAGTTTGGGTAGATCCATAAACATAACGAACTACACACTTCCACATAATAGTCCTGTGTAGTCGTAAATTTGACATACTATTGCAATCCCACATAGTGGTTTTGTGTAGACGTAAACTTGAGGGAGTCCATAAAGGAGCTCCGTGCTACTAGCGAGCAGGCAGAAAAAGCCTTTAACTTGGTCACCGTGCACATGACATTCTTGAATGGATTACATCAAACCCATATAACATGTAATTCATGAAATGAAAACTGTTTGCCCAAATGGCATATTCTTAGAAACTTGTTTTTTATGAGCACAAAATATTTCATATGCATTTCTGAAACTTAATTTCATAGACATAAAGTCTTTTCAAAACCATTTCCATGTCACAATTCATCATCAAAATTTATACACCAAAATATGTAGCAATTTCACAATTCATTCAAAGCAATATAAGCAATATTTATGAAGTACTTGAAATCATTTTATTTTCTTGCTTTAAAAGGAAATATTCGTGGCTCATTACTCAATTATAAACATGAAATCCACAAGACACATTCACCAAAATCGATTTTGGAATAGCAAAACCAAACATTTCTTAAGCTTTATGAACCAAAACCCTTTCAAAAATCCAAAGATTAAAATCCAACTTACCTTGAATCTTCACCAAATGAAGAGTTTCTTGGCTCTAATAAAAGCTCTTCTCTTCCTCTACCTTTTTTTCTTCTTGAACAACTTCAAATTCCTTCTTGAAAGCCAAGCAAAGATGAAACCTAGCTTTTTCTTCCTTTTCTATCCTTTCTCTCTTCTCTATGACTCTCTTCTCTTTTCTATCCTCAAATCACATTTTTGCTTCTTCCTTAAAAGCAAGCCAACACTTCTTATTTCAATTATGCCATTAATGATTGAGAAATGTCCAATTTGCCCTTCCTTTAAAGCCTTAAGACTTTAATGCTTAAGTGATCTTCCCAAAATGCCCTCATACATATATACTCTTACCACTTAATTCAACTAAACCATATTTTAAAATCCTACCAACATTAACATAATAATTAACTCCAAATAAAATAATTAATCTAGCAAGACCTCAAAATTATTTAAATCATGCCTAACTCCTTCCAAAATCTAGCCCTTTTCTGATTAGATAATTGAAAGAATTTGATAACACTTCTTTCTAGAAAATTGTCTTAAGTTTTTAATAACACCAAAATTATTCAATTTGGTTCAGAAATCTGAAAGTTATATCCCAAACATTTTTGCACTGTTCTTATGCTAAAACAATATTCTATACTTAATTTCCAACCAAAAATTGACATTCATAGAGATTGAATTAAAACTCAATTTCATCAAACAATTTGTAGGCCTATGTCTCTAGTTTACTCCAAATTAAAAATCATCTCATTTGGATAACTAGAGAAAATGTTATGGCTAAAACATCAAAACATACTCAGCGAACATGTTTCAACTACATTTTCTAGCTTTTAACTTCCAACATTTCACATACAATAGTTCTAATTTCCAAGAAATGTTTGGGGTCCAACATCTTCCATGCTCAAAAACTTCTTGGCTCTAACTAAACCAACAGGAGATACATTAACCAATTTCCCAAATACGTTATGGAATAGTGAATTAGATGAACCCCATGTACCATGTGTTTCATCTAAGAAACAAAAAGTTTAAATAAATCACTTTACATTCTTCACAATCCTTTGAAAACATAAATCCCAAAAACTAAATAAGCTAAAGCAAATGGTATAAGTGTCACGACCTAAAACCACATCGAGCACATGACAATCGTTGCATACCTAAGGACGAGTTTTTCACGCATCTAGCATGCACATAACCACCTATGAAATGAACATACATGACATAGAAACTCATAGGCCTAGCCTATGACTCAACATATACTAGTTACGAACCACACAGGCTTAGCCTATTAATCACTCATCCAGCGAGCATAGATTCCAGTTCTAGTACACAAAAACAGAAAAGCATCATATGTATAAATCAAATCTCGTTAGGAAGCCAAATCTCATAATAGGCCAAAACAATCATATGTGTAGCCACTAGTCGGTCAAACTAGTGTGCACACCCACTGATTCCTGGTGCTAGCTCGACTTTTATTCGTGGTGAGTCCAGACTACGATCAAAAAGAGCGTCATGACCCTAGGTGATGATCTCGTCGGTGACCAAACCTCTAGATGTGCAATCACCTGCAAGTCTCATAGAAAGGTGTCGATACGGGGATTCAAATTTTATGTACCAGTGTCAAAGGTACGGGGGTCGATTAAGCTGTTGTGCCTAGCACACGATTGGCCAATCGTTACCTCACTAATCACAAAAATCATATACAAATATTAAGTACAAAAATCAAGTAAGGCACCAAACCTTTATTTATCGGTCCAACCGATAAAATGGAACCTTGCTATGGCTCTAAGCTAAAAGAGAACACATACACACAACATATATGACTCGGTTATGCATACATAAGTTCCAAAACATTATTTCATGCAATAAAAGTCATCTTTTGTACTTCAAGTGCAAAATTGTTCAAAAATATTGTTTCAGGAAATAAAACATTGTCTTTTACACTTCAAGTGCAGGTTTGTTAAAAACAATATCATTTCTCAAAATACGTAATAAATGTTATAGTTGTGCCCTAAAGGCAATCGCCTTTAGCGTGTTTTGTACAAAGTTGTGTACAGACTTTATGAATAAATAAAGAAAGGCA
>JANVCQ010000001.1:6345410-6367938 GCA_025531925.1 Erythroxylum plowmanianum
TATACTAGCATCTATTTGAGATTCAATTCTACTATGCATTACCTAGGTTCAAAATTCACATACAAGTCATCATGCATATCTTGGGATGTCCTAATCCCATTTGAGAGATATGGATTCCCCAACTCACCTCAAAAGAAGGTGTACACTCCCTTGACTTCAACAATCCTTGGTAATTTAACTTCAACAATCCTCGGTATGAGCTCCTTGATCCACAGCTCTCAAGCCTTTATACATACAAATATACAATGTATTTACTACTCAAACATATATCTCATATTTATACACTACCACAACCAAATTCATCCCTAATCAATCATCATAAATTTTATTCTAACATATGTTAATAGGTCAATAATTCATTTACTAATTCAGCTCAATGTCTCCTTAACCATCAAGCTAACCTAACCTTATGTGCAATGTTTACATCCTTTTCTTCCTAATGTTCCTTTATGAATAAGTTATCTTCTTTTAATCATAACTCTCTCTACAAAAATCCAAATTTCATGATTCTTATGCCCCATGAAACTAGACTTCCATTAGTATTAATGTATCAAAAAATTTCACAAACAACATCTCCTTTTAAAACATAATCTCCATCCAAATTATGTCCTGTTTCTGGTAAGAAACATACTGGAAACCAATACTCAACCCTCAATAAATCATTGCCAATACATCTCCTAAAAAAACCGTTCCACAAAAGCATTAATAAGACATCAATAATCATTTTTCATGTTTTATACTTTCACTAATTCGGACTCTAAGTTCCTAAAAAATCAGGAAATAATACAAGGTTCCTTCACAGGGATCTATCACAGGCAGTATTAGGGAAACAAGCATAACTCGAGTTCTAGTCACTATTTTTTCAAGAAACTTTCACAGAGATCAAGCTAAGACCTATATCTACAACTTTCATTGTTTGATTTTTTTCAAATTCGTGCTCTAAGAATATGAAAGATAGATCGAAATTGAAACCAGAATTTTAACTTAACTTGATAACTTGTTTCCTTCTCTTCTCTTTCCTTTTTCTTTCCTTCTCTTCTCATTTTCATTTTTCTCTCTCTTCTAACCTTATGGCTGACCTCCACTCTCACTTCTATTGCCTTGTTCATCCATTTTCTCTAGAAAATTCAAGAAGGTCAAACTAATCCATGTGTTACCATTCCATTGGTCCATGTGTCACCATTCTATTGGTGCATATGTTATCTTTCTATTGGTCTATATGTTACTATTCTTTTGGTCCATGTGTCACTTACTTTAGGCTCCACATGTCACTCATTTAAGCCTTCATATGTCACTACTTGTAAGGCTACACATGTCACCAATTTTAAGGCTACACATGTCACCAATTTTAAGGCTATATATGTCACCATTTGTAAAGCTACACATGTCACCATTCTATTGCTCCATATGTCACAAATCTAAAGTGCCATTTGTCACAAAAATAAAGGGTCACTTGTCCCTCATATACTTAAGCCACTTGTCATCCAATTAACTGAGTCATTTGTCACTTATTTCTAATGCCACATGTCACCATTTCATAGGCCTAATCAACCTAAATTCCCATATATCAATTTGTCTTGCTTTTTAACATTTTTCTTAGACTAAATGCACATATCACCTCATCAATTACTCAATTGTAACGATAAATTCCCAATTTACTAATTATATTCCATCAAAACAAAATTCAAGACAAAATCAACACATAATTACATCATAATCAATAAAAACCTTTCATACCCCGGATCAAGTCAATTGAGTGCATATACTATCTTGCAATGTTTTCTAAATCATGATTCATATGTGTATATGAATATTATGTATGCAAATGAAATACATCTCATAAATTCTTAAATGGAATAACTCATGTGACTCAATCTAATAGTTTAATCTCTTAACAATTTTAAGAGGCAGGATATTACAATAAGGAACCCAAATTCGAACACATGCATAACTGACTGAATGACTCCATCATTGTCACTACAGATAGACAGAGTTTTTGCAATCAACAATTATTTCAAAACTACTGATTTGCCTAATCCAATATGAACCATTAAGACATCACCACTGCCTCCATTTTCATCTACGTTCTCTAGAATATTTGAGCTACCTTTACACAACACATGGTGCATACCATCACACATACATCTAATAGTTTTTTAATAAAAAATGAGATATACAGAATAGAGAGAGAGAGTTGAGTCGAATGAGGTATACAGAATACTTTTCCTTTTCCTCTTAAGTGTTGAGTTATTTTTCTTTGCTTTATGGATACCATTAAAGGCTAGACACATGAACAACTTATGGTAATAGTTTGAAAAAATTATATAATAAATTTAATCAAACATGATTCAACCCTTTTATTTATGATTCAAAATTTTCAGGTAATTCAATTACAGAAATTCAATCAAGAAATTGTGAATTTTATTTTTCTAATATGCCTGTGATTAGATCACAGTTAGTTTTCTCATACAAAGTACTCTTTAAATCCTGCAAGATTATACTAACTCATATCATTACTTTATTACATTGAATGATAAGGATAGCAACTTCAAAAACAAAGAAGAGCAGTGCATGTGTATTGAGCCTAAATTCACCAACTGGACAGAAGCACCTAGACAAATGACAATGTTTTTAGATATTTTGTAAGGCTAAGTATATGGTGTGGAAGTATCTAGAATGAAGCGTATATTAGTATTTTGTAGTTATCAGGCAACATTATATGTAAATCTCTTGTTACTACCAATTAGTTAAATTGCAATACATTTTCTATTCTTTAAAAAAGTTATTAATTTAGTGTAAAACCTCATTTTCTTCAAATAAAATGAATGCATATTCTTTGTTGTAATCTTACACATTATGCAAAATATAATTTTATATTGAGTTTTTTTGTATAAGATATGATTAACTAATCTAGTTGCGTCATATAAAATTGTACTTATTGGGATTGATATTATA
Organism: Erythroxylum plowmanianum; assembly: GCA_025531925.1. NCBI lineage: Eukaryota > Viridiplantae > Streptophyta > Magnoliopsida > Malpighiales > Erythroxylaceae > Erythroxylum > Erythroxylum plowmanianum. The sequence goes on from JANVCQ010000001.1 coordinate 6,348,366, forward strand.
CTTGATTATAGGATATTACTTTGTAATTAGTTGTTCTTTAAGCTATTACAAACATGTATCAATACTCTATACAAAGTATGAATACAAAATATTTTACTTCCTTTATAACATGGTGTCAGAGTAAGGTTGACAAATTATGATAGATAGAGATTTATGGATTTGGGTCCAATAATTGGTGATTAATGTAATGACTCAAATGGCACCACATTAGGTATGGGTTAAGGGGGAGCTAGTCTAATATGGATGAATCTACTTATAAGGGAGAGACACTGGAAATTCACAAGTAGCCTAATTGCACATCGAAAAGAGACATAAGGATGAGGTGAGTTATATAAAAGATAAAACTCATAACCAATTGGCTTAAGGTTTTTGGATTAAGATATGATGTCCTAATTGTAAGAATTTCTTCCTAACCCCCTCAAAGCCCTTCATTAGTACTAAAGCCAATATTAGTTATTTAAGTTTCCTTTCTTTCTAGACTAGCTTCTAATATGCCCTAGGAGTGGTAATGGATACCCTCTTTATCCTTTAGTTTTGTCTAATGAGCACCATTAAAAGTCACCACTCCAAGTCACCATTTTGTTCACTATAGGAACTATTAGGAGCACCATTAAAAGAGTGGCTTCTCATCAAAGACCTATCACCGGGAGACCTAAGTGTGAGCCTTACGCGCCCTTAGATATTTTGACTTCCTCTCACATGCACTAATGTGTGATGATTCTACTTCCTTTCCCACAACCTTTGATCACCTATAAAATATTGAATCCCCCTCTTTAATAGTGTTAGCAGCAAGCAATGGTGATGCTAGTAGTGTACAGTTATTACGATTAGTCAACATTTCTCTTGCCTTAACATAGACTCAACCCTTTAGTATGATTGTTTCATTTGGAAACTTTAGTATATAGTTCCTCTTTGATGATAGGTTTGTCCACGAGTGCCTTAATGATTCTATATTAGTTGCGTTGTGCAGTGATTATAGACAAGTTTTTGGAAAATTCTATTCTTTGGTAAACAAAGTATGATTAGTTTAACTCGATTTTGTTAAGAAAGGATGTACCTTTTTTGTTATACTCATTGCACTTCTTCTCAACATGAGGTCTTATTTGGTTTATTAAATTTTCTAATTTATCTGTCGAATAGTTTTTGATATAATTGAACCTTTGTTTATGGTTAGAACTTGTGCTGGTATACTTGATTTATTTTACTATGGCTAATAAAGTCGATCACAACTAATGTTATTCCTGTGACGTATAAAATTGCATAATATAAAATGGATAGTCCCAATTAGTTAGATAGGTGAAAAAAGTTTGGACTTACCTTAGAAGCATTTTTAAATATTATCACCTTATTTAACATTCTGCCATCACACCATACTCGCAAAGAATAGCTATAAGAAGATGGCCGATTTTTTTTACAAATCAGAAATTCTATTGACAATAAGGTTGTTACTCTAATTAATTATTGTGAGTATGTAAAATAGTTGATGGAATATGTAGAATTTTTAAAATCAAGAAAGGAAATATCTAATATATTTATGAAGTGTGTAAAGGATTTTTTTGAACCAAACAACAACATTAATCCCTTCATGCATAATTTATGAATTTCATACAAATCTATGAAGAATAAAAACTTTGTTACCATCCAATCCTTATTTATTATCATATCATCTTAAAATGGTGTTGTTGAAATAAAAAATTGACATCTCCTTGAAATTACTAGAGCACTGTTATTCTAAACGCATGTTCCAAAACTATTCTGGTGCAATGTTATCTCCACAACTCATGTTTTGATTAATCATATGCCTTTACCTATTTTTTATGGTCAGATTTCTTATAATATTCTTTTTTTCCACTAAACCCTTACTCCTTACTCCACCACAAAATTTTGGTAATATTTGTTTTGTCCATGATGTTTATTCTCAAGTCATTAAAATAGATCCTAAATCTTTAAAATATATTTTTCTAGATAAATTTAGTCTATAAAAAAGGCATCGATGCAATTATCCAAAACTAATCAAATATCTTGTGTCAACTGATGTTGCTTTTACGGAAAACGTTCCTTTCTTTTCTAATTCTTCAATTTATAAAAAGAAGGATGATGATCTATTAGTTTACAAAATCATTTATCAAACCCTGAATATTATATCTACATATTTTAGTCTTACATAACTATAACTACTACCCATTCGCTTAGTCTATTCTAGAAAACGAGATCATCTTGATACAAGTTTAATGCCTATTTCTTCTTTCCCATTAAATCTCACACCACATGATCTAGACCTACTAATTGTTCTTTGAAAAAGTAAAAGTTAGTGCACTTATCCAATTTTCTCTTTTACTTCTTATGATCATTTTTCTTGATCTTATTATTCTTTTAATTCCTTGTTTGATTTCAAACTCTTCCAAAAACTATTCACAAAGTCTTATCTCATCCTAGTTAATGTGATGTTATGATAGAAGAGATGAATACTTTGGAAGCTAATGGTATGTAGATTTTTTTTTTACTTACCTTTAGGAAAGAAAACTATTCAATGTAAATGGGTGTTTACTTTAAAAGTTAATTCCAATGGATCTATAGTTCACTTTAAAACATGACTTGTGGCTAAAGGTTATATTCAAAACTATGATATAAATTATTTTAATTCTTTCTCTCACATTGCTAAATTGATTCTACTTATTTATTCATTTCTTTGGAAGCTACTATTGATTGGACACTACATCAATTAGACATTAAGAATGCCTTCTTATATAATGACCTTGAGAAGTAAGTGTATATGGAGCGATTGTCTAGGTTTGTAGCTTAGGATAAGAACAAAAAAATTTGTCACCTTTGGAAATCCTTATATAGTTTAAAAAAGAGTCACCATGCTGGTTTGAAAAACTTAGTTAGGTAATAGAAAAGATTAGCATGAATAAAAACAAATATGACAACTCGATATTCTACAAATTTTCTGCCTTTGGTATCATTCCCCTTGTTTTGTATATAGATGATATAGTCATTAGTGGAAGTGATACGAAGGCATTTAATCTTCAAAATTCTTCCTTCGTAGTTAGTTTCATATGAAAGGTTTAGGGATTTTAAAGTATTTTTGGGGAGTAGAGGTAACAAAAAGAAAGAAAAATTCTCTTTTTGTAAAGGAAGTATATACTTGCTTTATTAACTAAAACTAGAAAGATAGGGGCTAAGCCATACAATACTTTATTATTCCGTAATTTACATCTCATTAAAAAAGGAGACTTGTTTGAAGACCCTAGAGTTTGGTTGAAAACTTGAATTATCTCATAAATATAAAGTCCTTATATTTCTTTTATTACTTTTTAGATTTTATTTATATGCATTTATTTATTTTATTATTTTTATTTTATTTTATTATTTATTATTAATAATTTTAAATTTATTTTTATGTAGGTCTATCAGAAACGTCTTTACCAGCTGTGGGTAAGACTGTGTACTTCTAGACCACCCCAAGCCCGTGATTGGTAGAACTTTCGTTGAATTGTTGTCTTAGTTATAACTTGCCCTATTATTGCATATTATGTTAGTTCTTTTTTGAAAAATAAAAGAATTAGCTCATTAAGCCATAAAAGGAACCAATAAGTCTTTATAAAGCTAGATTAAGCAAAAATAAAAAACAATGCTTTTACAACATTTGTACGAAAATACTTGATTTTAGAGATTCCATTGTCTTCTACAGAAAGAGCTCAGTTGTTCTTGTATGTGATAAGCTACCAATGTTTCTCTTATCTAGCAATGTAACTTGTGAGATAAGATATGCTTATCTATACTGATCTTATTAAAAACTCTCTGGTTTCTTTTTCTTCAAATGGAGTAGACTATACTGTTGAAGTTGACGTTTAAGCAGGCTTTATCTGTCCTCATTGATCTAAATTTATGATTAGCCCATTTCAATATTTTGCTTCAATCTGATTCGTGATAGTGGAGGCTAAGAGTGTTCTAGATACAGGCCCAAATGGAGGTTGAATAACCACACTTAAAGTAAAGGTGGTCAATGCTTTTAATCTCATTGCAATATAGTTCACATAATTTATCTTCAAATTCCACAATTTAGTCTTTAGTTTTTAAACTCTTCATAGCTACAAGCCAAGTAGCACAAGAATCTTTTGGTTTTAGGGATCATTTCTAAACAATATTATACCAAATAATAAGTGGGTGAGAGGGCTTGAGAGCTTTGATGCATGCAGAGTTTGAAAAGTCTCCATTCTAACTTTGTGACTATAAAGGTATGTCTGGAATATCTAAGTTGGGCCTATAGTTGGGAAAATAGCTCTATAGTCTTTCAACACCCTTGCATTGAAAATGCCAAGAGTTACTTATAATTACTTTGCTAACTATTTCCTATGAAGGGATTCTATTGTGAAGAGAATAGATATCCTCTCTAAGATATAAAGGGCTAACAAAAGTCCAATTGTCATACCAAAACCATATTCCTTCCATATTCCCTATCTAAATTTTGATGTGTTGATAGACACTAGACTTGTTCCTCATAATCTGAATAAAGAGCCAGGAGAATTCATTCCTCTTTACTATTTTCCATAAACTGGTTTCCTTGAGATATAACTTATTAATCCACTTATTCTTGAGAGGTTCCTTATCATGGAATAGTCTCCAAGTTCAATCTTATAAGCATCATATCAAATCCCATCAATTGAATCACTTTTTGGAGAAATACGAGTCATCTAAGTCATGCAAGTAAAGAGATTTATATGAGTGTACGTGAATCCCCATAACATAAATTATAGATATCTAATCGGATATCTTATTTGAATGTAGAAATTTTGACAGAGCACAACATGGGCTATTCAGAATAAAATTGGAATTAAAAAAAAGGGACTAGACCATATATAAACAATTATAGTTATATTTTCATCTTTCAGCTACCTACATGGATTGAAAAGTATGAATGGAATTGAGACCAAGTCCCCTTTCATGTTTTCTCCAGCATAAATGCTCCAACTTGACTTTGGCACCTTTAGGGTTGTCAATCGTACCTAACTAGAGGAAATTCTTGATACATTTTTCAATCTCCTTAATAATCCTCTTAAGAAGTAAAAGATGAGAACTCCATTGGGTATGAAAATTATTTAACACAGAGATTATAAGTTACGCTCTACTAGCCTGAGACAATGCTTTATTTTGCCAACCATTGGTGATTTTATTGCATTTCTCTAGAATCTTCAACCAATCCTGATATTTGAGCTTTTTAGATGAGATGGGAACCCCTAAGTAAGTGAAAGGCATACCCTAGATGTTGAGATTAAAGATCTGCTGAAGTCTTTTAGTGTTGGTTGAGTTTGAGGAGAAGAAAATTCTACTCTTTCATTGATGGACTTTAAGACCTAAAATCCTGCAGAAGCTCATAAGAGATTGATCTAATATGGAAATGGATTATTGGTGAGCACCACAGAACAGTAGCAAATCATTTGCAAAACAGATACTAAAGAGAGACAATTCCTTTCATTTATAATGAAACTTGAAATCAGATCTTCTAAATGTCTTATAAAAAATAATTATGTTGAAGACCTCCATAGCAATAACAAAATTCAACCTTTTGAATTGCTTAGTGAGAACTCTATTAATAAGAATACCATACGAAGTTATGGAAATGTACGTATGAATCCATTTAATGAATTGGCTTGGGAATCAGAACCATTCCAAAAATATAGTAATGAAGTTCCATTGAAGTCTATCAAAAGCTTTTGAGAGATCAATTTTGATGGAACAACTTTTGATATGTCTTCCAGAGCTGTATTCTCTCATCAAATCCTGAACCAATAGAATATTATCAGAGATATTTGGACAAAAGCTCCTTGATATTTATGAATTAACATGTTCAAACTCTTTTTGAGGTTGTTTGCTAGAAGTTTTGAAATCACCTTATAAATAGTGTTGCAACAGGAGATAGTTCGAAAATCAATAAGACTAATTGCATTTGGAATCTTAGGAATCAAACATGTGTGAGTTTCATTGATTTCCCTGAAATAATTTGCTAGAATTCAGAAACTCCATGATAGTTTTCATAGCTAACTTACCTGTAATCTACCAGGTTTTCTGAAAAAAAAAAAAAAGAGTAAACATTGAACCCATCTGGGTTTAGTGCTTTAGGAGGATTCAGATTGAAAAGAATATATTTAATCTCTTATGAGGTAAATGGTTGTTAAAGCTTCAGTAATGTTTCAAATGGAAAGGCAGAAGGAGCCCCCATAAGATTTACCACCTCTTGCAGATCTGATGGGCCTGATGTAGATGTATCACCTAGCAAGGAATTAAAGAAATTGAATATCAAACTACTTATGGAATCTCTATCAGTAATCATTTGGTTATTAGAATCCAAGAGACAAGTTATCCGATTAAGATTTCTTCTTACCAGAATTTAGTATTAAAATCCCTCTCTCATCTAAGTAATCATTGCCTTATACATAAAAATTGAGCTACAAATCTGAAGAGATTTTATGTATTTCCCTAGCTTCATACATTCAATGTTTTTAAGAATATAATTTTATGGGTTTTTATAGCAATCTTCCTGTGCAATTCTAATATCAAGCTTCCTATAGCTTGATATTAGAAAGGGGTTGATCTACTTCTGAGAAAGTCTTCAATCTATTTCTGAGAATGTAAAGCTTTCTAATAAGCTAGAAAGCTTTACAACCCTTAATCCTGATGTCCTATACCTTATCTACAAGCTCCATAAAGACATCCTTTTCAATAAGGTAGTTGAAGAATTTAAATGGAGAATTATGAGCAATATGAGGTGTGCAATTCAACACCTCAATTCAAGAGTGATCGGAAACTAATGAAGCACCAAAATGAGCATAAGATTTAGCAAATTGGTTCATCCATAAGTGATTAATCAAAAACCTATCCAGCTTCCTTCAAATTATGCATCTTCCTTACTATTTATTGCTCTAAATATAAATACGAATAGAAGATCTGAGGTCAATTACTACAAGCTTAATAACAACCCTCTCCAACTCTCTTCCAAGGTTAGTAGCATTAATGATTTCGCCCTGTGCTTCAGATGGATGCAAAATACAATTCAAATCACCTACAATTAACCAAGGCACATTCATAGAAGTATGAATGGAGAAAAGTTCTTCACATAACTTTAGACTCTGAAATTTGAAATTGGCTACATGTATTATAGTAATTTCCATCACATTTCCTATATTCAAAATTTTACATATGAGATGCATATGATGATCAGAAGTTTTAATCACTATAATGTGCAAAATCTAAGAGTTATAAGCTAACAAAATCCTACGATTGTAATGGAATTCATGATTTTTTACATAACTCTAGCTTTTCCCCAAAAATTCGTCATATTATTGAGATTATGAGTTTTTATTCTTGTTTCCAAAGGACCAATCAAAATTGGTTTTCTCTTTAACAAAAGGTCTCTAATAACTTGACCTTTAAGGGGTTCATTAAGCCTTTTAATTTTCCAAAGATCATATGTATATATGCAAACAGGGGGCGTAACTCACCAACCCCCTTTTGGTTTTCTTCTTTTCCTTACAGATCTTCTGCTAGTTACAAGAGTGAACTGATCCTTCAACATATGAATTTTTTCTAGAAAATTTGTTGATCCATTCATCTTACTCATCTTCAGCTTGATCCAAGTTGAATTTCTCCATCTCACTATCAGGTGTTATATTTATGTTTCAATCCATATATCTACTTTAACATTCTGCACCTCATAGTTTAAATTACCTCTATCCCTATCCTTTTATAAGCTGGAGTATTATCCTGGAATTCCGACAGCCCATTCACATCCACATTCTTGTCACAAGCTAAGGTATTATCCTAGAACTTAGATAGCACATTCACATCCCCATTATACTCTTCAATATTTGGTTCATCCTCCATTCCCATTAATTCTTTGTAATCTCCTTTAGCAAACATTTTACCAGTCGGTTTCCATATTTGGTGTATCCTCTGCAGTTTGCAATTATATGTTAACTGAATTTCAGAATTCACTAACTCGTTGGCTACATTAAGCTTTATGATTGACAAGGCTTTTAGGAGTGGATTCTTATGATTTACCTCAATACAAACTCAAACAAAACACACCTTCTCCAGCTTTGCAGTGGCTGAATCAAATGCCACTAGTTTTCCTACAACGCTACCTAAAAAATTAAATCCATCCATGATCTAAAGTATGTTGTGGAAATTAATCCATAATGGAATGGTTTCAATGCTGTTTTTATAGAATTCTAGGCCAGGAATCCATTTCTGTATAACATTGGCTAGCCCCTCCACATGCCAAGGGCTAGCTTCCAACACTTTACTTATGTTATCTTCATCCATAAGCTTAAATAGAAATATTTCATCCTCTTTTTGCAAGATAATTTAGACATTTCTCATAAAGCTGGATGATCATTAATTGTATTTTTTTATTTTTCAATTACTTATCGGTTAAATTATGTAATTTGATCCAGATAAAGGTAATAAAGTGACCAAATAAATTATCTAAGTCAATGGGTCGAATTTTAGGAGGAAAATGGATCTCAATTAGTATAAACCGGACTCATATTGAGCCTATAATGGAGAAGCCCGATATGGAAGCTATAAACGAAGGTTAAGATCTCCTGCAGTTACTTATATATCATTTGTAAGCATACGGATCCTCTAACCCATTAAATGCATTTAAATTTTAAGAAAATTGTAGAAAGATGTTAATCACTTGTCGGTGAACAATTCCAGTGAAAGTTTCTGAAGATTGGAGTTTTTTTACACAGAAATTGCTTCAGAAGTTGTAATGGAACAAAAGTAAGGTATTCTTCATTTCTTTCGTTTATTACCCTTTCATGAACGATGGGACATGTAATAAGGTCCATGTTACGTGTTACATGTGGTATTAGAGCGGTTATGTGATCGGCTTGTTAGAAATGAAGATTTTTTTAGTTTTCTTCCATTAGGATTTTTATTGATTTTGTATTCATTTTTTGATTTTTTACGTATATGATTCTGTGAAAGTGGTATACATGAGGCTAGCTATAAAAATAGGGTCAAAACAGGCCATAAAATGCGAAAAATGACTCCTAAGGCTGCCAAAGTTCGCCCTCCCTATCGAAGGGCAATTGCACCATCCGGTGCGTACGTGACAGTGCTATAATAACCGCCTGCGGGCAATTTGGCTAACACGTGCAACACCACATGGCTTCGCGGGCCTACAGACTTATGTTGACTTATGCAATGTAAATGCCTCACGCAGACCGCTCCCCTACTGGCGCAAGTGGGAGCACGTGATGGGCACGTGCAATGCACCTGCCATACATTAAAAACGCATGAGGCGTGCGTCGGTGTACGCGTGAGCACTGCACGCATGCCCCAGCCACTTGCATTGATGACATCGTGTTGACGTCAACACACAGTGTTGTGCTGACGTCAGCGCTACAATATTACTGACATCAGCACCAGAAAAAGGGAAAATTTTTAGAATTCCCTTAATGGTGCCTTGAGTCCTTTTGGGTCAATTTCTAGGTCGGGGAAATTTTTAAAGTAAATTTTCAATTTTCTAGATTTATTACATCACTAATCGAAAAAGATTTTAAAGCTTTTTAAAGCTAATTTTGAGTGAATTTTCTTGCTCAGAACTGCACATAAGGGAGACACTTAAGGTTTCGTGTCTCATGTGGTAGGTTCAGTATTCGGGAAAACATGATAGTCGCTATGATTGAGATTTTTTAAGATAAAAGTCTCAAATAAAGTTTAAAGACAATGTTTTCAGTAATAGTATGTGATTATTTGACTGTGCATTTGGTTTTTGCATTTATTGCTAATTTTTATGTATATAATGCTCACATAAAATGTGTGGATAACATAAGAATGCATCCCTTGTGTTTGTGGATCTTCTAGGGTACTGATGAGGATATAGTCACCAAAGTGACCTTTCAAGTCAATCTTTTGGATTGTTCTACTTACATGTCTGGGGATGTCTCTGGTCTTACGTTAGGTTATTATGCAAAAAGGTGATGACCTTACATGGGATTTTAAGATGCATATAAACGCATTAGATGGAGGAAAGTCATTGCTTAAATGATCTATTCATCCAAAGGTAGTAGTGTTATGAGAGTTGATGGTTTGTACTCTGATCGCTTTTATGTGAAGGTCTAATTGCATATATTATGTATTCATCCCATAGGTGTTTCATAATATGTATGATTAGATTCTCAGTATAGATATCGTTTTAATGCTTTAGGTATCACTATTATCCTGCATTTATACTAATCTTTACATTGTCTTTCTATTTTGCAGTCACCTTTTCTATAAACAACAATGATATTACAATTAAGACCTTAATTGGTTTCAATTTCAAGAAGTGGAAAAAGGATGTTGAGTTTGCCTTGGAGATGATTGACATCAGCTTAGCGATGCTAGTTGAGAGACTTCTCCATTTACTGATATCAACTCGGAAGCTAATAAGGCAGCTATGGCAATCTGGGGGCGGTCAAATAGGATGTGTTATTTGACCATTAAGAAGTCAATCCCGGATCATCTTCTAAGTAGATTACTGGACACAATCATTGCAAAGGAGTTCATGGACAATATTTCTCAGAGGTACAAGGTGCCTTCCCATGTGGAGCAGAGCACCTTGATTAAAGAGTTATTCTCTATGAGGTACATAAGAGAAGGGGGTGTCAAAGAGTATATCATCAGGATAGGTTCAGATCCACGAAAAGGACGACTAAAGAAGAGGAGAAATTGATGGTCGACAATAATGAAGAGATGGATGTGTATGTAGGCGATGTAGGTTTGAACCTCAATATAAGATTTATACTGATTTTAGGAGACACATTTTATATATTGTCTTTTAGATAGAATCTAATCTCTGTATCATTTTTGGATAAAGAGAGTTATCATTTTGTATTTGATACTTCGGTTGTAAATATTTCTATCAATGCAATACATATTGAAACTGCCTTCTTATTCTACAGATTATATAGAATATGGCTTACCCCTAACAAAATGTATGCTTCTTGTATTGCTGAACCTATTGCTCGTAAGAGAGCCTTTATAAAGGAAACATCATACATGTTATGGCATAAATGCCTTAGCCACATTTCTAGGGAAAGGGTTAAGAGATTGATAAAGGATAACATTCTCCTAACTTTGGACTTTAGTGATCTAGAAACATGTATTGATTGTTGCAGGGGTAAGTTGACCAAGATAAAAAAAATGGGTCAACTCGTGCTTCTGGTTTATTAGACCTCATACATACAGATGTTAGTAGTCCCTATACAGTCACATTATGTAATGCTAGATATTTTCTGATGTTTATAGACGATTATTCCCACTACGACTATGTGTTCTTACTTAAGGAAAAGTTTAATTCTTGATAAGTTCAAGAACTTTAAGCCTGAAGTTAAGAACTAGTTGGAAAAATCAATAAAGATTGTCAGATCTGGTCAGGGAGGGGAATACTAAGGTAGACATGGGGTTGCAAGATAAGAAAAGGATTCGTTTTCCAGATATTTGGAATCAATTGGAATAGTGACTCAGTTCACTATGCCGGGTAATCCTGAGCAAAATGGTGCGACCGAAAGGCGCAATCGCACCCTAAATGGCATCATGAGGTCAATGTTGAGCAGGACTAACCTACCTGAATACCTTTGGGACGAAGCCATCAAAATGACATTATATATCTTAAATATAGTCCTAAGTAAGCCAGTACCTAAGATGCCTTTTAAACTCTGGGTTGGTAGGAAATTAAGCCTTACACACATTCATGTGTAGGGTTGCCTTGTTGAAATGCAATTATATAATCCTGATGAGAGTAGATTGCAGCCTCGTTCCACTCGTTGTTATCTAATAAGATATCCCAACCACTTTAACAGCTACAGATTTTACTATAGAGGAGGGGTCAGAATAGTGAAATCACGGACGACTAAGTTTCTAGAATATGATGCCCATAATAAGGGTGAACCCTCGCACCCTCCAATAGATAGCATGATGAATACTACGATCATTTCGTATCCACCCTCATACAGTTAGGTTCAGCAGATCAAGGTTTGAGTACCATGCTTATGTAGACACAGAAACCTATACCAATTCAGGAAGAGGTTCCTGGGTTACAAGAACCTATACAGTTGCTATATCCACTAGAGAAGATGACCTGCTATCTCATTAGATTGCATCGTCTTTTTGGGTGAGCAAGACTATGATATAGGATTTGTTATGGATCCAGTTACTTATATAGAAGCCGTTTTTGGACGCTATGTAGACTTATGGTGGGAAGCGATGAAAGATGAGATGTAATCTATGAGAAACAATAAGGTATGAAAGCTGGTTGATTTACCTCAACATTACAGACCTGTTAGTTATAAGTGACTATTTAAGACCAAAAAGGATAGACAACGTCAAGTTGAGCGGTTTAAGGCGCGATTGGTTACCAGAGGATTTGCTCAGAGAAAAGGAGTTGATTTCAATGTTACCTTATCTCTTGTATCCTCGAATGATACATTTAGAGTGATTATGGCAATAGTAACTCATTATGACATGGAGCTACATCAGATGGACGTTAAAATCGCTTTCCTGAATGATGACCTTTATGAGGTCTATATGGAGCAACCTGAAGGATTTCAGGATCAAGGTACATCTATCAAAGTTTGTAAATTGACCAAATCAATATACAGTCTGAAACAGGTTTTTAGACAATGGTACCTAAAGTTTAATGAGGTTTTAACCTCTTTCGGCTTTGTGAAAAACAAATTTGAAAGATGCTTATACTACAGGGTCAGGGGGAGCTAGGTTATCTTCCTACTATTGTATGTGGATGATATATTGCTCGCGTCAAATGACTTGATCATGTTGCATGAAGTTAAGCAACTTTTGACTAAGTATTTTGACATAAAAGGCCTCGGTGAAGCATCTTTTGTCCTCGGTATACAGATTCATTGGGATAGATCTCAACACTCATTAAGCCTCTCATAAAGAGCATACATTAAGCGAGTGTTACAAAGTTTAAATATAGTTGACTATAGGCATATTGTAACACCTATCTCTCATGGTAAGAGATTATCTTTGGCATAGTATCCAAAAAATAAAGTTGAGAGAGAGGTTATGAGGAATGTTTCATATTCTAGTGCGGTTGATAGCTTGATGTATTTTTAGGTGTGCACTAGACCGAACAGTACATTTGTTTTTGGACTGCTTGGTCAATATCTGGCTAACTCAGGTGGAGACTATTGGAATGTAGTTAAGTAAGTGTTGAGATACCTAAAGGGTACTAAGGATTATATGTTGACATACAAGAAGGTCAAAGAATTAAACTTCACAGGATATATAGACTCCTATTTTGCTATGTGTCCAGATGATCGCAAATCTACTTCAGGGTATATTTTTATGTTGGCAAATGGTGCAGTATCGTGGAAGAGTCTCAAGTAGACATTAGTAACTTTCTCAACTATGCATGTAGAGTTTGTTGCATGCTATGGAGCAGCTACATAGGTGGTTTAGCTCAGAAACTTGATTTTTGTATTGTCTGTGATAGATTCAATAGTTAGATCCATTCGGTTGTACTGTGATAATCTTGCTGCAGTGTTGTTTAGTAATAATAATAAGAATATCACAGGGTCTAAGCATTTGGAGGTCTAAAATTTTGAACATAAAGGAGTTGATTCAGAAAGGTGACGTCGAAGTGGAGTGTATCAGGGCTGAGGAGATGTTAGCCAATCCATTGACTAAAGGACTTCGCCCACTAGTATTTGTTAAACATGTATCCAGTATGGGCATGTTAAGCTCCTCAGAAAATAGTAGTTAGGGATTGTTGTACTTACTCCTTATATATTTATACATTTTGATGTATTATGACGTTATGGTTATTTACTAATATAGATGATCATCTTTTTATCCTCAGTAATAATTATTCTTGTATATAGTCATAATACATACGAAAATCTTAAGATTTATGTCGATCTTAAGAATTTTAAAGGTTATTGGGCATATATACAGATTAACTTTGAGTCTATGTCATTTAGACACATATAATTTAGTACGGGCATTCATAAATTTAAGGTGACATAGGGGATATAAGGTTTAATTCCATAAAGGTTCTTTAATGTAGTTTAGCATTCAGTTAGAAGATATAAAAGTTTTCTCTAATAATGTTTAGCATTCAGTGAGAGAAAACAAGTTTTCTCTAATGTTGTTTGACATTTGGTAAGAGAAAACATGATTTCTCTGTCGCGGTTTAACATATGCAGTTTAGCATAAAGTTAGAGAAATCGAGACTTACAAACGAAAATAATACATATTAGATCATACAAGTATCATCCTAGTTTGTCACACTTCATTTTTCCATTCATGTTAATAAAGTATTAGATATTCGTGATTATATTGGACCTGTGTCATACATGACACATGTGTTTGATATTTTCGGTATCGAAAACCTTGCAAGACGGAATGTTAGACTTTAATTATCTTTGAATCAAATGTTTTTAACTTTTAAATTTGATACCAATACAGTAGCGTGACTTAACTAAGTTTTCAAAAAAAAAATTTAACTTGAGTCAAAACTGCAATTGACTCAAATTACTCATATATCATTCGTAAGTATACGAATTCGTTGACTTATTAAGAGCGCTTACATTTTGATAAAATTGTATAAAGATTTTAACCACACGTCGATGAGTTATTCTCATGAAGATCCCAGAAGATCGGAGTTCATTTTGGGCACGAAAACTGTTTCGAAGTTTGGAATGAAACCGAAATCAGATATTCTGCATTTCATTCGTTTATTACCCTTTTATGAACGATCCGGGACACATAATAAAAAAACCAACGAGTATGTTCTTCCGGCTTTTAGCTCCTTTTTGAAGGAGTTCAATTGGAGGGTAAACAACATCATCAATCAAGGTAGAAGAGACGTGTTTAGGTGTAGAAGTGGAAGATTTAGCAAAACACAATCTTATTCTAAATTTTCTCAACCTCACACGATGAAGATGCTACATTTTGTTTGGAAAGCTTTTGTATTGTTAGCAATTAATGATTCTTTAATAAAGGGGAAGTGGCTCAGCATTGCTTCTAAAGGAATAGAGGCTCGCTGAGAGGTAGGCATAAAGCTCCCCAAGTAAGAAAATACCTGAAGAAAGCATCAAAAAATGCCCAAAATTTTGCTTCAAAGTTACTGTCCACATCTAGATTACTGTTCATCCATGAGAGCTATTCTTCTTTTCAGGAAATTTTGTTTGTGAAGTAGTCAAGGGTTTAAGGGGAAGCTGTCGGAATAAAGAAGGTAACGTTGTCGAGGATGGGAAAGGCTATCGGGGATGGCAAGATGGTTTAGTCGTGCTTCAAAGTTACTGTTCACACCCAAATTACTGTTCATCCGTAAGAGAGTTATTCTTCATTTTAGGAATGTTTGTGAAGGTAGTTAAGGGTTTATACTCATACCGAATATTTCTCATACTTGATTAGGTAGGCTTTAAGATTGAATGTAAATCTACTACTGATTTAAGATTGAATGTAAATCTACTACTGATTATTGTGTTGTCTCATAAAAAATTAAGAAGCAACATGTCAGGTCTAGATCTAGTACAAAATCCACACATGGAGCTATGTTAAAATCATCATTGATATAATGTGAACAAATAAGCTCTTAACATAAATTGATCCTCAAGCTTCATTACCAACAAAGTTATGGTCTAATAATCAAGTTGCTCTACATATATTACTTCTAATCTTGCATTTCTTGATCGAACTAAATGTATTGAGATAAGTTATCACTTCATTTGTTAAAAAGTACAACAAAAACATCTCTACAAAACATGTCAAAATTGAAAAATAACTTGACGATATTTTCCCAAAAACTCTTCATTTTCTTACAAGGAGAACTCGTTAGAATCCAAGCCTCAAGATAAAAGAACATTACATGAAAAAGCAAACTCTTTTACAACCTCATAAACTCTATCAATGGGGTAAAGAGGAAACCCTGTTCCTTGATATACAAGATATATACTGCTCTCATGCTAAATAATAGGGGGAAAAAAAAAGGAAGCGAAAAGCAGAAGAAAGACGGAAATCTACGAGATTCACACTATCAATAAGAGAACTCGTGGCCTCTAACTGATATGTACTTCTTGATCCATATAGCAATATCCTCTGCACAAGCCCTGGCCTGTGGTGTTTGGAGAAGTACATCAAGAGTAGCAAACTCGTGTACTGTGTCCCTATAATCAAGAAGTGGTGCATCAACATGAGCTTTCCTTAACTCCTCTGAGTAAGCAATGGCCCGGTCTCTCATAAAATCATGCTGTGCCACAACTATTAGTGAAGGAGGCATAAACTTTAGAGGTGGCTGCCCTCTGGGGAAAAGAGGGTTGGCAGCTGGATGATCAAGGTTGAACTCTTCCTCAGGTAAGAAGAGTTTCCAAGCCAGAATGCACATGGCCTTCTCATAGAAGTATGAGTTTGCCAACTTAAGCTCAGATCTTGTAGGAGTGCTTCCTAAGAAGAAAGGATACATCAATACTTGTGCCACCACCTTTACAGGGTTCAATACCTTGCCTTCCTCAACTGCCTCCTGTGCCAAGAAATTAGCTATGTTTGCACCAGAGCTTACCCCAAGAAGCACACATCTGTTTGGCAACAGAAGCAAGGTAGTGAATATCACATAAAACGAACAGAAATTAAATATAAGGGGGAACAAGTTTTCCTTAGTGATCAGACAAGGTTTGCACTGATAATCCTATAAAACTTTTTTGGGATCACAACAGTTTTTATGAGGAAATTTCTCCATTGTTAAATCTTGAGATCTCTCAAAAATGTCTCCCATTTGCTCCAAACATAGTTGATGCAAATATAATTCCTGATAATTGGTAACTTGGCACCAACAGGTTCCCCTTTAATTTACCCCTTACTATGTATCTATGCCCAGTAACAATATGTTTGGTCAAATCAAAGATTATGTTGCAACACACCTTAAATCAGAGAAGAAGGATATATGATGGTGTTATAAGACCTTTAGTGTAATCAACTCACCACACAATGCAGGCTAAGAATGAAAAACTCACCACGATATCGTTAGTGGCACCATAGAATTGCCATATTATACCATCACGAAAACTGCAATAATAATTGTAGCAAAACGACTCTAAAGAATGCAGCTGTTTGGTAAGTTAAAAGCTTAGAAATAGCAATGTAACATCGATAGGAATTTCACAGAAATGAGATTACTTTGGTATACAAAATTCAACAATTCCATCACAATTTTCAGTCACAAACAATGCTTTTGTTTTAACAGGGACGATTAGAAACAACTCCCATTGAGAATAAAAAGTAAACTGTTTTACAAGAAACAAGTAGAGTGAATTATGAGACACTGCAAACAAAAAGATGATCTTTAAGTATTTTAATCAACAAGCAATCATAAGGAGACTTGATTTCAAACTGAAAGTTCTCATGATTAGATCGTATTGAAGTATAGGGTATTCATAATATAGGAAATGACTAAACGAACTAAATAAGAAAACGTAAGATAATTTACATTTTAACAAAACAAATAGGAATACCTTGAAGGATCACCGTGAGCAGCCAACCAAGGCTCAAGCATAGAAGCACCAAAACTATCAAAAATCCCATTTTTAACACCAAATCTCCTACAACTTTCCAAGTTAGCTTGCTTTGCGAGCCAATGTAAAACCTTTAAACCATCATCAAAAGCCCCAGGGTACTTGGTCTCCGGAGCCAACCTATAACCAACTGCGACAACTATCACATCACACAATTTCGCCATTCTCCGGCAAAACAAGTCATTGGCAGTCGACACATTGCTTCCACTCACAAACCCACCTCCATGTAACTGAATCATAACTGGTAACCTCCGACCAGGCTTGCTACCCCTCTCCGGTGGCGAGTATCCTCCGTAAACCGGTAAGCCGAAGTCATCTTTACCACCATTAACCACCAACGAACCGACCGCAGTTTCTGGTAGAAAGATCCTAAGCGAGAGAGAAGATAAAGGGTCGATGTGAATGTCCTTGGTGGCGACGCCGTCGACGAAGGAGGGGTTGCTGGGTGCGACGGACTCGTGGGTTCGGCTCGAGATTCCAAAAGGATTTGAAGAAGCCTGAGTATTCAAGCTTTGTAAGAAATGTTTATGGTGGTACTTGAAGAGCGCAGAGTAGAGTCTCAAGAACAAACTTGGCATTTTCAGAGAAAGAACATGAAAAACGAAGACACGAGAAGAGATTTGAGAAAGCATGCCATAAGATTTCAACTTTCTGGGTTTTGAGGGTCTTACCAGACGCCACTGGTGACGACAGAGAGCTGAATTCAAAATCCTGAAGGCGCGTGGGAATCGGCAGAGCGAAGAGTCAGCGAGAGATAACAATGGTTGAAGCTTCTGATCTTTGACGAAGGGTGGAAATAGACCTGTCAAGGATTTAAAAATATACAAAAAAATTGAGAGACAAGTCATTCTAGATTCTAGTTGATATCATATCATTATTGATTTTGAGCTTATCCTTAAATTTATTCTTGTATACATACCCAACCACTAATTTTTAATTTTAATGACTAACTTTCAAATAATTTAGGTATTAAGTGAGGTGACGGGTTCGAACCTTTTTCATGTATGCAATAATTTAAAACTTGAAGTCAAGGTTTTATCTCTCGCAGGGACCTACCTGGCTCGAACGGGAATTAGTCTAAATGTGGATGATTTAAAGATGTCTTCTCATAGTTGAGATCTTCCTAGAACATCTCATAGACAACCAAAAAAAATAATTTAGAAATTTTAATAACTAACTACCAAATTATTCAAATAATGGAAATTAACAAGGACAAAATCTAGAGGTTTTTTCCGTTTAAAATTTAAGACCGGTCTTATTGCCGAAGTAGATGTTAGAAAGGTCCTTAAAATAAATTTTTTGATAATGCATGATATTATACGTTCTAAAGATGGAAATTAATTTATTATATTTAAATATCATTATTTATATTAACATTATATAGATTTACAAACTTTATCTTTTTTGCAATAATAACTATAATTATTGAAAGTAAAAACAAAATGTTTAAACCTTTAATATGTAGTTATAATAGCTTATTATTAACTACAAACTTAACAGTCATGACATGATACACCTAGTCAATATAACCCTATAAAAAGTGACAAATACATAATAACTAATATCTACGTTAGATACTTGCAATAAAAATATTTAAAAAAAGGGATACACTCTTTCCGTTTAAAATTTACCAGCAGACAATAATCCAATAAATATAATTACCCACTTAATATAATTCTAGGAGTATTTATAAAGAAGTTATATTATCTAATGTATAAATGAATATTGTGTAATTAAAATTTTGTGAGAAAATTACAAATATAAAAATTTGAAAATATATATTAAGAAAGAAATAAAAAAGGTAAAATTTTGTGAATTTGATAGAATCATTAATAAAAAAATAAGTAAAAATATAAGGGTTAAAATATTAAAAATGAATTAGTAAAGTTAGTTAGTAAAAATATGGAATGAAAAAATTTTAAAAAATTAGAAATGCATTGTAGAATATATTTGTTATAAATGGATAAAATATACACAGTAATAAT
>JANVCQ010000001.1:6368038-6380615 GCA_025531925.1 Erythroxylum plowmanianum
ACATGAATTTCAACATAACAATTACGGATTATATTGAAATTCTAGCAATGGGTTTGAAATTAACGATTCAATGAACGTATTAAAATCATCAACTCACAATACCCAATGGTTTCATACACAAATAACCAAATAATAACGAAAATCTGATTATCCATACACAATACCCAAATCAATTAAAATAGGATAATACAATCAATTCCTAATGAGAGAAATAAACAACAAAATAATAAAAAATTACTTAACTCGGGTTATCGGCGTCGATTTCACCTCTGAACCGGTATCAGGATGTCTAGCTCTTTATGGGTCTTTCCCTAAAAAATACTTCAGCCCCCATGACCCCTTCACTGGCAGCCCTCTCTTTTCACTATAACTCTTGCATTGGTCATTGATGTGACGATTTAATGCTGGGAGTGTTTTTGGTCTTATTCACTCCTCCAGCTGCGTCCAGCGCCAACCTCCACGTTGCTGTTTCTCCAAATCATAGCCGCAGCACCAAGCCGCCAGCCATAGCCGCAGACGCAGTCGTCCCACACCCTCACACCTGATGCGATGTAGCTCACTTCTCTAGTTCTTGTTGCGTCCACTGTTCCTTGATGATGGTACAATGAAGTTTTGCTGCTCTCTTTAAAACCCTTGTGTGCTCCTTCTGCCTTAAGCAGCTTAATCGCAGCATATATTGCGTGAATTAAATGTAGCATACGCTGCGTAAACGAAGCGCAACCATTTATTTCTCTTTTTTTTACAGCTACTTGCATTTAAATTTTTCTTCTTCTGTCTTCCATTTTTTGTCTTTTAATTTTCTTTGTCTCACTCCAAGAAAACAAGCAAGTATTGATCTGCGAAAAATGTCCCAAATGGGATGCTTTCGATTCATTTTAATTTCTTTGCTTCCAAATTGTACCTAAAATCACATATGAATTAAAGTGAGTTTGTATCATTAATCGCTAAGTGCAAATAATTAAATATATCAACAATTAAACACATATCAACTTAATTAAATTATGAACTTTTAGCTCTTTTTCACTTTTTGAGCTTTAAGCCCTTTTTCAAGGGGACTCAGGTCACAACAGTCTTTATGTTATCATGTATTCAGGAAATGAAATGCATCAATCACATATGATCAATCAATCACTTTATTTCACTTTACACATGTCATCGAACCTTGGTCCGACATTTAACATTTAAGTTGAGAATCATTTATTTCATTCACATGTACATTCACATTTTTCTTCAAAACTTTGTTTGTCATTCAACAATGAAGTTAAGTATCACATATTTCTTCAAATTCACATACATGGAGCTCTTCGAATGATTTTTACATGCATCAAACGCCTCGGACATTCACATTGCATATCAATCATATCAGTAGTCATTCAATTTAAAATTTTAAAACAGAACAACAATAAAATGAGATCATTTAGGTCGACTCACAGTACGCTCCAGATTAATATTAGCTTCCATGATCCGGAAACGTCTAAATGCAGACGTTCTATCCTGTATCATCATTATGCAAAACACATATTGCACACACATTATTAATTGTACAATCTTATGAACACTCAATCAAGTACATATGTATATGTGTTGTGTATAATGCATGCTCAATGACAGTCCCGAGTTTATTATCTAAATTCACATCTTATGCTCATTCTCATTTCATAATTCATATATTCTAATTGAACTTAAATTTACAATTCATTTGTACATGATCATTCTAAGTTCATCATTTAATTCTTATCCTTTGTATATGTCTAGGTTATTTTTGGGTTTACACCTCAAGAACACTTAGTTATTCTAATATCATAACTCAATTTCTTGTCAGTTCTTTTCTAACATTATATGCTCTCATAATAGCCAATTCTCATTCACATTTAATCACTTAATACATATTACTCAACTCCTTTGAATCACAACTCCTATCATATGAACATCTTCATTCACATTATACTCATGCCTTTGGTACTTTGATAACATCAATTCATTCACTATTTTATAACCTTCATTATGACTTCAAACATATCACACATTAGTCACTTAATCAAAACATCATTCTAGGTTCAATTCAAGCCTCATTTAAGCCTTAATTAAGACCAAATAGCAGTGAATGTCTGTTAGGCGGACATCCATGTCCGCTGAGCAGACCTTCACGAGTCAGTTACAAAATTTTGAAATTTTGACCCTCTAAACATCAAAATCTCTTCTCGGGGTCTTCATAAAAGATGTAGATCTCGAAGTCCTCTTTCTAAGCATACTTAAATGACCTCAATCCAAGTTCTACAGAAAAAGTTATGCCTCTAATTTTCAACCCAAATTTCTCCCAATTTTCAATGACACTTGTCATTAAATTCCAGTAGCATTGATAAAAATTTCCACTACCATTAACCTCTTATTTCAACTACTATTCATCAATTATTTTGCCACTTGTCATTTTTCTTAATCCAAAAATAGCCTTAAATTCTAGAAATTTCTCATATTTCACCAAAAATTATAATTCACTACTTATACACTCCAACTCAATTTTTTAGACACACAATCCATAATCCACATTATAATCACATTAAAACAATCATTTATACCCGAAAAATATCAAATGAGTGCATGAACAATTCATTGTAATGTGTGCAATAATCAAATTCACATATGTATGTTAAGATTATGCATGAGCATAAAATGCATTATTCTAATCTCTCATTGCTATTTCTTAACGTAAATCTAGAGTTCTAACCTTTAGTATGGAAACGGGATGTTACAAAAAAGCCTTTGAAAGAAACAAAAACTAAATAAAATGCACAACTGTGAGCTAACAAGTCACAACCGTGCATGTAAATCACGATTGTGACTTAATAGTCATAGGCATGACAACCAATATGGGTTTTAGCCAAATTTATGAATATCGTATCGGGTTTGGTACCGAATTGGATTCTAGAACAGAACTGTACCGATACCGATCAGTATCGGGTACCATTTCGGATAATTTTTAAATTTATAAAATAGTCCCTAAATTTTTTAAAAATTACAAAATAGTTCATTATCATATTGTATAGTTGTAGTTTATTTAATTTAACTTTTTTATATCTTATCCATTTTAGTTTATATATATCTTTATTATATTTTAATTATTTCTATATATAATAATTATCTATATATAATATATATCTATATATAATAATTATCTAAATATAATAATTTATTAATTCAAATTTTTGTATTTTATCAAAATTTTGAATTTTTTTAGAATTGTTATTTTTTCACATTCTATTTCATTTTATATTTAATTAGACATAATCACAATTTTAATTTAATATATAAAATTAATTTAATATTTATTAATAAATATGTTTAAATTTAAAATGTATTTTTAAAATATATAAATTTCAAATAAATTTAGATTTAATAATTAAAAATATATAAAATAAATATTAGTTTATAAATAATACTTTTTAAATCATTTATTTTAAAAATAAAATATTTTTATTAATTCTTTATTATATAAAATATTAAAATAAATTTAAATAAAAATAATTTATTAGTAATTTTTAATTAAAATTAAAATATTTTATTTTTAATTTTTATTTAATTTATAATTATTATTAGTAATGAAATATTTATTATTATTTTAAAAGCTTTGAAAAAAAAAGGGGGAAGGAGAGGTAGGAGGGAGAGAGGGAGAGAGGGAGAGAGGGAGATTTTGAAAATTTTTGAAAATTTTGCAAAAAAATGTCCCAAATTTTTAAAATTTTCGTTACCGGTCGGTACAACTGAAATCGACCGGTATTTAAAACCGGTACTAAAATTAAAAATTCCGTACCAATTTTGGGCCGGTACGGTACATACCGACCGGTATCAACCGATACGGAACGGAATTCAATACGTTGGTTTTAACTAACTCACCAATTAATAATTAATATTAATAAAAATAACACAATTAATTTATATAGTCATTTATATAGACTTATATTATTATATAATACTTCATGATAATTAGCAATTAATAATACATGGTTGTCGCTAACATATATAATATTAATATAAAAAATTAATAATAATTAACAATTAGTAATACAGGCCTATGATTAAGATTTAAATTTAATATTGATGTATAAAAATTAATTAGAATGAACAATTAATAATGCACGATTATAAATAGCATATAAAATTAATATTAACATATGGCACCTAATAATATAGTAACAATAATCAGTAATAATAATTAATAATGGATGAAAAATTGTAAGCTCACAATTGACAGGCAATTAATAATAATCATTTATGAATAGTAACACAATTATAACTAAATTAAAAATAAAATTATATTATGAGGTATATATAAACTTAACAAAGAGCTATACATATTAACATATTAGTATACAAAAGTTAATAATAATTAACAATTATAGTCAATTAATAATGCAGGCTTGCCACAAATATATATACCTAGCATTAATATATAATATTAATATATAGTAACTAATAATATAATAATTGGTCGCAATCGCAAATAGGTATATATATTAAGACATTAATATATAATACTGAATAAAAATTAACAATTAATAATACAGGGTTATGATTAAGATTTAAATTTAATATTAGTATATACAAATTAATAACAATGAACAATTAATTTAAAATAATTACACAGTTAATAAAATTTTATTTTGTTTATTTATGTAACTATTATCACTAAGTCTATATGTTAAAGAGTCATAGGTGCACATTTTAATATTAACTTATTATTATTAATTATTAATTATTATTAAGTATTATATACTAATATTAAGTATATATATAGTTCTTCACAACTATGATTAATAAGTCACAATCATGAATTGCATATTAATTATTATTATTATAATATTATTAAGTAGTATATATTAATATTAAGTATATTAATTAATTATAGCTAAAAAGTTACAGCCGTGCCTGGAAGTGAGTCCATGCATGAGTCACAGCCGTGACAAGAGTATAATGCGTAAAAATCAAAGTTGTTCATGAAACGAACGGTAGGATGTAAACGTGCTCACTCTTAGTAGATGGTAAGAAAAATTTCAAATGAGATAATTAACAACTAATTAATAATAATAATTAATTAATAATAACACAGCTAGAATTAAATTAATAATTAAATAATAATATGAAAGGATTAACAAGTATGTCCTATTTCATGTTACCATTTATTATTAAATATTATTAACTAATTATTAATTATTATTAAGTATATATTACTATATGCATGGTTGCACGTTTACTTTTTAAGTCAAAACCATACATGTTATTATTAATTATTAAATATATTAATTAATTATTAATTTTAAATATTAGTTATTAATTTTTAATATGTATGCAAGTCATTACTAATTAATTAATTATTGATTTAATTTTAATTAATTACAATTTAATTTATTTATTAAAATATAATTAATATTAAGTAAATTAAGTACTTTAGTCTTAATTAATTAAAATATAACTAAGTAATTGATTTATTAAAATATAATTCATTAATTGATTAATTAATTAGAATATAATTAACACATATAAACAAATTTTATTAATTATTAATTAGTAATTATTATTAAGCTAATCATCCCTTTCTTGAACAGGTAAGGTCACAGGCGTGACTTAAGTATCACGCCTGTGGCATATATATATTTTTGATTTTTAATTAAATATAATTAATTAATTGATTAAATATAATATAGTTAATTAATTAAATAATTAAAATATAAGGTCACAGGCATAAGTGTCATGCCTGTGACACATATATATTTTTCATTTTTAATAAAAATAATTAATTAATTAACTAAATAAAATATAATTAATTAATTAAATAATTAAAATATAAGATCACAAGCATGACACTTCAAAACCGTGAATTGCATATTAATTATTATAATAATATTATTAAGTAGTATATATTAATATTAAGTATATTAATTAATTATAATTATACTTGCATGACTGTGACTTGTCTTGGAAGTGAGTCCATGCATGAGTCACAACTGTGACAATTTAAGTCACAGCTGTGACAAGAGTATAATGCGTAGAAATCAGAGTCGTTCATGAAACGAACGGTGGGATGGAAACGTGCTCGCTCTTAGTAGATGGTAAGAAAAATTTCAAATGAGATAATTAACAACTAATTAATAATAATTATTTATTAAGAATAACACCCGTGATACTTCTCTAATAATAATAATAATAATAATCACAGTGTAAAGAATCGGAATCGTTGGATGAAACGGACGGTTGTACCCAATAGATGGTAAGTAAGTGAAGAGCGAGAAATAAAAAATAAGAAGTCATGCCTGTAAGCAGTAAGTCACAGGCGTGACAACGATGAGATAGAATTTAAGGGAGCCGTTGGATCAAAGGGACGACGGGATGGAATTTTGTGTTCGTCTATCTCCTTCGTCTTTAGTATTATAACTGATTAATTAATTAGAATATAATTATCACATATAAAATATTTTATTAATTATTAATTAGTAATTATTATTAAGCTAATCATCCCTTCCTTGAACATGCATGACTTAAGTGTCACGCTTGTGACACATATCATTTTAAATAAAATATAATTAATTAATTGATTAAATAAAATAAAATAAAATAAAATAATTAATTAAAATATAAGGTCACAAGAGTAACTTAAGTGTCACGGCTATGACACATATATATTTTTTAATTTTTAATTAAAAATAAATAAATAAATAATTAAAATATAATTAATTGATTAAATAATTAAAATATAATTAATACATATATAAAATATGATTGATTAATTAATTGAGTAAAATAAAATTAATGCCTATGATCCCTTAATATATAACACTTAATTAACTTAATAATATATAAAATATTATTAATTATTAATTATTATTGAGCTAATCATTCCTTCCTTCCTTTAACTGATTATATTTTAGTTATATGTAATTATATTCTAATTAATTAATTAGTTATATTTTAATTAAGAAAATATATTTTAAGTATATTTAATTAAATATTGAATAAAATAAATTTTCACAGGAATTAATAATAACATAAGCAATAATTAATTATTAATAATAAATAATTAATTAATTGTATTTTAATAAATCAATTAATTAATTATATTTTAATTAATTAATTAATTATATTTTAAGTATATTTAATTAAGAAATAAAAAATATCTTTGTCGCAAGTGTGACACTTAAGTCACGCTTGTGGCTCCTACACTTAATTAACTCACAATAACTAATAATAAATAATAACATTTAATTTAATTAGTTAATCGATTAATTATATTTTAATTAGTCAATTAATTATATTTAATTAAAAATGACAAAAATATGTACTAATTATATTTTAATTAATTATATTTAATTAAAAATGACAATAAAAATATTTTTAGTATATTTAATTAAGAAATAAAAAAATATATTTGTCACAAGCGTGACACTTAAGTAAGGCATGTGACTCCTAGACTTAATTAACTTAATAATAACTAATAATGAATAATAATATTTTATTTTAATTAATTAATCAATTAATTATATTTTAATTAATCAATCTATTAATTATATATAAATTATATTTAATTAAAAATGACAAAAAATATGCACTAATTATATTTAATTAAAAATGACAATAAAAATATTTTTAGTATATTTAATTAAGAAATTAATTAATTAATTAATCATTAGAAAATGTGTTGACAATATTTTTTAATTAATCAATTAATTAATTATATATTTTAATTAATTCATTAATTATATTTTAATTCTACTCAATAAAAATTTTAAATAAAAAATATATATGTCACAGGTATGACTTAAGTGTCACACCCGTGACACTTCTCTAATAATAATAATAATAATCACGGCGTAAAGAATCGGAACCATTGGATGAAACGGACGATTGTAGATGGTAAGTAAGTGAAGAGCAAGAAATAAAAAATAAAAAGTCACGCCTGTGAGGATGTAGTTATAATAGCTTATTATTAACTCCAAACTTAACAATACTAACATGATACACCAAGTCAATATAACCCTATAAAAAGTGACAAATACATAATTACTAATATCTACGTTAGATAGTCACAATAAAAATATAAAAAATTTACATTCTTTATAGATCAGTTGAAAAACTCACTCCCTCCATTATTTGTAACTTAAGCAACAACAATCATCAAATCCTTAAGTTACCATAGTCATGATCACACAATTGCAAAGCTACACGATAACTGTTAGACCCCTAAGTAGTGATAGCAGAATCGTGAGGGCATTGACGAGCCTTGACCAGTGTTCGACACGTGAAACAACGAAATAAGGCAAGGATTTCCGAGGAGGGAAGGACGAAAAGAGACAATGTTAAGAGTTGGCATGTATTGGTGCACATTAGTAGAAATCTTTGACGAGTTGCAAGATTCAGATGTGAGATCAAAAAAAGGCTTGAGATTGACTTCGAGTAGAAGGTTAGCTAGATTACACGCATAACGAGAATATGAGAGAGTTCCAAGGTGACATAGCAAGTAGATCAAGCATGGTGCGAGTTTTAGGAGAGTTTCAGACCTTGTACTAGCTGACTTGGCTAAGAATAAATTCTTGATGGACTAAGGACTTAGTGTGTCTTCAAGTGGATAGACTATGGCTAATGGAGTTGGCATGGGTAAGCATTGGATGGACCAATGTGCCATTAGGTTGGATAACTTATCATCAACGGATAGAGAAGAGGAGATCTTGGATGATGTGGCGAATAAGATCACAATGGATGAATATCAATTTTAAGAGATAAAGATAATGTGGAAGGATCATCTAAAGATAAAGGAGATCTCCGTGGATATGGATAGATCAATCCTAGATAGATGTAATCTTTTTATCTTGTTATTGTGATGTAGTTTAATCCAATTAGATAGAGTCCTAATTAGATGGGGATGTCATCTATTAGTTAGTTTGATGTAATCTGATAAAGATAAGATTGTAAACTTAGCTAGTAAAGTTCTATTAGGATTCTAACTTAGTCATTTAGAGGTGCCTATAAATATCTCATTTGAGCCTTGCTCTTCTTATAGAAGGGAGTGTGAGAGAGACACTTTGAATAGTGAATGTGGGAGTCATTTAGAGATTGGAAGAGTATTCCTTTGTACACTTTGAGGGAAGTAATGAAGGTTGGCTTTTTAGCTGTACATCTTTCTCGCGTTCTTTTGCTATCATGGTTATCTAGTTCTTTTTAGTTTTCTTGCAAGAGTGTGAAAATGAAACACTCCGAGGGACGTGAGGCGTTCAAGAACAAGTAGGTTGATCGATGATCACGGGACAAGGCTGAATCTTGCTTTCACAGAGCTAAGTGAGATTGTCGTGCAAAGTGGTTACCACATCTTGTGGGATAAGTTCAAACTTGAAGGAAAACATTTGTAACAATAACCACCTTGCGATCACTATTATCGTTAAAATCTTATGTATAATTGAGCAAAGATATGGGATTTCTTAATGTTTAATAGTATTATATTTTTAAGCTAAGTATAAAAAATTCAAACTTTACTCAAATTTGTAATACTATAACAAAATTTAATAAGTAGCATTGAAATGCTCCAACTTTTAATTTTTCAAAAAATAGTCCAATATTAGACCTTATTAATGGTGTTGATGTTGCTACATCATGTAACTTTTTGCCATGTGTTTAACAAATGTATTATTTAATATTGTGTGTAAAATTAAAAAAACAAAAAATAGAAGTTTAAAAGAAAAAAGCAAAAACTATAAAAACACCCAACATATACACCCATTTTGGATAGCATACCCATTTTGGATGACATCTCTTTCATACATTGTTTCACCTAATAGCTTTGTAACATGTTGTCACACCTAATAGCTTTATCGCACATTGCACCCAATAACTCTCATCACACCTAGTAGTTCAATTCTAAATTTTGTGAAATTCAGTCTTATTTCCCCAAGAGTGTTGGCTTTTCATGATCTAAACATAAACCAAAAAAGTAAGGAGTTTAATGTACATTCTTTAAAAATTCAAAATCGATGTGATATATGATCAGGAAGGAGCAATTTTACTCTTGTTTATGATAAATATTTAACTCGATTCCTCAACAAGTTATTGATTAGTTCAAGGAAGTAATTAGAAATGTATGCAATTATAAATTGATATGATGTTTCAATAACAAGATCTTGTGTGAGAATAAAAGTTGTTTGCAAGTCACGATGGCTATTTAGGGTATATGCTAGCTGGATTGGAATGAACAAAACATTTGTTGTGAATATATTAGAAAACAAACATAGTAAGAAAGTGCAAAGAAATAAGCAAGATAGTAAGAAATAGATAGCAAATGAATTTTACACAAGTTTACAAGGAGCTTGAATTGGTTAATTAATAAGATGATGGGTGATCTTCAGGGAAAGTATGCATTAAAGGTGACTAAATATCAATGTTATATGGCTAAATGGGAAGCTACTGTGATGCTATGAGGATTTATAAAATGTCATCATACAAAGTTATGGTCTTATGGGAAAGAAGTTACGATGAGCTAATAAAGAAGGAAATTTCACTATCTAAATTAGGCGTGATGGAAACAATTAGGTGTTTCTTACATTTAGGGTTGTGATCAAGGGAATTTTTGGTAAAGATTTAAACATAAGTGGAATTCACTGGCTTTTGTGATGGGTTAAAGAAAAATAAACATTCAAATATTCTTATTGTTTGTATTTATTTCTATATGTGCTTTGATTTATTCTACTTACATTACATTATTTTGTTTTTCCTTTTTCTTGTTATCAAGGTTTTAAGGATGCATTAAAGTATCTCTTCCCATAAACTAAGCATAGAAAACGTGTTAGCCATTTCTATAGAAATTGGTCCAAACTGTTGGATCGAAAACAAAAGCATGCAAGATTTAGCTAAAACTGTAAATTTCAAAACTTTTTCAAAATCAAACCGCAGCGGAAATAACATAACCAAATCAACATGTTTCAGCCATACATGATACGGTATAAGGAAAATAATTTACATAAGAACAAAGTGGTATAAATATACAGACTCCTTGCTACAGCTTTAACTCCTCGTTTTTGTATCCTCTCCGAATCCTTGCTATAACTTTGACTCTTTTGTATCCTTTCCTTTGTCAATATATTCTCGACCAATCTGATCTACCACTTGTTCTTCTTGGACAAATTGGTTAACAAGATCCTTTGGTGGGAAAGGAGAAGAAATATTTTGAGGAGATTTTTCTTAGAAGAAAGAAGCAAAAAATGAGACTCTTCTCATTCAAATTTTGACTATGCATGCATGAGAGGAGAGAGTGAGTCAAAAATACAAGAACACTTCTTACTCTCCTTGGCAATTTCGGTTATCATGAAAAGAAAGAAGTTATGTGCATCCAATGCATCACTTCATTCTTTAATTAATCATAAAGAAGCCAATAAATGAGATTTTTCTCATTTGTTTAAGATGACGATATGTATGAAAGAAGGAAGAGAGAGTACATCAAATGCACCTCTTCCTTTATTTAACCAAATGAATCCTAAAAGGTTACATTACATGCCATCATTAAAAGACAACCATTAAACTATTTAATGACAAGATCATTACTCCATTTAATGATAATAAAGCATGATAAAACCATCTTTAATTTAGCAATTCAATGCTAAATATGCAGCTGCACATTTAGGTGTAAAAAATCGAAATATGCCCTCCTTTTTTTAATAACTTTGTTTCAATTGAATTAATCTAATTAGTCAAATCAAACCAACTAATTAAAGTAAGCCCAACATTCAATCATGGGCTTTAAAACCTCTATTTATATTTCTTACTTTGCTTGATAACCTTCCTAGAAGCCAAATGGGGAATTTAATTAGACTTATATCATTCAAGCTCCAATAAACCCGGAATTAATTTAATCTCATTGAAATTAATTCCAGCTTATTAACCAAATGTCATTCCATTAAAGACAATTGTTTGAACTCTTGAATTACTAAATATTATGAGAATACATGTTTTAAATAAGATGTCCAATTGCAAACTTTATTATCACTACAAGAAAAAGACCCCATTTGCGACATTTTAGAAACGTCGCAAATGTTAGAAAACCGTCGAACATTGGTATTCCTGATGTTTCCGAAAACGTCGCAACAGATGTCGGTGAAGGGGGAGTAAGGAAAAGGATTTCTTGACGTTTTGTAAAAAACGTCGAAGAAGTGTAGGCTATTTTTACGACGTTTGTGAAAACGTCGTAAAAGCGTAAGGGAATGGGAGACGAGGAGATTAGACGTCGGGGAAAGAAGATAGCTTTGTGCGACGTTTAGTAGACGTCGTTGTGGGAGGACAATCTGCGACGTTTGGGATTAAACGTCGCAGATCATTAGTATGTAAGTTTTTTTAAATTTATGAAAATAAGTTTATTTTAATAAATTTTAAATTTTATATAATTAAATTTAAATTAGACATCCGAAATTATTATTAATAGGGAGAATTATTAAAAATAAATTTGCAATTATAATTGAATCCGAATATGATATTAAAATTGAATTTTAATGGAACTATTATTTTGATTGAATAATTAATAATTGGGAAAAATATTAAATCTTATTTATTT
>JANVCQ010000001.1:6387451-6399397 GCA_025531925.1 Erythroxylum plowmanianum
AACACCTATAACACAATACATATACAAAAACACTCATTTAATTTCATTTTATATTTCTAAATTTCACTTAAAGATCGGGGTCCAACATTGACCTACTTGTACGTCCAAGTTGTGGATGGATGAGGCATGGTTCTTCATAATCTGATCAAACTTTGCCTCCATCCTCTTTTGACTTTCCTCTTAGCTCGAAATCATCCTCTTTTGGTTCTCTTCTTAATTTGCCAATTTTCACCCTAAGACATCCATCAACTTGTCCATTTTGTTCTCCAAAGATCCAAATCAATCTTTATAAAATCTAGGAGGTCCTTTTAGTCTTGCTTGGTCACCTGGATTCTTAGTACTCCAAGAAGAATTTATGTGATTTTTCCACCCTAGATTATAAGTATTAGAGTATGGATTGTTAACTTACTGTGGTTGGCCTAAGTAATTTACCTATTCTATTTTACTAACTCCCTGCAAGATGCATTCTGCTGTTCAATGATTGTCCTACCTACATAACTCACATTATAATTATATAGCTTTTATGAAGATGCTCCTTGCATGTTGCTTAATTGCTTAGTAAAGGTTGTGATCTGTGCCTGTAAAGCTATAATGGAGTCAATTGGCATCATATTTTTTTGCTCCTTTTGCCCCTATCTACTCCTTTCACTTGACCACATACAACTATTGCTCGCTAACTCTTCCAAAAGATCATTAGTTGCATCAATAGTTTTTCTCATCAAAGAACCCCCAGCGGCTGCATTTATGGTTCCTCTTATGCTCTAATTTACACCATTATAGAATGTCTACAAAAGGAACTCCCTCGGAAAGTTGTGGTGGGAGCAGCTTCTCTATAATTCTTTAAACCTCTCCTAAGCTTTATATAAAGATTCCCCATCACTTTTTGGAAAATTTATGATTTCCTTTATGATTATTGTTGTCTTGGTCAAAGGGAAGTATTTAGTAAGGAATGCTTAAATGCTTAGGCAAGTTGCTCCCAAGTAGTGTGCCCGATCTCTCAAAGTGAAAGAAAATAATTGCTACCTCACAGCATCGTCAAACATCCTACTAAACCTGAGGTGTCGCAAATCTCCAAATATTTGCAAGAAAGGCATTGGGAACTTCATTGGACAACCTATAAAACTGCACACTGCTCTGAAGTATGTTAAAGTGTGTTGGCTTAATCTCGAAATTATTATCTTGAATTACTGGCCTTGTAACTCCTTAAAGACTAAAACTTGGCCTCATAAAGTCCATCAATGACCTCTCAGCTCCTCCTCGCTTTCCTTCTTCTGCCATATTTCTTTGAACATTGTCTTGGTGCTTTTCTCTTCTTAACTCTCGTTCGTGCCTTATCATATTTGATAACTCTTCGCCACTAAATTCAGTAGACCTTCGAGTGCTCCTTGTGTTCATGCACCTGTAAATACACAAGGAAAAGTATCAAAAACTCTTAAATAAAAATAACCCAAACTAAATAAGATGTTAAACAAACAATCCCTAGCAACGGCCTTAAAAACTTGTCAATTGTAAAACAAACTACTAATTTTATGCTCAAAATCACAAGTACATGGGTCATAACTTGTAGTAAAAAGTGGATATCGATCCCACAAGGATCATGCTTAGGCACCACTTAATTCAGGTTATGCTTTGTTTAAAAAACCGATTCAAGCAAATTTAAAAAGATAAGTAAAACAAAGACAAACTAAAGGTAAAAGAAAACAACACAACCAAAGCCAAAATCGTAAACTAAAACTTGGAGAAAATCAGGATTAAAAATTAGGACTTGTCATTATCCCTATTTGCTTCCCTCTGGTTAATTGATTCAATTTATACTTGGCCCAAGACTTCCTAAAATTTTGGCTACACACTCTCAAGGTGCAACTAAATGTCACTAGTTAAATAAATTAGGATTAACTTTGGGATCTTTTGATATACGAAGCCTTTCCTAAACATTCAACTAGATATGAAGTTATCCTATAGGCAGTATATCAATCTATTAAAATCTCTCCCCAACAATTCAATAACTTGTTATCTATAGGTTTAACATCAACACTCATTGTACATTTAACACAGATTACCAAGCTCACTCTCTCGATTTATTGCAAGTTTTAAGCTCAATAAATAACATAAACATTTATGATATTAAATCACAACTAAAGGTTCACAAATAGTTCAAACAACAAATCCTAAAAATATGTTAGCCACTCATAATGTCATTAACATCCCCAATAACCAAACAATCCATACTAAAGATGTTAGAAGAGAAAAAAAAAACAAATAAGAATTAGATGAAAGGAGCTCCTCCTCTTCTTTGCCTAAATCTGAAAAATCTGGAGTTGATGTGTTCTTTGCCCAATTTGGAATGAAAATCTCGATTCTCTACCTCTCTCTAAGTTCTTAATCTGTTTTCTAACTCAAGGAAACAAGTTTCCACAACACACCTTCCACCCTAGGGATTATATCGTTATATATCACAAGACAAGTCATAAAACCCTAAAAAATAAGTAAAACCCACGTGTTCTTTCTACCTGCAGTTCCTACGATTGCGGGAATTATCCTTGTGCTTCCCAAGATCATGTGTTAATATGGCAAAAACTTTCTGACGAGATTTCCCATGGTGGTGGGAAGTAAAAAAAAGTGAAACTCACATGTTCTTTCTACCTCCAGTTCCCACAATTGTGGGAAATAATGTGGACAAAACTTTCTGACAAGATTTCCCGCGATCATGGGAAACAGGCTCTTTCCCACGATTGTTGTTCTATAGCTCCTCCACTTCTCTTCTCCTCTCTTAGTTCCTAACCCTAAACCAACATCAAATATTAAAAAAAAACAACCACGAAGATCAAGCTAAACAAAAACATACAAAATAAGTCATAAAACACAGCAATGATAACCTATTATGCAAGAAACATATACCAAATACTTAGAAAACACACACTAATTCACAACTATCAGTTATGAATTAGAAGTAGATCAACTTAAATGGTAATTAGTAGTTGAGTTTTCATAACTAATTCAGATAATAACTTGTTGAATGCGAAAGCTAGATTTAATCTATTATTTGAGTTAATCTTATAATCCAACTATTAATTTTAGTAAAACAATTAACCAATCATTTCCTTTAATCATACATAGGAGATTAAATTAGTGAAATTAATTCTCAAAAGTCTTCTATCTCGATTAATCTATTTGTCTGTGCTTCTAGTTGAATCATTTACTTTTTAGACTAATTTGTAACTTTCTTGTAAAGCCTTCACTCAACAATTAGGATAGAATGTTTAGGATTGCATCTATTTTTATTTTTCATTCAAGATTAATTTAGGTTAACCAATTTCATGTTCATGGGAGATGACCCTGGGTAATCACTACAACTACCTCGTATATGTAACACACCACTACCATAAAGCATATGCCTGAATATCCAAAGGATATTCAAAAATATACCCTATGAGAATGGCATGTTAGAGCAATCACATCAACTTATTATGGCATCATACAGAACATAAGTACTTCCAAAGATCAAAACTCCTCATTTCATTCACAAAATGAACTTACTTACATTGTCACTACATTTCATAATCCATGTTTATACATAACATAACATTTGAGAGTTTAAAGTTCTATATAAAAAAGCTCAACATGAAATAGGAAGCTAAACAAAAATATTCTATCTAGACTCTTTAATGCCAACTGACTAGACCTTTGAACCATTTCTTATTTCCAAATTGACAGAACTAATCTTCTATTAGTTTTCCTTAGAAGCTAGGTCTCCTTTGTACCTTAAAATAAATGTTGCAATTTTGATAAGTTTGTGAACTCAATGGGCGAACCATCTTCGATGTGCTCACTCAAGTCAGAACATAAATATCACAAGTATATAACATTATTCAGAATCAAATCCCCTATGTCACATCATTTAGCATTGAACACCTGATCACAATATACATCCTATTTCAACAAGTACATCATGAACTATAACATTTCATATCATCAATCATATACATAAGCATTGCATATCTCTATATCAACATAATTCGATAATTCTTCACAATCATTCACATGATACATATAGAAAAATATATATACAAATGCATATGAAACTTCACTTTTATTTTCATTTTATTGTGACCGAGTGCCAATATAAATGTCCTATATTCATTATGGATACCGGGCTCATTTCAAATACTATCGCTTACCTATTGTGGATGCCAGGCTCATTAATAACAGAGTTTATGGCTCTTTGCGCACATTTCCTAAACTTTAAGCTCTTTTCACGTTGGTCACTCTAGTCACAACTCCTTTATCTAATCATGTATAACAATGTGATGGAATGCATCAATTTACATAATATGCTATCAATAACTTTCATTTAATGTACACAGTCATTTATCAGATTCATCTGATCTGAGTTCGGAATTCAACATTCAGTTGGGTAAATATTTCATATATTCACATTCATTCAGAAAGAACTTCCAATACAATCCTGAATATCAAGCTTCTCATAGCAACAATTTCTGGAATCATTACATTATATACATAAAAATTGAATAATTGAAAGTTAATCTAAACAATTCAATCTTAGTGAGAAAACACCTAGGTGAACTCATAGTATGCTCCAGATAAGCTATTGCCTTGACGACCCGGCAATGTCTGGATGCTGAAGATCTATTTGTTCTTCTTTAATTATGCAATACACACATGTAGTTCATACATTACTAAGTTGATCAATCATACACATGTTTATATGTCATGTTCAATGCATGCTCAATTGACTATTCTGGGTATGTATCCTTAATCACAAGTCTTGAACATTCAAACATTATATCTTGTACATATTTTGTTTAAAACTTGATTACTCTAAATTCATCAATCCTTTACAATCATTATATATTCACACAATTTCCCAATTCTCATTAAATAATGCCTATTTCACATTACTTATATCCTTTGGATCACATTTTCATTCATAAGAACATCTTTATACCATTAACAACTCATAAATCCCAAATTTAAATACAGTGATATCAAACAATTCATTCCTTAAATTATAACATCAATTAACAACCTAAACTTATCAAACGCTTATTCAATTAATCCAACATCAATCTAGGTTCATTTCAAGCCCCAATCAAGTCCAAATGCACCTAAGTAAAGCAAATTATCCTTTTGGGGTTCAAATATCACACAAAATCGAAACTTTCTCACTTCCATGCATTGCCCACGATCATAGGATCGTGGAAAGGAAAAACATAATTTTTCTCTTATCAAAGCATTGCCCACAATCGTGGGAACGAGCTAATGCAGCTTCTACGATCGTGGGGTGGGTGAACAAAAAGTTTATTATCCATTTCCTTCAAAAAAAATTTCAGATTCTAACACCATTATAATATTCCATTGATTATACCTCAATTATACCTTAATTATATTTCATTTTCTCATCAACTTCATCTCCAATTCCAATTCAAAATCATTCAATTGGTAGCTCATAAACTATAGTCTTTCATACATCAAAAATTAAAAAGAAACTATCATTCACTATCATATATGTAGTCCTAGTTCTTTCCCATTTCAAGAACATTACACTAACACCTTTCTTTAGCATAAATTCACCTTCATTATACTTCAAATCCCAACCTAAAATCATCCACTGAATAGCCTCTAACCTATGGTTTCATACGTTAAAACGAAACCAATTCATCCATCAAATTTTGGCACAACTCATCATCAACCCTATATGTATTCCATCTTAATTTCATCATCATGATTGTTATGCTAACAAATATCATAATAGGTCAATAAATCACTTATTCAGCTCAAAACCTCCTTAATCATCAAGCTAACTTAGCCCTCCAAACTTGCAAGGATAAAACATACTCCAAGAACAAGATGAAAACAAAAAGGGGGTTTCAACAACATGATGAAGAAAGCAAAATTTTGGAGTGACAAAGTGCAGAATTTTAGCAAAATCTCAAGGTTGTAAGGGTTATTTATGGGTGTCGATAAGATAAGGAGGAGGAGATAACATGTAGCAAGAACAAAAGAAAAGATGGTCTTTCATGTATATGTCATTCGTTGGTGTATGTGTGTGACAAGGATTGGGACACTTGGCAAGACACTTGTCAAGTAAAGAGCTAGGTTATGTGTCCTCTTCCTAAACCATAACTTGTCACTCAATAGCTAGTCCAATCGTCACTCAATCACTAGGCCATTTGTCTCATAATTTCCTAAGCCATTTGTCACCCAATTACTTAAGCCATTTGTCACTCATTCTCTATTACCATGTGTCACTATTTTATAGGCCTAGTCAACCTAACTCTCCATGTATCAATTTGTCTTGCCATTTAACATTTTTCCTAATCTAGATACACATATCACTTCATCAATCTCCCAATTATAAAAATAAATTCTAATTTACTAATTATAGTCCATCAAACCAAAATTTAAGACATGTTCAATACATGATCATGCATCACATCATAATTTTTTAAAATCTTTCATATCCCGAAATAAGTCAATTGAGTGCATATACTATCTTAACAATATTTTCTAAAGCATAATTCATATGTGTATGCTTATAATATGCATGTAACTAAAATGCACATCATAAATGTTATGACTCATATGACTCAACAATCTAATACTCTAACCTTCAGTAAGTTTTAGAAACAGGCTATTACAATATACTTGCTAGTAGGATGGCTTAGTTAATTTTTATAACTTTCTGGGCACAACAACGTGTAAATACAAACATAGTTATAGAAGTAGAGACAAAGGCAAAGGCATTTGCTCCTTTTTTACCTTTTTGTGTTAGTTTTAACTATGGTGTTATTTTCTTGGGTTAATTGTCCATTGGTTATGTTTTGCCCTATAGCGAAATGAGTTGACTAGTCTCTGTAAGGATTTTGAAACTAGGCTAGAACTTGATATTGACAATAGCAAAAAGGACAAAACCTATAAGATTTTCACTACTATCAAAAAACTCTTAGTTGGACCAAAGAAAAAGACAAAATAACGTACAAATTACCTATTTTCCCTTCCAAGAATAACCTCTTTTGTTGTATCCTTCTTTATGATAGTGGCTGCACGTCGTGATCAAGCCTCTCCTAGACATGTGGTCATCATTTATCTTTTTGGTCACTTTTTTAGTCTTTTTAGGCTTATGAAGGCCTTTTTTGTAGCTATGGGCCTACCAGATTCTTGTCTGAATTCTAGTGGTCTAACAATTTCTTCATTACTAATGGGCTAATCCTTCATACCAAGCGTAGGTTGAATAGCCTTACCATATGCTTTGACATATTCACTCTTCCATAACCAACTTGAAGTGTACTCTTCAATAAGAACATATAGCATGTGCATAAGGAATGTCATAGTGGGTATATCTCTAACAAAAGCATGTTTTGTCCTGAAGCCTCGCCATATATATGTTCTCACCATGATCAATCTCATACCGTCCTTCTCCATTATGATGTATTGAGTAATGCTGAGCAATGTTGGCACTCTTATCAATAGCTTCCCATATTCTTGGCCTTAAATTTCCTTTCCACTTGGCAGTGTCTTTCTTTTTCTCACAATTCTTTTCATCACTTCTCTTCTAATATGCTCAAACAGCCCTAAAACTGACAATTTTTTACATCAACCAGAGTCTTATTAAATTCCTCACATAATTTATTGTCAACCAACTCAATCATAGAATCTTTCCTCTAGAATGCTCTACATCATTGTTGAATTTGTGCATAGTTCTCAATATCTACCGCTACCCTTTCCTTCTTAGCTTTAACTTTTCCAGATTTTCTTTAAAATCTCTTACTGTATAGGATTTTCTAATTTTCCAAAAGTGGTCCTATATCTCTTCCCTTTTATGTCCTCTTCCTTGCTAATTCTTATAAATATGTCAAGCACAAAATATGTGCTTAGCATCTGGACACAAATATACAATGGTTCTATGAGGTCTTTTCAAGGAAAAACTTAACCACTTCAGTAGGCAAAATCATAAACATTTCGGTTATTTCATCACAATGATATTAGGCATATAAACTGTAAAAAATAAAAGTAAAAACAATATGATTTGAAACTTTTACCTTTTGTTGATTTGTCATTATAGTCTAACCAATTCCAGAGCCCAAGTGAGGTAAATCTTCTTGCATTCTTTCAATAAACCACTTCCAGTTGACAATGTTCTCAACTTTAACTATAGCCCAAGCAACAGGAAACATTTGATTGTTTCTATCTCTTCCTATAGCACATAAAAGTTTACCTTTAGTTATGGTCTTAAGCCAAGATCCATCTAGGCCATGATAATGCTTGCACCCATACCTAAACCTATGTTTAATAGCTTCTAAACATATGTACATTCTTTCAAAAACAGGTGGAGATGTTGGAATTGGCTGAAACATCATCTTTTTAATTGTGCTACCTAGGTTGGTCTACCTAATGACTTCAACATAAGACCAAAGGTTCCCAAATTCCTCTTTAATGTTGATCACAACACTATCTAATATTTTTCCTTTACTCTTCTCACCATACTTATAGATACTTTAACACCAAAATAATCCTTAACATAAAATCTGATATCATCATTCTTAAAAAATGGCTCCCTTTTAAGCTTATCCATCAACAAGTTAGATAAGATGCTGGTATTTATCCTAAGATTTGTATAAACCCCTATTACAGTCATGAGTGTCCCTAAATTTTGTAACTTGAAAATATTGCAACTTCCTATCAATTGATCCATATATATACCTAGATAGTTCTTTGTCCTACATTTGCTTTAGACAAATTTTTGCTTATTTTTGGTAAATATGATAGCCCTTTTTGTTTTGATGGACAATAAACTAACTGCACGCTTAACTTGCAAATGATTAAGAAAAATCATTCCTAATTAATGTAAGGCTCAGCAACATTTCATTATAAATAGGGTATTTTCTTTTTCTCCTAGTCGCATCAACTACATCACTAACAAGCTCACCATAGTCATCATTATCATAATATTTAGAAAAAAAAAACTATTTCATCTTCATCATTTTTATCATCTTCATAGTCTCAATCATCTCCACCCTCTAAATCCTCTTTATCATCTTCATCCCCCATATTTGCATCATCTCCAGCATATCCATCATCAACATTTAATACATCATTTAAATTTTCTACATTCTATGCATTTTCATCAGTATTATCTACATTACCTCCAAACCCTACATCATTAACATCCTGACCATTATCTTCAACCACATTATCCTGATTAAGCTCATTAAGTTCATCCTTAATCATTTCAACAGTGGTATCTACCCCATGTTCAATATAAATATCAATTACACTAGTAGCCATCATCTCACTAACCATATCTAACACACTAGCATCATCTTGTACACCCTCAAACCATTAGACAATTCAATAC
This sequence comes from Erythroxylum plowmanianum, assembly GCA_025531925.1. Taxonomy (NCBI): domain Eukaryota; kingdom Viridiplantae; phylum Streptophyta; class Magnoliopsida; order Malpighiales; family Erythroxylaceae; genus Erythroxylum; species Erythroxylum plowmanianum. Next base: position 6,396,828 of record JANVCQ010000001.1, read on the forward strand.
CAAGCCTAAGATAAAAATCCTTTTCACATTGTTATACCCACTATTCCTACATACATAAAGTACTTCAAAGTAGCTGAGTAGGTCAGGATCAAATTCTATTTCATCCAAAAAAACCACTCTCATATCTAAGATTATCACCCCTATTAACTAAACATCTTGTATGGTGAAATTTCATAATTACCTTATAAAATGCCATCCTGCCTAACTATAATGACCTCATCAAATGCATATAGTTCCCTCGCCTACTTCAGCAGGATTATTTGACGTCACCCTAATGAACCGAATTTAGCCAACCTACTCCCAAACGAAACAACAATAGTGTGTCATATATAAATTTAGATATCAAAGTAATAATAAGGCATAGTGTTAATACAAAAATATAATGTTGCATGCATCACTAGAAAAGAGAACTAACAATCACTAACTTCCTCAGCATCATCCATAACCAAATTCATGAACTCATCAAAGCCCTACAATAATCAATAACATCGACCTTAATCAAGAAAGAGAAAGGTCGTTGAAAATTGATGAGTACCATCTCAAATATTAACACTAAAAATGATGTTATTTCTAAAAATAACAAATATTAAATATAACAATCAAGTAAAAGGCCAGAATAACATATGGCAATATAAAGATTGCAGGCAAATTGTACATTCTTAAAGCATGCCAGTTCTACCAAAGGGGCAAATAATTTCTCAGACTTCTTATCTCCCTCAACAACAAAGATGCCACCTTCTTTACTATCCTACATGTTGAATCTCGTAAGTACCTTATCTTTGAAAGATATACAAACTATAACATCATGCAGGTGCCACATAGTATTCACCATAACTAGCTAACGTTATCTAACGTGTCATATGAGAAAAATCAAAATTATTTTTTTCCTCTACTTTCATAGGCCTAATTAGAAATTCATAATAAACTAAAGCCTTCTTGTAGGCTTAGTAACGAGTTTCAAATAGTTGAAGAACCATTTCAAGAAATTTTAAGGTTACATAAAGCCTCATTCCTAATACATTTATAGTAACCATTAGTTTTTGATAAGAGACACCAACTAATATATAATGCCTTCAAATTAAATAACAGGTAGAGAACAAACAAGCTTTTTATACCTTAAACCATAAAAGTTGTTACAAGGAATAATAGGTAGTTTGCCACTTACAAATGCAATTCATTCATGTTCTATGCTCCTCTTTGAAGGGTTATCTCATATGTATAATCACACAGATCTTGTCCAAACAACTTTAAAGCTTTGGCTGCGATAACATAAAACAAGAATATAACTGTAAATTCATAAAATGTACTATAACAAAGATAAAGAGAGCAACTCACAAACTATAATAGGAGCTAACAAAGCTATCTTCTTAACATCCTGGTCAGCTTGCATTATCTTTTTCATAAGGCCCTAAAAATTAACAATAAATCCACTATAAGCCTTAGATAGATAAAGAGAAAGGAGAAGGGAGATCACACCATGATAAATAATTATCAAGAGTTTTCGGTGAAATGGGTGCAAAAAAAGTAAATAGAAATCATCCAATAAAAAAGATCCACATGAACTTTAAGGGTTCATCTAGAAAGACAAGTCACCAAAGATGCTGATTTAAGAACATGAACATGGACTAAAAGTATAGATTTTTCTAGGTTTTGCAAAATGTTAACAACTCAAAGTGATACTGTCAAAGCTTCTCCAATATCTTGTTCAAAGTTACACAAATTGTCAAACCTCAAACGTGAACGTACTTGGTGATTGCTAGAGAGAAGATTTACATCAAAGGATTGGAAGGTGGATCGGCAAGAAGGATTAGAGTGATCGATTGTGATCGGACATCCCTATTGGTAAGTTTCCAAAAGAAACAGGGGGAAATTTGGGGATGAAAAGTTAATTTAGGCTTTTTGTTGCAAAATATAAATGATTTTTATGCCTTTATTTTCAAAAAAAATCCACATAAGCCACTTGTGTTTTTAAAGTGGCATCTAAAAACAAACTAGCCTTTCAATAACCGTGCATATATGACATTTTATAATTTATGTCCAAAAAATCTTGAAATTGAGCAAACTCGTGAACGTTTAGACCTTTATTGAGTAGCTTAAAAAGTTTGGTATTAAATTGATCAAAAAAAGTTTGGCCTTAATTTGGGCTTTTAGCCCTAAATTAGACTATGATCTAATTAAGTGTATTTAAAATATAAAAAGTTTAGATTATTTCCCTCTAATTATAAGCATATTTTGATAAGTTATTGTTAGACCCCAAATTTTTATTATTATTGATGTTATTAAGATGAATTGTGTTAATTGTGTGATTATGGTTTAGATTGATTTAAATTGGAAGTATTAGTGGATAATTGAGATTTAGTTGAGTTTGGTGGTTTAAATGTGAATTAAAGGGATAAAAAGGTTTGAGGGCATTTTGGGAAGTTTCCTTAAATTGGTAATTAGGAGGGCATTTTAGTCTTTGTGGTTCCATGTAGGCTTAAGGAGTTAGAAAGAAAGGAAAAGATAGAAGAAAGAAGAAGAAGTTGCCGTAGGAGGAGAAGAGGAAGAAGAGATTAGGACTTGTGATTTCT
>JANVCQ010000001.1:6410273-6421913 GCA_025531925.1 Erythroxylum plowmanianum
TTCCTTAGTTTTATCAACAATCCAAAACCCCCACTCTTAATCAATTAGTTTGCATTCCATGACAATTAGGCTAGCTTGGAGCATTTGCACTAGGTTTCGTTTAAGTGAGATGACCCAAGATTGCACTCTATATTGAAATCCTTGGAATTAAATTTTTGATTCGGTTTTTAAGGGAGTAATCCAAAGACTTAACCACGATCAATTGTCAATAATCAATTCGTTACTAAAAGAGGGACGGTGTTCCATCTGCTCAATTATTTTTACTGATATTTCTCCCTTAGAATTCTAATAATCAGTGATCCTTATAAACTCATTGTGACCAATTGTTTTAAATACATTCCCAATCGGTTTCCAACTCTTCTCCACAATATTTGGTTTCCACGGGTAGGAAAGAGTCATTGTATATTTTTGAAGCTCGCCATCCTCCCCTAAATTCATATTTGGAAGTTGATCCAAATGTCTCTTCTCACCTCAATACATATTTGAGCAAAACACACTCTCTTCATGCTAGTTGTTTATACATCCATACTTTGGGTTTTACCGATTGAGCTTGCTAGGAAGCTCAATCTTTTAGCAGTCCAAAACTCAAGGGGAATATTATGAAAGTGAACCCATAATGGAATTACATCAATGTTACCATAATTGAAATTGATGCCTGGCCTCCAATGTTGAATGAGCATCGACTATTCATTGATGTGCCATAGACCTTTTTCCAGAATTTCACCAATGCATGAATCAAACGTAAATTTGAAAAGGAAGGAGTCGTCATCTCTAAGCATGACTTTCTCCGATCCTTTTTTACCCCATCTTGCCAATGTCCAAGCTGGAATCACTAAAAATGCTAGTCGTTTGCTTCAAAAAACTCCAACTAGCGCTGATGTCCACACACTGGCCCTAGCTTTGTGAAGACCGGAGGATCATTACATTCAAATATTGCTTCAACTGCCCCCTATGGCAGTGAATTTGTGGTTTAGATTTCCATGCTCTGATGTTTTACTTAATATCCACTGTAATATTAGTCAGGCTAGTTTTCCCTATCTTGTTCACCGAGAGAAAGATTGGAAGGGTTGGGAAGTTCTCCATAGACAATTTGGAGGGGGATGAACCTCCCTTTTCGTCCATTGGGCAGGCCTAAGATTGCCCTCCAAAATGTGAGAGGTTAGCTGGTTGGAGCTGATCTCTTTGGTTTAGGGTAGTAGTTTCAGGTAAGGTGATTTCTAGAAGGGGAGTTGGTAAGGGTAGAATAGTAAATGGCCTAGAGAGAGGTCAGAGAGAATGCGAGAGAATATGCATTTAATAAGATGCTATTTTGATATATGACTTGATATTATTTCCTTTGTTTTGGATTTATTTTTGTCTTAAAAGTGTAAAATTAAATTTTTAGGAGATAAAAAGTGGAGATTGCATCAAATTGGGATATTATTGATGATAATCACGAATTTTAAATGAAGTGGAGAGATTGCTACAGTGGATAAGATCGATCTTGAAGAGTCAGAGTTTAACTGGAAAACTTCTTTGTATCCCTATCATGTAGGAATTTTGAATTTAAATTTGTTTTAGATAGACATCTTTGTAAGGTAGAATTAGATTATGATTAGATCAGGAAACTATAAAAATGACGTTCCTCATAACATAATGAATAGTTCTCTTCTTACTTTTCTCTCAATTCTTTGTCTTTCTTTTATTTTTGTTATTGGATCAAAAGTCATGTGTGATTAAACTCAATTGTTTTGATTCAAGGGGATTTGATATTTTAGTTATAACCTTGTGAGGTTTTGTTCTTAACTTTTATTCATGTTTTAATTCAAGTATTTCTTGTTTTGAGTTCTTATATTTGATGAATGATTAATATTGATTGATGATAATTTAATTTAATATTGAGTATTTTATCACTATATATGAATTCAATAATTCATAGTTGTCATGAAGGATTGGTACAAGTAGCAAATTGGTTACTTATGAATTTGCATATTTAACTTATAATAAACAAAAAAAACTAAGTTGAATAATTGCAGCTATCTCAATTATTTGATTTAGGACTTAGCCTTTTTTACTAAACTTATTGATATTATTTATTTGATATGAAATGCTATCACACACAATCAATGGATGATAAGTTTTGGTTTAGATGCTTGGTTTGAACCAATTAATTTAGGAAAAGTTGAGACTGATTACAACTATCCTAATATGTTTTAGACTAACTGTTTCAATTCTGAAAAATATTCTTTTTAAACCAATAATTAGTGTTACAATTAGATGAAACCTTTCATTGAATCGTTGCGTATTCTTGAATTTTCTTCTTTTTATATTCAATTTATTTAATTTGACCCCCTCCCAAAATTTATTTTAGGGTTCATTACCAAAAACGCCTAAATTTTTGTAATTTTTTAATTATAGCCCAATAAAAAAGTAGCATTAAAATATCAAAACTTTCAAATTTTTTCAGTTCTTGCCCAACCTTCAAAAAGTAGCAATAAAATATTCAAACTTTTACATTTTTTCAATTCTAGCCCGATGTTAGTGTTTTTGTTAAGTTTGTTAACGTGACTTGCCACGTATTTCAAAAACCTTAATTATTAATACACATTAACCAAAATTAATACAAATAAGGATTAATAAAACAATATCGTTTAGTCACATAATTAAAATGATATAATTGTTTAAAAATAACCCAAATTAGATTACGCAGTCCCGACGACCTAACCCTTTGATTTCAATTTTCCCCTTCATTTTCAATTTGTTCTCTTTACACCCTCATCTTTCGATTTTCATGTTATACAGTCCCGACGTCCTAACACTAAGGGCATCAAGAGGAAGAACTAAAAATGAAGGGCTTACTTGTCAGTATGTTATAATGCGATAATAGTTTGGAGCGTCAAAAGAACAAACAGAAAATAAATGACTGAGGACATCAGGAGAACAACATGTAACGTTGAGTTAGAATTGAAAAAAAAATTGAAAGTTTGAGCATTTTATTGTCATTTTTTGAAATTTAGGTTTAAATTGAAAAAAATAAAAATTTGGGCATTTTATTGCTATTTTTAAAATTCAGGTTATAATTGAAAATTTGACGAAAGTTTAAATTTTTTTATAATAACCCTTTTATTTATTATTTGAAATTAAGAGACTATTGTTTGTTTCTCTTGGAATTCAACCTGGTTCTACAACAACTATAAAAAAATTGGAGAATCAGGATTATTTTGATGAATTCGACAACTCGATAAAAAACACAGATAGTAAGTGTTAGTTTCGATATACATTCATATTAACAGAGATTGGAAAAAGAATAATTTCTGACATAGTTATGGGTCATGGTCTGACTTGTTTACTGGCCAATTTCATGGCCCTGAAATCTTCTGGCCCCGTTACTCTAGTCCTAACCTGTCTCATTAGATTTAAGTCATCCATTTATTTAAAAGAATAAGCAAAAAATGAATGATTGAGGACATCGAGAGAACAACATATAACGTTTGTCTAAAATTTTAAAAAATGAAAGTTTGAGCACTTTAATGTCATTTTTAAAAGTTTGGGCTAAAATTGAAAAAAATTGAAAGTTTGAAAATTTTATTGCTACTTTTTAAAATTCGAATTATAATTGAAAAATTAAGAAAAGTTTAGCTTTTTTTGTAATTAACTATTTTATTTTATTATTTGAAATTAAAAAGTTAGTGTTTAATTCTCTAAGAATTTGACCTGATTTCACAACAATTATAAGAAATTTGAAGAATCAGGATTATTTTGAAATAAATTTAGTTTTGATATACATCTATATTAAAGGAGATTGGAAAAAGAATAATTTCTGACATAAGTATGGGTCATGGTCTGACTTGTTTATTGGCCAATTTCATGAGCCCATGTTGGGCTGGGGTTGCGTGTCAAAAAACCGCGATTGTAGGGTTTAACCTCATGTCATCGTAACCGTATGGATTGAGATGTCCACTTGGGTCTTTTAAATACTAGCTTTTATCAAGCCATGTGGTAGGAAGTAGGCAGGCGGTCTACCTTGTAGAAGACTCTAGGAAGGTGTCGATAATCTACTAGTTGTGCTTTATAGAAAATTACTTTTCTAGCCCTCTTTTTTTTTTTGTTTTGGACGAGAGCAGTGCTTGAAAAAGAAAGTTAAAAGCAAATTCTAGTTCATCCCCTTGAACCTAAGGAGTTATTACAAATTTAAAATTTTCAAAATTGTTTGCCTAGTTCAGAATGTAAGTAAATGAAAATTAGGAAATCCAAGTATCCTTCTGTTTTTTTGTTTGAAGAGGGTAAACAAATAATCCGATAGAAACTAAACCGTGACCTCCACCGTTTCCATACACTGATACATGCACCATCATATTATGCCGAGACCAAAACTCGATGACAATGATACACCCACGGAAAATATGTGTTGGGGATTGAAAGATAAATTGCACACGATTAAAGACAGGATACATGAGCAATTGGGTTCCAAACCCTAGGACTCAAAGAAGCTGAGGCCAACAAGTCCGGATCACGCTCAAAATAGGCCATATCATCTTCTGTCAATGTGACCCAGACCTCAATCCCATCCCCACCTCCAGTGTCCATCATTGCAAAAACATTCCTATAACAAGTACTTGGAATAGTCACCCAACTCGGCCTTCCCCAACCAAAATTAACGCCGTAGAACCTAAACCCGCACAAACTTATACTTATGTAGAAGTCTACATTACCTCCCTGTAACAAGTTCGCTGCCTCTTTCACCGATTCACCGATCGCCATCAACGCCTGATTTCTTTGAAGCTTGTCCACATAACTGTTGTTGAATTGCTCCTTCCCTTTTCTAAGCTGACGCACCAAAGTTTTCAGTTCAATCTCGCCCTCTGTTGCCTCTGATGCGAAGTAACCTACCAAGTGTCCGATGGTCTTGTCTGGCAATGGAGGGACCGTTCTTTTTCTGATGTTTGCTGACTGTGATAGGATTGATAAGCTTGAGTGTTCCAAGTTCCATCTCGACGCGTTCATGGCAGACTTCCAAATCATTGCTGTTACCACCTCAACTCGTGACGGGTCTTTAACTGTTTGACTTGCAGATTTAGCTTGAAGAGCAGCGATTTTTGATGATGAGAAAACCAATCTTCTAGTTTCTAACATCTCCTTGTTCAACTTACTGGTTGTTACTGGTTTTGGAAAAGTGATGTTCTGTGATGGGAAGATGGCGGCTGCGTTGAACAATGGACTCGTCGGTACCACAATGGCCCCGTCCACGGTGGTGACTGTCGCGGCGGCCCAGTTCTTGATGAACGTAGTCAAGGTGATTGCGTCGCCTATCTTATAGGAAATACACACACCAATCGCCAAGCCACCACAGTTAAAAACTGTAGCTTGTACATGAACCAGACCACCGATGATCGACTCCGGCGAAACGTCAACCTCCACAGGAACGAACTTTCCCACAACATGGGCATAAGGCTTTTGCAGAAACTCAGCCAGAGAGCAGTTGACCATAGCGTCAACGAAGTCAACGCCACGGTCGTTGCATTCAATCGATGAACCGTCATCAGCGAGTCTACCGGCGAGAGGGTAAAATTGGGTGAGTGTTTCCGACAAGGATCTCTTTAGGCGCCGGAATCTTTCAGCTTGACAGAGACTACTGGTTGCAGAATAGAAAAGAACCAGAGAACCGTAGGCTGTAGGAGAGAGCTGATCTAAAAGAGAGAGCTTGAAAATTCTGAGGTTTGGTGGCGTTGGCGAAGATGGTTTTATGGTTTCTCGGGAGATGATTTCGAAATTGACATCCATCGGTTGATCTCTGAATTTGGCTTCTTGGAGATGTTTCTACGCTTATTCCCGAGCCGAGGGTTATGAATTATGATTACCGCTCATCTAAGAAAAAGATAAAACTAGTGGACCACTTCTTAAAGTTCACATTTATTATTTATATCACGTGATAATTCAATTCGAATTAATAAATTATTCTTACCATCAATTTATAATAACAAAATCCTCTCAGATTCTGCGTACCCTGTTCTTCTCTGTTTTCAATTGATCTCATCCTTTCGTTGTAATAAATTGAACGGCTGAAATCTACAGAAAATAGAGGGATCAGATCGGTGGAACAGAAGATCTTCAGTTCACGCTGTCATTGACTCACTATTTCAGAAAGAGATGGGAAAAGCAGAAGAATGAATATAAGGTCTCCGCGAACCATTTTTATGTGCTTGATGGTACAGCTTTGGTAATTACTTAACGCGTATTCCAAACTCATTCGTTTTCAAACAGGACCAATAAGAGTTCTGATTGGCAGTAGACAAAAGAACATCTTTAAAGTATGGTACACATACGAGAGGAATAATGTTTAGATATGAAAAGAACTTAAAAAGCATGCAGGAAGTAAAGCACGTTTCAGTGCAACCAAGCAACCAAAAGACCTAAAATTGTTTAAGACAAAACTAAAAGTTGGCCCAACTTGCTGGGATCTAACTAGTGAACAATGGCCTTCAAAATGCACAATCATAGGCTTCAGGATCAGATAGATAGATAGTCCCAAAATCTCCAGGACTATAAAGCCTGTTCTTTGTTAGCTCAGATAGTCCGCAAATTGTTCAGATGTATAAAACCTTTTTGTCTCTTTGTTTCAGGAACTGCCCTCTCTAGTACTCACAGAATAATAATCCTGTCGGCGAAACGCTACAATTTAATAGCAAAAAGCCTTTTTTGTGCTTCAAATATTTTATATTTATAAAAGAGTATTCACTTTTTAAAAAATTTATTGTTTTTGGTTAAAGTAACTCTAAACTTACTTAAAATGGATGGACCACGATAACTTTTGACCACCCACAAATAATTATGCAATATGCCACCTTGTGCATTTCTCTTTTCTATATTTTTCATACGAATATCAGATGATTAAAGAATTAAATTATCTGATATAATTTTGTATGGACATGTTAATTCAAAACTATTTGAAATTTTAAATATTTGAATAGTTATAGCATATTACTTCATATTATCTTAATATATTATTATGAAATCTTTAACTAAAATATTAAAAATAAATTAAAAAGAGTTTTAAATTATCTAATTATAATTACAAATTAGAATAATCATTGCTAACATATGATGAATCTAATATCCACATGTAAAGAACAATGTAAGAGAAATATTAATTTAAATTAAGTTACACAGTTTAAGAAACTCCAAGGATCAAAGATGAGATATACGAGTTTATTAAGATTAAATTCTAATTATAATTATAGTTAAAATTTAATTATAATTATAGTTCAAAAGAAACCTTTGTCTTTCTTTATAAAAAGGAAACGAGTAAGGAAATTAACACTCTTGTCAACTTTCTTAAAGTTGAGTTCTCTTTCTTTAGCTCGTACATGCTATTAAAAACTAAGACATTTGAATAGCTTGATGTTCTCAAAATCATCAAAGAAGAAAAATGCTTGTGTTTGTTTTGTGTGTTAAACATGAATAAGGTTTGTCTTTAATTGTTTTATTTAATCATTCATGCTTCAAGTTATTCCATTATAGAGATCTTATGAAAAATTGTAAATATTATTCCATTGCATCCATGATTTGGTCATGGTTTATTTTTAATAGTGTACCAAAACTCCTTTAATTATTAATTTAATTATATTGCTTGATTGTTATTGATTTAACAAAGGTTTAAAGTTGAGGCAAGAGTTGCATAGTTTTAATTGTCCTGTAGCTTTGTTTTCTTAGAAAAGTCACTGATTATTTTTATCTCGTTTTTTAAACTAAAAGGCATGTCCCGTGGTATTAGGTTTTTGGAAAATGCCCAACGGTGATTAGGGTTAGTTAACTTTTATATGGGAATGCATGAAATATTGTATAGTGTCATAATTTTTGGTGAGGCTATTGCAGGTGAAATAAAACATACTATTTTTTAATTAGAAAAAGGCAATAAATAAGATAAGAGAAATAAAGGAGGAATTGTTGTAACATGCAAGTTTTGGATTCCTTTGAAAGAAAAAAAACTCTAGGAAAGGGTTAAAGATTTGGAAGGTGAAAGGTCATTTCTTATTTTGAATGAAAAATTTTCTTTTAAATGACTGGATTCGCAATGAAGGAATTCTATATTGCTTATATGTTTGGAAGTCTAGCTTATAAATGTTTGGTAGAGCATTAGATATTATATGAGTGATTTCAGGTGTTTTGCTACATTAGTTTCGATGGATTTTAAGTTTCCTTACCAAATATTTCCTACCTAACCCTAACTCCATTATAACCCTTAAAAGGACCTTATGATTTGTGTAATGCATGTAATCAAAGTAATAGAGAATGATAAGATTAACAAGCCTATGGTAGGCCATTTCTATTGCAACGAATTTGAGAGAAACATTAACATTTCAAATACATGAGAGTTGAATGACTATTTATTTCCTATCTATTCCTAATAATTAGGAATTCTTTTTTTAGTTAACAAAAATTTTGCAGAATAACCGTTCTTGGGGTTAGTAATTCCTAGATATCAAGGAATAGATAAAGATAACTAACCCTTATCTTTACCTATTCTACACACGTCCAAAATAGGTAAACACAACAAATTGAAAAACTTGACAATTTCGTCCTCTCCTCCAACGATACTTTCTCACTTACGCAGCAACAAGTTCGTCCTCTCCTCTCACGATTCTTTCTCACTCACGCAACATCATCATCTCATCTAGTCTTACTCACACCGAGTGGCTCTCTCTCCTATGCTCATCTCTTTTCTCCACTCTCTAGTCTGGTGTAGTCTCACTCACGCTCATCTTTGACTCTCGCTCTTCACATTGTCGTCAGTTTTCTCCAACATTTCTCTGCCAGCTACATTGATTCAATAAGGACAACCTTTCCCCTAATATTTGTCGCCGGTAGTTGCTTTTTTTCTTTATTTTTTCTTGTAATCCGAACTTGACCCATTTGTAAAAGGAAACAAAATGCTGGTAGAGGGCACAAGTCTTCTGTTTATCATTTTCCTTAATCATTGTCCCTTAGCCACTCAATGTCCATAAGTCATTTAATTGTGTTTGCATCAATTTGTTTGAAGTTGGAGTGAAAAATTATTTGAACTATTTGGGACGTGTTAATTGATAATTAATATGATTGAAGGGTGTTTGAGTTATCTAGGTGGTATGAATTATGTCGAAGATGCGTTATATGTGTGGCGTTAACATAGATCGTAGAGCATCTACATTATTTGGCTTATGGCACTGACTAGAAGAGTTTGTTCCCAGGTAGATTTACATTAGAGCAAAAACTAGAAGAGGAGATCACTAGTAGTTAAAATTAATAATGAATGAATTTAGCCATTGACAAAATTTTTAATTCTTTCAATAGGCTATATATGGTATGAATGTAGTTAGAGAGATTGGTTCCCAATGTTATCTTCATATTGTGGAAGATAGGAAAAATTGTTAATCATCTTCAGAGAGAAGATTATTATTGGTCTTAATAAAATTTCATCATTGACAAACTTGTTGGAGCATTGATAAATTGTTGTTGATTTTTAGATATGAAACAGAGAATAAGGCTTAAAGTTGAAAAGAAATAAATGTGAGGCATATATAGCATTACATAGTCTAAAGCATAAGTAAAGGGAATATATATATATATATATATATATAGCAGTATATATGTAAAGGGATATTAGATGAATACATAAGTAACTGTTGTGATGTAAACCACTACTTCATAACTTAACTTCTTTAGAGTAACATATTATAACTTAACTTAATTATAGTGAACTTTAAATTGAATAATAAATGGTGTTATTAGCAATTGAAACAATTCATAAAAAATTCTTAAAATGCTTTAGTATGACAATTATTTTTATGTTAAACTATAAAAAGAAAATATATAAGTTACAGAACTTCATTTACTTTAGACATATTTCAAATCCTTTGTTTCATTTTATTAGTGTCTAGGAATTTACACGGGGTGACCATTTAAGTCACTAGCCATGCACGGGGGTGACTAATTAAATCACCCCTATGACTAGTCACCACCGTGGATGAATAGCATATAAGTTAAATGCTAGTCACGGGGGTAACTAATTAAGTCACCCCCGTAAATGCTAGCCATACACAGGGTGACTTAATTAGTCACTCCTGTCTAGTCATGCACGGTGGTGACATTTGTCACCATTTTTCTTTTCTTTTTTTAATCTTTTTATTTCTCTTTCCATGCAACTTTACGTGACTTTCCCTTCAACCTATATGCAAATTTGACAAAAACAATCTAATTAATATTCATGCAATATTCACACCATTTGTGCTAAATTTATCTTATGTTTGGATCAAAACACAAAGATTTGTAATCAAAATCAAGATATGAATGTACTTCCTTATCATTAGCCAGTAGGGTCATAATGCTTATTACGCTTTTGCCTTTCTTTCTATCTTTCTTAAGTTGGTGTTGGGTTATTTGAGTTAAGGTTTCATTTAAACTGTTTGTTTGGGTTTTGGTTTTTATGTTCTATAATCCCCTCTTTTAACTCTGGAAATATTATCTTCTTTTTCTCTCTTACTTTACTTTATGCCTTCAACTATTTTGAATTATTTCATGGTTGTTCTCTTATATTGTACATTGTTTGAACAAATTTATATAAATACATTAGAAATTTTATTTATTGCATACATGACTCATTTCAGTTTGAGTTTACGTAGAAATGCTGAAAGAATAAAAAGGATTGTGGTTGTCTTGACTGTATGGTTGCAGTTGTGTAATGTTGTTAGTTTGCTATTCAGTTTGTTGGCATCAAAGGCTTCTTTATATAGTTATGGGTCAAGAGTTAGAAGTTATTTTCTAAAATTTTATTCAAATTGAGATTATATGGGGCGAATTGTGCATGACAACGATAAGTCATGTATTTCAATGGTTAGGATGAATAGGAAATCTTTTTTAAACTATGTGAAATGCTAAAAAGTATGGGAGGATTAAAGTCAACAAAAAACATGCTTATTGATTAACAAGTAGCAATTTTCTTACATATTATTGCTCATCATGTTAAAAATTGAGTTATTAGGAAAAATTTTAAAAGGTCAGGTGAGACAATTAGTCGATGTTTTCATAATGTTTTAAATACAATGATGCATTTGTAAGATCATTTGTTTAGAAAACCTAAGCCCATACCAATAAACTCTTCGGACCATCGGTGGATGTGGTTTAAAATATATAATCACCCTATTACTTTTATAAGAAAATCTAATGAAAGTGGTTAAGGTTCCTCATTATCTTTTATTTCATTTGAATTGTAGAATTGCTTAGGTACTCTAGATGGGACATATATCAAGGTTGATGTGTCAATTAAAGATAAGCCTAGATTTCAAATTCACAAGGGTGACATTGCAACAAATATGTTAGGTATGTGCATACCTGACATGCAATTTGTTTATATTCTTCCTGGTTGGGAAGGGTCGATAGTTGATGGTCAAGTTCTTCATGATGCACTGACTAGGAGTGTTGGCTCCCGTTTCCGAAATCCAACTACTTAATCCGAACCCTTCATACTTATACAGGATTTGGGTCTCAATTGGAAGGTGAAACGAAAGAGCGGAAACAAAAGCAAATCGAAGGCTTGGAACCGAAAGGCATGAGGCGGAAGCAAAGCGAACAAATGGTTCAAACGAACTTGAGGACAAATTTCCGACAATATTCAACTTAATCTGAAAA
>JANVCQ010000001.1:6429320-6460191 GCA_025531925.1 Erythroxylum plowmanianum
TTTTAAATCATTTTTTTCGGTTAAATAACATTTATTAATTATTTCACAATCAACGACGTCTTCTCAACAAGACGTCGCAGAAAGTACCTTTTCTGCAACGTCCAGTAAACGTCGTTAAAACTAAATAATCAGTGACGTTTACTTCCAACGTCGTAAAATAACGATACATTTGCTGACGTCTTCATAAACATCACAGAATGTGGATCTTCTGTGACGTCCTTTGCACGTCTTTAAACCTAATCAATCCGTGACGTTTACTCCAAACGTCGCAAAATATCCACACCTTTCCTGACGTATGCAAAAACGTCGCAGAATATTGATGCCTTCCACGACGTTCAGCAACGGACGTTGCAGATCCCTATTGTCTACCCCACCTTCTACGATGTTTTTTGTGATGTTTTTATAGACATCGTTCATGGTTTTCTACGACGGTTAAATGGATTCTGCGATGTTTAAAAAATGACGCAGAAAGGGTCCTTTTCTTGTAGTGTATAGAGGGACAGGGATGTACATCTTCTACAATTGTTCCTATGATTCCTTCAAGTAGTTCCTAGCATGATTAAGGAGGTCTTACTAGTTTTCAAACTCATCTTAAAGAGAGGTGATACATTCCTATTCCTTCTAGAGAGCAAGCTCCTATAGAAATAACTAGTGTTTAAGTCTTCTTCTTTTTGTCATGTTGCCCTTGAATTCTATCTCAAGATTTAATTGTGAATATGTAGGGCATTATAAGTAGATATTTAGGGCATCCTTTTACTTTATTTTCTGAATTTTGTCCATAGGTTAAGTGTAAAGCCCCGTTTATCTACTTAGAAGAACTTCCTTGGTCGTTTGGATATTTTGCATGGATTTAGCTGTAGGCTGAGAGTGGAGATGTTTTAACTCCATTTAGATAGGCAACATTTTATTTTAGAATTGGAAATATTTAAAACCTTGAAATTGGGTGTTAAGACCCTTATAGAAAGCTTTATTAAATCCTTCTTTATTAGCCAAGTAGTTGAAAAATCTTTACACAGTGATTTTTTAAAAAAAAATCTGAAGGGAGTGATCCTTTTCTAAAACTTCCTCAAACCAGAGACTAAGATTGGGTAGTGATCAAATTCAATATTTTCATGGATATGTGCATTGTAGCTTACAAAATTTAAAAGCCTGACTTGGTTGAAAAGGGGCTTTGTCTAGCTTCCTCCTTATATGTCAAACCCTTTCCTATGTATTACTTTAAGTGCAGTTGTGGGACTTAAATTAGTTACCTTAATGGAGAATAAGCATGAAATTAATTCCTTGTTTGCCCTTGAGTTACATCTCATGCCTTTAAATTCTAATACAAAAACTATGCAATTAAAATCTATAAAGATCATCAAGGGGCCATTTGCTAAACTTCTAAGGTCCATTAGCTCCTTTAAGAAAGCTTCCCTATGACATGCATGATTACAGGCATAGATGAAGCTGGGCCATTAGACACCAAACTCGTTAGTAACTATAATTAGGAGTATACATTGCATAGTGCTATGCATTCTCAAAACCTTAGCTTGGTTTTGGTAATAAGCTATCATTATCCTTCATAAATGGTAATGATCATGGTTTGTATCCAATTTCCATTTATTTAAAAACAAATATTTAGAGCAAGCTTCATCATTTAGCTTTTTCTTAAGTAATCCAAAAATCAAAGATTTGTAGAATTGAAAAACTCAGCTATTACAAATTGCTTTTTGGGTTTCTTAATACCTCAAGTGTTCCAAGAAAATTGACATATTAATAAGGATTTGTGGATTTTTTTTGGTCCTTACACCCTGATCTCCTATTTCCTTGCTTTTAAAGCATTCTTAAACCCTACAAGAGTCTCTGATATCTTTAGAGTATCCATCATGTTAGAATGATCACACCGGATTGGAGGATCTACTCCAAGATCTTTTGAGCTTCTTTTGCTAGAATATTGTCTAATGGTATTAAAGTAGCTGGAATATTCTGATAGCCCTTACTTTCTTATGGTATAGAAGGGGATAAGATATTGTCTCTAGACAATTCTTCATTCCTTACCTTTATAGAGTTGACCATTAGCTCCTCATAATCTCCCCTTGTAAAATTTTTGTATGTTAGGTGCCATTGCTTCCCTGTAGTAGCAAGAGAGGGTCATTATTGATATGAGATTCTAATGGAATCATGCACAAGTTGGTCTCCTTCCCCTAGTCAAAGCAAGTGTATTGCTTCTGGAAGATCTTTAGTTAGTGATGTTGCCTCATTTATGCAGATCCGCTTTCCAGTATAACTAATGAGTAGGTTTAAACCATCTATAAACTAGTACTATAGATGAATTTGGTGGAAATTAACTAAGATTAGCACTTGCTTTAGTGAATTTCCTCAATCTTTACTTTAAGATTCCATATTTGAAAGAAATTTAGGTGATTGTTAATATTGCATATTCCCATTTTAATTATTTCTTGAGTTGAAGAAGAACTAGAGAATTTGAATATGAAGAAGTGGTCTTCATTCAGTAAAACATCTAGAAGGCCCTCGCTTTTCCATTATTTCACTAGAGGGAAAGACAAATGCCTTTCTTAAAAAAATCCTACTATAATAGATGACCAGGAACTTGATCCCTTCTGCAAAGTATCTAGAGATGGAGAAACTATCATTACATCATTCATTGAGGAGGTAAGACAATAATGAAGAGAGGAGGTGGAATCTTTAATAAAAGTTTTTTAAGACTGAGGCTTAATCTTCATAAAATCGTCATCCAATACAATGGAGGGAGTTTGAGGGAGGGAAGGACCACTTAAAAGAGGAAACTTAGATGAAAAAGGAGGGAATTGTAAAGTGGAACTTTGTCCAATGTTTGAGCTTTGTGCCAATGAAGACATAAACAACTTTTAGGTGTAGGAATTTTAAAAAACTATTACCATAAATGGTAACTTTGAAGGGAGGGAAATAGTAAAGGATAAAGAGAACTTTATTGATAAGCAGGAAGGAAACAGGCAGATAAGAATGCGAGAGAGGAGATCCAGAGAACTACGATTTGAAGCAGGCTGAGGAGGTAGAGAAGGAAGATGGTAAACCTAGGGAAATGTGGAAGAAAAGACGTAGAAAAGAACAACATAAGGAAAAAGTCTCTGTCAGAGAGAAAGAAGACACTCTTTTACTATTCATGTGTTTTTGCATTTTTGAAGGTGTTAGAGATAATAATTATTGATAATACATAACTTTAATTTTTCATTATAATTAAAAAAATTTAAGTTAATTTTTATCCAAAAAATGTGTTAAAATTATAGGTATAGATGCAATTTAATTGTAAGTTTTAAATAATGAAGGCATAAAATATTGAGCATTCATCTGAAACCTATATTAATAATTAACAAGGATGACTTAAACAATAATTCTTGTATAAGAATGCATTAAATTAATGTACACAAATTTCATTAACTACTATAGTCAAACTATTTTGTCCAGGTAATAAGTTCTTGTGATTTATTTGTTAAACTTAAGAGTTTATATTTTGTTGGTTGTATTAATTTACACTTCAATTTTTAATTTAAAAATTAATTACTATTAAAGTTTTGTGCTCCCAGGACTTTCCAGTTAAGATTTAGAATTTAGGATTTAAGGATCTAGGATGAGATATATTAGTCTTAGGCTGGAGGTTCCTTCTCTAAATTCTAGAAAGGAGTTTAGACTTGTTTCTTATTATAATACTTATAAGATTATCTCCAAGCTCTAAGCTTCTAAATTAAAAGTAGTAATAGCTCATTACATTGATCCTTCATTAAAGTGAAAGAAATTAGAGATAATATATTATTGGCTCAACAATTACCTAAGAAATATAAAAGACGACATTCTAGCAAGAATTTTGTAATAAAGAGCCTACTAAACTTATCAAAGTTGCTAAAGTAATAATGTGAGGTGATTGCTTATCCCCGTGCCTCTTCACCTTAAGCAAATAAGTCCTTACTAGACTTGTTAGCCTTGTAATCAAGTAGGAAAGGAGCTTTAAGTATCACATTAAATGCAATTAGTTGAGAATATGCAACATAGAATTTTTAGATTATTTGTTTCTTTTCTCAGGAGCTTATGCAAGCTCAATTAGTGCTCTAATGTCTTCAATTCACACTTTGTTTCACACTTTTAAACTTTCTTGTACTTATTTAGGCATTCCCCTTCACTTACACTGAACTAAGACAAGATCTAAATGTTTTTTTCTTCATGAGCTTTACATCTTTCTAATCGACTCTCTAGCTTGACAAGTTTAAAGTCTATGAAGCTTCCCTTCACTTATTGATGCATTCCTATATCTAACAAAAGACCAACTAAAAGTGAATTTCACTTATTGATTAAAAGAATTCATAGCAGAATTAAAAGTTATTGCAACAAGAGCCTACCATTAATAAGAAGTATCTAGCTTATCAACATAGTTCTTCAAATCCTCCAAATCTGTTGATCTTTTAATTTTATGTTTCTAATAAGTAGAGTTCAGATATTGAAGTTGATTTTGGGGATATTATTATGGTCTAGAGACATTTCCAAAAGATTAATAACTAAAGTTAAATGGAGCAATGTGTGTCTACTAAAGAAGGAGGGCATTTAGGTATAATTCCTATCATAATCAACAACAAAGCCCAAATGTTCAAAAGAATATAGGGAATTGTCACTAAAAAGTAGGCCTTTTGGTGAGATAAATCTATGCTCATTACTTAAGGAGAGAAGTTTTTTTGGAATATTCAACCTAAATCTAACTCTTCTTGAAAAACAATAGACATTCCAAAGCTGAGGGAGAAAGTTAGGTGGAAATTCAAGCATAAGACTGGCAATGGTGCTTCTAGTTTTGGCATGATAATTGGACTAACTTGGTATATTTAAGTAGAATGGTAAAGCTTACACCTCTCAAGGCATCCATTCTAGATTATGCTTTAGCAAAAGATGTCTTTATCAATAACCTAAGTTTATTGGTTGGAAAGGACACCACTAATTAGTCATTTCCTTAGCCCCAATCTTAACTCTAATGGAAAGGATGCAATTCAATAGCCCAGACTTCCCTCTAAATTGTCTTTAAATAGATCTTGTAAATTGTTGTTAAGAAATCAAGCTCCAAAAGGGAACTGGGATAAGATCGAGTGGTAAGCATGCAAGTTCTAGAATGTCATTCATGATATGGCTTGCCATAAGAAAGAGGTTAAACATATCAAATATTCTTGGCCTTGGGCCCGAGCTCAACACAAAATTTATATTCAAACCTAGGGCTAATTCAAAGCGTGATCCGACTTAAGACTTGCAGTTTAAGTTTGAGCTTGATTGGCTTGAAGCTCAATTAGGCTCATGCCACGCTAGATTAATTTTTTTAAAAATTTAGAATTTAAAAATGATACTGTTTTACTCAAAATAATATCATTTTACTGAACATATTTGAGCTTTAGATCGAGCCTAGCTAGTTAGTATGAACTTGAATCGGCTCAAAATTCAGTCAACTCAAGTTGAGTTGGGTAAAATTATCATCCCTAATAACAAATAAGGTTTAAATGACAAAAAACTTGGTAAATTTTTATATATTTTGTAAATAAGAGCCTGAATCTATTGAACATCTCTTTGTTAATGTAGCTTCTTAAGCATTTGAGAAAGGATTCAATAGTTACATAACTTATGCTTTCCTTTAACAAACTAGCAAGTTATGATCATCTAGACATGTCAAAGACATAATGCAAGTGAAGGAGACATGCTTGTTTACAAAATTTTCTTTAGAAGTGTGGCATATATTTCACGGAGAGTAAGAAATTGGAGAATATTTCTCAACAAGGCAATTCAAAGGCAAAGTTCTTAAAGGAGCTGACAAGCATGATCATGGAGTAGTTAGTGGCTCATCAAATCTACCTTAGGTATAGGCTTGACAGTTTTAGCTCGACTTGGTCTGGCATTGGGCCTTGGGCCTGACAAATAATAGCTGGTAGTTTTGGCCTAGCTCAGTCCAACACTTGGCCTCGAATCTGACAAGTAATGACAAAATGTCGTTGTTTTGAAATTTAATGAAAAAATAATAAATTGGCTCGGTGCCATCCTTACTTAGGTGTAGCGAAAGCGTTATTGCTAAGGAAGAAATTGCTTGGCATTGATTAGTAAGAAGTAGTTCCACAGTTTTCCTATTATATTAATTTGCCTTGGAACTAGTTCCTAACTATATGGAAAGTTAGGGAGGGGATAGTCTTAATGTTGAGTTAGGCTGCTTTGCTTTGATCAATCTAGTAGGAGAGAATATGATCGTTGCTAGTGGTTTCTACATAATTCGGTAGTTCAAATTTTCCTATAAGCGTGTGCATCTATAACGTAACATTAAGCTGAGAAAAGTAACATCAGGGACCAAGAAGTCCCTGCTTTATGTCTTCATCTTCATGCTTTTTAAATGTAAACTTCATCTAAGAGATTTTTGCTATCAGTTTATATGATTCCATCTTATATATTTCCTCTTTATTCATAATTCAATCATCTAATTATCTATCAAGCCACTATTAAAAAAACAAAACAAAGAAAGAAGTAAAGTTACATGATCTTCTGATAACTTGGTTTAAAATAATATTAACGAGAAAGATAGAAAATCATCAATGGGGTAGCCTTTATGATCATTATGCTTATTATTGATGACTAAAATACCATGTATATTATAGAGGTCATTTAAAGATATATACACTAAAATAATAAGCATGCAGTTACTCCTATTAACTAATATTAAATACTTTCATTTATGTTGGAATTTAAATTTGTTTTTATTGATATTTAATTTATGTTTTAATTTGTTGTTGGGAAGTTGAAAGTGTGAAGCGTAGGAATATAGAGAGTTTAGAACTAGATTGTTCTATGTTAAGTATAAATTGTATTCTTGTTTTTTTTTTTTTTTTGATGTTAAGAAGTTGGAAAAAGAAGAAAATTGATAGCAAGCAATTCTGCTTCTTCTTTGTTCTATTTTTAAAAAATATAGCCCTTAAAATTTGGTATCAGAGCCTAAACAACAATGACTTCGACAAATCCCGTTCAATCATAAGTGCCCAACTTGACGAAAAAAAACTACAGGATGTGGAGTATCCAAATGGAGGCCTTGTTGGGTTCTCTTGATGTGTGGGACCTTGTGGAGAATGACTATGGAGAATCAAGTTCTGGAAAGGAGGACGAGGAGAAGTTTAAAGAAATGAAGAAAAGAGAGAAGAAAGCATTATTCACAATTTACCAAGGAGTTGATGAAGCAATGTTCAAGTTGATTGCAACAGCAAAAACCTCAAAAGATGCTTGGGAGATACTGAAGAAAGCATATGAGGGAATCAACAAAGTGAAGAAGATTTGCTTGCAATCATTGTGAGCTTAGTTCGAATCATTGCAACAAGAAAACTCGGAGAAGGTTGCTAATTATTTTTCTCAAGTAATCGCCATTGTGCATTATATGAGGAGTAATAGTGAAGAATTGAGGGATGTTCAAGTTGTAAAGAAAATCTTACGATCTCTGGACTCGAAGTTTGATTTTGTAGCTGTGGCGATTGAAGAAACGAAGGATTTGGAAACTATATCCATCGAGGAGTTACTAAGATCATTACAAGCATATGAACAAAGAATAAAAAAGAAAAGTGGAGAAAAGAATTTGGAGCAAGTTTTGTAAGCAAAGCTGTCATTAAAAAAGGATGATTCATCTAGAGGAGGTTATCAATGAGGAAGAGGCGCAGGTCGTGGTAGAGGACAAGTTTCAAGTTCTAGCGAGCAAACCAACAATCACAATAATAAAGATGATACTGATCAGAAAGGTAATGGTCATGGAAGAGGCGGTGGCCGGAGTTAAAGTCGTGGACATAGACGTGGACGAGGTAGAAACAACAGATTTGATGTCCAGTGCTATGTTTGTAAAAAGTTTGAACACTACTCTTATGATTGTTGGTATAACACAAACAATACCAACAATGCAAGTGAGAAAACGAACCTTGTCAACAAAGAAGAAATTGACAATGGACCAATACTGCTTATATCGTGCAATGAACTAGAACCATTCGAATCTGTTACCTAGTTTCTCAACACTGGAGCATCAAATCATATGTGTGGAAGAAAGGAGTTCTTTGCTCAACTAGATGAAAGATAGCTCGACAACATTACTTTCGAGGATCTCTCAAAGAGGCCGATTGAAGGGAAATGTGATGTTATTTTTGAACTCCAAAACGGAAGACAACTTTGTATTTCTGATGTTAATTATGTTCCTAAGATTAAGAGTAATATGTTGAGTGTTAGACAATTGTTGGAAAAGGGCTATGACATAAAAATGAATGATTTAGCTTTTAGTGTTCGAGAGATAAAAAATAACATATTGATTACTCTTGTGAAGATGACTAAGAACAGGATGTTTCCGCTGAAACTAACGATTGGTGAATCGAACTGCTTGAAGGCAGCAACGTTGAACAACTATGTTCTTTGGCATCTTCACTATGGGCATCTAAATTTTAAGGCGTTGAAGCTACTCGAGAGGAAAAACATGGCGATGGGACTGCCAAAGATTAAAGCCCCTGACAATCTATGTGAAATGTGTGTTGTGGGTAAGCAGCAGAGAAACCCTTTTTAGAGGTACAAGTCGAGAAGAGCATCATCGCGTCTCGAGTTGGTGCATTTGGATGTTTGTGGAACCATCAAGCCTGCTTCTATCGGTGGAAATCGATATCTTTTGACATTTACAGATGACTACAGTGGGAAAACATATGTCTAAATGTTGAAAGAAAAAAAAGAGGTGTTCTCAAAATTTAAGGAGTTTAGAAGTATGGTTGAAAAACAAAGTGGATGTCAATTAAAATGTCTACAGACTGATCACAGAGGAGAGTATACATCTTTGGAGTTCGAGTGTTTTTGCAAGGAGAATGAGATTATACACCAACTCACCATGCCTTAGACATCACAACAAAATGGTATCTCGGAGAGGAAAAATAGAAACATTCTCAATATGGCTCGATGTATGTTAAAAGAGAGGAATATTCCAAAAGAGTTTTGGGAAGATGTTGTGGCTTGTGCTGTATATTTGTTGAACAGGTTTCCAACAAAACGCATCGAAGATATTACACCGAAGGAAGCTTAGAGATTTCGTAAGCCAAAAGTTGACCATCTCAAAATTTTTGGATGTGTTGCTTTTACGAAAGTACAGGAAGAGAAGCATACAAAGTTGGAGGATAAAAGTCAGAAGTGCATATTTTTAGGTTATGGAAAAAATTGCAGTGGCTACAAATTGTATAATCCCATAACTCGAAAAATCGTGATGTCTAGAGATGTGGAGTTTGATGAGCAGCAGTTATAGGATTGGAAGAGCGATGACCAATCAAAACATACTGTTTTTGATGAAGAATAGTGGCAGAAAGAATACACATCAGATCACATTGATGAAAATTTATCACCTTGTAGAGATGGAGTTTAGTTCCATAAAGATGATTCAAGTAGCTCGAACATAAGAAAGACACGTAAAATTTCAGAGATTTATGAATCAGGCCAACCTGTTGAGTTTGATTATGAAGATGAGGTGAATAACTTGTGTTTACTTGTAGGATTTGATCCATTAACATATGAAGAAGCTTCAAAAGAAAAGAAATGGAGGAAGGCAATGGATGAAGAGATTCACGTAATTCAAAAGATCAAAACATGGGAGTTGACATCGCTTCCTAAAGGGCATCAAGCAATTGGTGTCAAGTGGGTGTTCAAGACCAAAAAAAATGCAAAAAGGAGAGGTGGAGAGACATAAAGTAAGGCTGGTTATGAAGGGACACAAACAGAAATATGGTGTGGATTATGAAGAGGTATTCACACCTGTAGCTCGACTTGAAATGTAAGATTGTTAATTTCTCTTGCAGCTCAAAGGAAATGGGAGATGTACCAAATGGATGTGAAATCGGCATTTTTGAATGGAAACTTTGAAGAAGAGGTTTACATCGAACAACCGTTGAGGTTTATAGTTGAAGGCTAAGAAGAAAAAGTTTTCAGGTTGAAGAAGTCTCTCTAAGGGCTCAAGCAAGCGCCAAAGGCTTGGAATTCTAGAATTGATGCATATTTTGTTTGAGAAGGTTTCGTGAAGTGTCTGTATGAGCATTCTTTATATGCCAAAATCAATTATAGTAATGATATTTTGCTGATGTATTTATATGTGGATGACTTGGTCTTCACAGGAAATAACAACTCTATGATTCAAGAGTTTAAAAAATCCATGGAGAAGGAGTTCGAGATGACCGACTTGGGTTTGATGACATACTTCTTAGGGATTGAAGTGTAGCAAGGTAAAAATGAAATTTTTATCTTGCAGGAACGATATGCTAAAGAGATTTTGAAGAAATTCTTGATGGAGGACTGCCAATCCGTGGATACACCAGTGGAGTGCGGTATCAAATTAACGAAGGAAGGAGAAGAAAAGTTGGTTCATCCAACTTATTTTAAGAGTCTCATGGGATGTTTAAGATACTTGACTTGCACTTGGCCTGATATACTTTTTGGTGTTGGTTTGGTAAGTAGGTACATGGAGACTCCAAAGACTTCTCACTTGAAGACGGCCAAGAGAATCCTGAGATATATCAAAGATACAATTGGTTATGGGCTGCTATATACATTAGAAAAGGACTCGGAACTTGTTGGTTTTAGTGAAAGCGATTGGGCTGGAAGTTGTGATGATCGGAAGAGTACTACTGATTTTGTGTTCTATTTTGGAAGTACTGCATTTACTTGGTCTTCAAAGAAGCAGTCTATTATTGCTCTATCAACTTGCGAAGCTGAGTATATAGCTGCAGCCTCTTGTGTTTGTCACGCAATCTGGTTGAGGAGATTGCTTTGAGAACTTAATCTGCAATAAGAAGTCACGACAAAGATATATGTGGACAACAAATCTACAATTGTTTTAGCCAAAAATCCGGTTCATCATGAGCGTTCGAAGTATATTGATACTCGGTTTTATTTCATAAGAGAGAGTTTTAAAGCAAAGGAAGTTGAGCTTATATATGTGAAGTCAAGTGATCAAGTTGCGGACATATTTATAAAAACTGTCAAAGTTGAAGTTTTTCAGTATCTACGGAAACAACTTGGAGTTATAACTCTTGGAGAAACAAGTTTAAGGGGGGCAAATGTTGGATTTTAAATTTACTTTTATTGTTATTTAATTTATGTTTTAATTTGTTGTTGGAAAGTTGAAAGTGTGAAGCATTAAGAATATGGAGAGTTTAGAATTAGAAGTTGAGTATAAATTGTATTTTTGGTTTTTTTTGTTTTGATGTTAAGAAGTTGGAAATCGAAGAAAATTGATAGCAAACAACTCTGCTTCTTCTTTGTTCTATTTTTTAAAAATATAGCAATTTATATCTTTTAACAAGCCACTGGTAATAAGAAAAGGAAAAAATCAAAATAGAAAAAACGTTAAAAAGTTTACATGATATGCTAATAACTTAATAGATAATTTCATGTCAACTTATATTACATGTAATATAAAAAGTTTAAACAATTCAGTTGTCAGTGTCTCACTTGAGTCAAATTTGTATATTCCAATAAGTTCTAGATTGAACTATACTATAAAATATATAGGAAAGAATGCATGGTACGTAAAATAAGCCGCCTCAGCCGCCAATGTATCACACCAAGGCAAATGGCAGAAATCCAAGCGTGATGGTTTTTTGTTTAGTTGTGATTAAAGTAATTTAAAGTTTAAAATATAAAATGATATTGTATATTTGATAGAAGTATGAATGCACACTCCCAACGTCATTCTTACATGTATCAAAAAGGCCATTAGGAAGCTTAGAATATCATCAGGAGAAGCAGAAGATATAGTACGATAGTTGTAATTGTGGTCAACATATCATTATTGCTTTAAGATTTTCAAACCCGGTACACTTGTCAGGTTTAATTTGTGGTCAAGGAAAAACGCAGGCTTGGGCGTTGGCGTCACGTTACTTAAAAACAGAGTCACCGTCGAATTGGACCTAATCGACATTGTTCAACGTTCGTCGTTCTATTTGCAGAAATCTGAGTCTTTATTGGTTATTGCCCACTCATGATCTTGAAAAATCTTTTTTGCAAAGTAGATGAAAACTTAAAAAAATTTGAAATTGACAATGAATTGACGCAGACGGAGTTTGAGCAGCTAATTTCCACAAACTTGGGCGGAACATATACAAAGTAAACAGAGGATGAGTAGACCAAAAACCAATAAAAAAGGACATATTCTTAGCAAGACAAGTGAGCGTTCAGAGTCATGCTTCGATTCAACTTCAAGTTCGTTTATGCTTTCTTGATTCGCATTACATAATAGACCTGAAAATAATTTGAGGACAGAAGTTTGACTGTCTATCACCGAGTAGGACCAAGAAGGCAAAGCCAGCTAGAGCCTAGCATTATTTGAAAGGGATAGATATGAGTCCAGTACTAATAATAGACTTATGACTTGTGTACCATCCTAACTGAAAAAATTAGAACTTGGCTGAGTTCAATGTCCTAACGAATTATTTATATGAGCATTCTCATTCATTTTTTTTCTTATAAAAATGTATAATTTTATTAGATCAACATATAACCAAAATAATACTAATCAAAATCCAACATCACAACTGAAAATTTTCATAATACTTCTCAAGTAGGTTGATTGTGTATCATCAGAATAATTGTAATTTCAATCTATTTGAACACTTTATATAATCCTTTAAAAACTAATTCATGGTAGCGACACATTAGAAAGATTAATCTCAGAGATTGAAAAAAGAGAAAAATCAAAGTCTTTTGTGAAAGGGGAAAAAAAAGAACAAGAAAGAGGAATGAGAGATAGAGAGAAAATAAGGCTAGCTAAGATCTTTTGATGGAAATTTAGCTAAAATTAATGGAGAGGATTGAAATTTCATTAGTACGGTTTCCAATATTTATGTTACCTGCCATTCCACATTTTGATAGTCAATATGGCTGTTGGAGGATGCTGATGGAGAGCTTATTAACATCTAAGGATTATTGACATACTGTTGAAACTGGTGTAGTAAGGTATTAGAGTAGTACTTATAGATGCACAAAAGATTGAGTTAGAGGTGTTGAAGTTAGAAGATCTAAAAGTAAAGAATTGTCTATTTTAAGCCATTAAATGCTCAATCTTAGAAACCATTCTTAGTAAGGAGACTCCTAAGTAGATTTGAGATTCGATAAAGAAGAAATTTAAAAGCTTAGCAAGTTGAAAGAGCCAACGGCTTCAAGCACTTTGTTTGGGGTTTGAAATGCTTTGAATGGATGTCAGGTTCTTAATATTTCCGTAAATCAATGAAACAGTAAATAAGGCAATCTTCAACTGTTTTGATTGACTCAAAGAAAAGAATTACAAGCGTCAAAGGAAAAAATACCAGAAAAGGATGAGAGAAACAGAGAGAAATAGGGATGAGAGAGAGAACTGATAAATCATAACAGAATATTCATCATTCATTCTGGTACTATCATGATCTATAAAAGCATCTCCAAGTGCGTGCAATTCTGTGTGAGGACCACAATGCTATTTCTTGGCACCTGACGTGTCCTTCCATGCATAATCTTGCAATTTGATTGGAGGAAGTCCAATTCTATTGCTTCTCCTTACAGCTGGTTTGTTGCTTGGGCCAATATCTTCATTGGGCTCAGATGAATTCATAACATTACCCCCGCCATTGAGAATCAACTTGTCCTCAAGCTGCAAGGTAGGAAACATCTGCAGTAAATGTTCCTTATCCTCCCAAGTGGCTTCAGAAATTGCTAAACCGTCCCAATGCACGAGCCATTGCTCAATCAGCTGAGTTGAGCATTGAATGTGGCGAATCGCAAGAATAGCTGCAGGGTTCAATTTCAAGGTAGCAGAGGAATCAACCATATCAAGGGGTCACTTGCTGTTCAGGTTTACCAAGGCATTTCTTGAGCAATGAGATGTGAAAAACAGGATGAATCTGAGCTGATTCCGGTAATTCGAGCTTGTAAGCTACTTCCCCGACGCGATCGATGATCTTATAAGGTCCAAAGAAACGCCTCCCCAGTTTACTGTGCCACTGCAATCTGATCGAATTTTGACAAAACGGTTGCAGCTTGACATAAGCCCAATCACCAACAGCCAAAGAGACCTCTCTACGATTTCTATTAGCAAACATTTTCATTCGTGCCTGAGCTCGACACAAATTCTTTTTAAGCAATTTTAAAGTCTGATCTCTGTCAATTAAATGGCTGTCCACAAGTGTGTTACCAGAAGAGTTCTTAATGTACCTCACAATTGTTGGTGGTGACCTACCATAAAGAATCTGAAATGGAGTCATGCCAGTAGCTGTTTGAAAAGCAATGTTATACTAATATTCAACCCACGGTAGCATTTTCAACCACCCTTTAACGTTGTCAGCCACATAACACCGTAGATACATCTCCAAACATTTGTTTAATGCCTCCGTTTGACCATCGGATTGGGGATGGTAAGCAGTACTCATGCTTAAAGTTGTCCCCTGAAGTCGGTGCACTTCCTGCCAAAATTCACTGAGAAAACGTGCATCTCTATCCGTGACAATATCAATCGGTACTCCATGGAGACGTACGATTTCCTGAACAAAAACTTCAGCCACACTTACAGCAGAAAAATTGGTAGGCAATGAAACAAAGTGCCCGTACTTGGATAGGCGGTCAACGACCACCATAATCACGGACTTGCCCTGGACAAGAGGTAGTCCCGTGATAAATTCCATGCTAATGCCTTCAAATACCAATTCCGGAATGTTTAATGGCTGTAATAAACCCCCTGGCTGCATGGTTGAATGTTTCATCTGTTGACAAATCTGACATTCAGTGACAAATTTCTTCACATCTTTTCTTATAGACATCCAAAAGAAATTAGCGGAGAGTTTATGCAATGTTCGTGTAATGCCGGCATGGCCTCCCGAGGGTGAAGAATGGAACTCAGTAAGAAGTTGCTGACAGAGGTGAGAATCTGAGGGAATTACCAATCGACCTTTAAATAGAAGCAAGCCATCATTGAATACAAAACCTGGCAGACTAACAGGATCCTGGAACAATTTCTATTGCAATGTCAACAATTCACTATGCACCAAATTAGCAGCACGTATTTCAGAGATAACATCGAAAGTAACAGTCGATAGAGCAAATAACTGTGAGCTAGGTACTCGTGATAAAGAATCAACAGCAGTATTGAATTTACCAGGTCTATACACAATATCAAAATCATAACCAATGAGCTTTCCGAGCCACTTTTGTTCATCAGGGGTCTAGATAACTTGCTCAGTTAAATTCTTGAGCGGTTGTTGATCCGTGATGATTGTGAATTTTCGTCCCAACAGATACTGTCGCCATTTAGCAATGGCTTGTGTGATGGCGAACATCTCCCTCTGGTACGTAGAGGCCTGTTGCATACGAACACTCAATTGCTGGCTGAAATAAGCAATTGGATGTTTGCGTTGTGACAAAACTGCCCTAATACCGATCCCCGATGCATCAGTTTCTATGGTAAAAGGCAAGGAGAAATCAGGAAGCTCGAGCACCGGAGTTGTGCTTAATGCTCTTTTCAAATTTGCAAATGTCGTAGCAGTAGTTGCTATCCAATTGAAATTGTCTTTTCGCAAGAGGTCAGTGAGTGGCCTTGCTATCATCTCAAAATGGCGGATGAATCTTCGATAGTAGCCGGCAAGACCAAAAAAACCACGTATATCCTTAACTGATTTAGGCAGTGGCCAAGTCTGAATGGCTCGGATTTTATCTTGATCTACTACAACTCCTTGTTGGGAAATGACATGACCAAGGTAGGCTACAGTTTGCTGTCCAACAGGCATTTAGACAATTTGGCCACCAATTTATGTTCCTGCAGTGCTTCCAAAACCATCTGCAAATGTTCCAAATGTGCTGCCCATGTTACACTATACACGAGAATGTCGTTGAAGAACACGAGGACAAACTGACGGAGGAATGCTTGGAAAACATCATTCATTAGAGCTTGGAACGTCGACGGAGCATTTGTCAACCCAAATGGCATTACGAGGAACTCGTAATGCCCGTCATGAGTACGAAAGGCTATTTTGCCTTCATCACTAGCTTTAATACGGACTTGATGGTACCCAACACGGAGATCCAACTTCGAAAAATACTTGGCCCCATGTAATTCATCAAACAATTCATCGATCAAAGGAATCGGAAAGCGATCACGCACCGTTATCGTATTTAATGCTCTATAATAGATGCAAAAGCGCCACGTTCCATCTTTCTTTCGAACCAAGAGAACCGGTGACGAAAACGGGCTCGTGCTGGGTCGGATGATCCCCTCTGCCAGCATCTCTGCTACTAACTTCTCAATTTCTTGTTTTTGGAAATGAGGATAGCGGTATGGTTTGACATTCACCGGATTGCTATTAGAATTTAAATGAATAGCGTGGTCATACCCTCAAGACAGTGGCAATCCTTTTGGTGGCTGAAAGACAGGAGCAAACTGGTTAAGAAGGGCAACTAATTCCGCATTTACAGGTGGTACGTCGACTATCTGAGAGGGTACCAACTCCAATAAAAAATATTCAGCTACAGTCTTAATCCTTTCCAATCTACACAACCCTTGAAATTGGATTGCGTGTGCAACTGGAGCAGATTCCCCAACCCAACAAACTGTGTTGCCATTAGCCGAAAATTCAAAAATCGAAGCCGCATAATCTGTCATAACCGGGCCAAGTGTGGCTAGCCAATCAACCCCCAAAACCATGTCCCAGCCCTGAATCGGCAACACGTAAAAATCCACCAAAATCTCATGTCCCTGAATCACAAGCGGCACTTGTTTCACTATTCCGTTACAGATCAAGCGCTCCCCACTGCCAACCAACACTGAGAAACTGGGTATAGAAATGATTGGTAAATTAAGAAATTTTGCAACACGTGTCTGCACAAAATTATGAGTACTACCTTCATCAAGCAATACCTGAACAGATTTGCCTTGAATCGATCCTTGAAAGCGAAGCGTGGATACGGAACATCCCCCAGCCAAAGGATCATACAAAATTGAGGAGTGTAGCTGTGAGTTAAGATCAGCAAGTTCGGGTTCCCCATCAGACGCGTTCACCGGAGGTGGTGGTTCACGGTTGCCGGGGTTCGGTGGCTCACTCTCGTCAAGCAATAACAGCTGCGGTTTTGCCCGGCATTTGTGATCCCACGTATACTTTTCATCACAGTGGAAGCAAAGCCCTTGAGCTTGACGTTGGGCTGTTTTCGTTGGCGATAAACGACGAAACGGAACTTTAGAACCACTAGGTAATGTAGCAGTAGCGACGGCAGCTGTCGGAGATGGTGTATTCGAGAGGGTGGTGTTTGGGATGAAGGGTTTGGGTGTTGGCAAAATGGGTCGAGAATTGCCCAAAGATGGTTTCACGTGGCCTCTCTCCAAAGCTATCCGTTGCTCGTGCAACTGGGCCAAAGACATAGCCTCATCCAACGTAGGAGGCTTATGGACCAGAACAGAATGCTGTATATCAGCTCTTAAACCCGAAATGAAACAATGGATCAAAAACTGGGCCGGCAAGTAAACCGATCGATTAGTAATTGCTTCAAACCTGGAACGATATTCAACCACAGAGGATGTTTGCTGCAAGTTAGCCAAAACTCCTTCTGGTTCTTCGAGGTCATGAGATCGGAATCGTTGTAAAATTGTCGACGTGAAAGCTGACCACCTAGCTAATTGACGGTTGCGATGCATCCAATCATACCAGTCGGCCGCCAAATCGTGAAAGTAAAAAGAAGAAATAGTCACTCGTTCCTTCTCTTTAATTTGATAAAAGTTAAAATAACATTTGGCCTACATCACCCATCTATCAGGATTGACTCCGAAAAATTGAGCCATCTGAATCGATGCCGGCTTATGGTGTCCAAGTGGATTTTTTGATGATGAAGCACTCTTCGTGTCCCCTATTTCTGGGCCATATTTTTGAGTTCCCGTTCGAGCTAAGACTTCGTGTAATAGCTGTGACTGACTCTCAAAGGCAGAAATCAGTGCATCCAGATCCAGTCGGAACGTCACCTGAGTGTCAACGACAGCCGTGATCTTATCATCCATCGCTTTCATCCTGGTATTATGCGGCTCCCCTGCCATCTCTACAGAGGCTCAGTGAAAGCATCAATGTCAGGTTCTTAATATTTCCGTAAATCAATGAAACAGTAAACAAGGCAATCTTCAACTGTTTTGATTGACTCAAAGAAAAGAATTACAAGCGTCAAAGGAAAAAATACCAGAAAAGGATGAGAGAAACAGAGAGAAATAGGGATGAGAGAGAGAACTGATAAATCATAACAGAATATTCATCATTCATTCTGGTACTATCATGATCTATAAAAGCATCTCCAAGTGCGTGCAATTCTGTGTGAGGACCACAATGCTATTTCTTGGCATCTGACGTGTCCTTCCATGCATAATCCTGCAATTTGATTGGAGGAAGTCCGATTCTATTGCTTCTCCTTACAGCTAGTTTGTTGCTTGGGCCAATATCTTCATTGGGCTCAGATGAATTCATAACAATGGAATCAAAAAAAGTCTATTTTCGATTTCTTCTCAAGAAAAAGACAATTGTCAATAAGTTATGGGTTCACAGTGAGAAGATGGAAGATGTGATCAATAGTTAAGAACATTCTTTGATTATTGACACGGAAATTCAATTATATGGTATGTTCAATCGAAGAATCAAAAGATCTCAATGATCTTTCAATCGATTAACTACAAGGTTCATTGATGGTTTACGAGCAAACAATAATGCTTCAATACAAAGAGGAGTTAGTTTTGAAGGCTTTTATGTCTACGCAATCCTCAAATCGTTGAGGTAGAGGAAGAGGTAGAGTAAGGAGTGGTCAAGGCAATAGAGATGTCTGTATGCATTTCAAAATAGATGATAATCATCTTCAAGGAAAAGGCAAGGGAAGAGGTAAACCATTTAACAAATAAAAAGTAGAGTGCTTCGTATGTCACGAATTCGATCAATATAAGTCTAAATGATATACTAAGGACTTAATGATTAAAAAAAGGGAGACAAATTGAAACATACAGTAAATAAAGAAGAACTATTTGTGTCGATGTCTTTTCAACTGAAGGAAGTACTAGTTCAGAGTTTATAGTACTAAGACATTGGTTATCACAGTCATATGTATGGAGACCAATATATGTTCTGGAAATTAAAAAAATCCTATCATGATTCCATGAAGTTTTCTAAGAATATTTTAAGTTGTTTTGGAGGTTTTTAAACAAATTTTAAGAGTAAAGGATGGCAGCAAGATCAAAACTTGAATTATGGAAGCTAATGAAGTTGGCTTTGATACCAAAATTGATGCATGACAAGAATGTAGATCAACTTTGCATATAAAATATAAAAAGGAGCACCGTC
The DNA here is from genome assembly GCA_025531925.1 of Erythroxylum plowmanianum. Taxonomy (NCBI): domain Eukaryota; kingdom Viridiplantae; phylum Streptophyta; class Magnoliopsida; order Malpighiales; family Erythroxylaceae; genus Erythroxylum; species Erythroxylum plowmanianum. The sequence goes on from JANVCQ010000001.1 coordinate 6,448,670, forward strand.
ATAAGCTGTGGGAGGTTATTTGGAAATGACCTGGCCCACAACGGATTCGTTCGTTTCTTTAGCTTGTAGCCAACCGTAAACTCCTGACGAATCAACAACGGGTGGCGTGCCATATTGCCCTGGATAATTGTTGCTCTTTCTGTGGGCTGGAGGAGACCACGATCCATGTTGTGTGGGATTGTCCCCGAATGTCGACGTTTTGGCTTCAATTGCCTAGCTAGGTGGTGGATACCGCCTTCTTCCAGCACGATGAGACCCTATGGTTACAGTATAATCTTACGAAGGTTGTTCCGGTTCCTCCAGCTATGTGGGCCACTATTTTTGGAGTAGCCTGCTGGTTTCTTTGAAAGTGGCGTAACAGCTGCTTATTTGAGGCTGGATTTGTTTGGCCAGAGGAGGAGTCTCGGGTTACTCTCGACTATGTTGGCTGGATCAAGCGAGCCAGGATGATGGAACAGAGTGTGTTCCCTGTTCAAGGCGTTTCGGTGGGCACCCGTGTGGGCTGGACCAAACCTTCGGCGGGGTGGATGAAAGTCAATACTGATGGGGCTGTCAAACTAGGAGTCTTTACAGCTTCTGTCGGTGGGTTAATTGTTGATTGTCACGGCAACTGGTGTGGCGGCTTCCAGCAAAATTTAGGGAGAGGCTCGCTTTTACTGATCGAGCTCTGGGGCGTGTTCACTAGTCTTACACTGGCCTGGGACCTGGGGTATCGCAGGATGGTTGTCGAGGTAGACTCCACCGAGGTCATTATGCTTCTATCCGGCCCTCATTATGTGCTAACTGAAGTTACTTTTTTGGTGACAGGTATCTAGGAGCTCCTCCAAAGGCAGTGGGAGATTCGACTTTAGCATGTTGTCTGCGAAGGCAACCACTGTGCCAACCGTTTGGCGAATTTTGCAAGCGTCGTACGCCCAGGCTTGCATGTCCTCCAAGAGCCACCTTTAGGCGTCCAAGAGCTGATCTATCGCGATGCACAAGGAATGTTATTTGCTAGAGCTTTGAGTTAATTTAGTTTTTAGCCTCTTTGTACTAAAACATATATATATAAAAAGGCAATAAGGTACATGCTTAATAGTTTCATACATTAGTTTATTTTTGTAACTCTTAATAAGAAGTAAATACAATTAGGAAGCTCTAAATTTTAGAATTTTAACTATTGATTCATAGTTAAATTAAAATACAAGTTTAATAAAAAAATTATAACAGACTTCTGATACTAATTACTTGTAAAGTTTCTAATAAAGATATATGATAAATTTATAATATTAAACAATTCTAAGTAACCAAATATTAGTAATAATAATAGGAGCTATTGAATATGAATTTGATATTACACTTAAGCTTCAACATGGGCTTACTATATCCTCTATCATAAGTGCAATAACCTTTTCATTCCTTTCACTTATTTACGAAGAGGTCAACTATTGATCACTTAAGGGGTAATATATAAAGTAATTAGTAATATGTTGAATTCATTAATAGCTTCAAGATGGAACCTTGACCAAAGCATACAATTAATCAATGAACATTACAACTCACTAAAAAGTTTTATAAAAATCTAATAGATGGTGGTTGGACTATGATTTGATCCTTAATAACTCTAAAAATGATTTGTGTAAAAGTAGTTTAGGATTGAAAATGTTGCTCTATACTAATTTTAACATTGTCTAATTTTTCTCTTTTTTAATACCCCTTTTTGATTTGAGCTTTTCTATATCAAACCAAAAGTAGACCTTGCGCTTAACTATTGAGAAAGTTTATGCAACAAGAATATAATAGTATGAAAGAAACAAAAAAGAATATAAGAAAATTTTAATGAGGTTTGGCAAGCTTTATTGTGCTTACATCGTTAGGAAAAGTGGTTGTTTTCATTATTAAATAATAATAATAATAATAATTGCATCAATCAAAGTTTATTTATATATAAACTCTAGTGGTTACAATCTTACACAGCTTTCCCTTTACTATACCCAAATTACTTTAAACATGACTCTAATAAGAATTAGAATCTTTTTAGAGTTTAAATTCCACCTAAATTATTTGTTTGGATAAGGCACTCTATCACAAACATGACCTAAGACATACCAGTACCATTGCTTTCCATAATGGATAATTGAATATATGTCCGTATTTTAGGTCATGTGGTTCCCTGCATCTGTGTGACTCTTTCCAATAAGAAACATTGGCATGTACATGCTATGTTCTAGGCCATATATTTTTTCAAAAACTCTTTTTCCATTTCAATTTTTTTTTCTTTTCAAAAACATATTTGTTTTACCATTTATTTATTTATTTTATTATTTTTTATTTAAATTATTTTTAACTATTATTATTTTATTATTTTAATATTATACATATATTTATATAGTTCTATAAAAAATAACAACTCTATCAATTAGAGGTAAAGTTACATATTACTAGATCTCAGACTCCGCATATCAGTACAAGTTTCGCTGGATTGCTGTAGCTATATTTTTATCATTGATATTATATAAAATTTAAAGGTAAATTATTTTAATTAAATAAATTTATTTTAATCTCTTATATAATATTTATTAATAAAAATATTTTATTTTATTAAAAGTTAATTTTTATTTAAAAATTAATATTTATTATATATTTTTAAACTATTAAATCAAAATTTATTTGAAATATATATATTCCAGAGATTTTTAAATTTAATTATATTTAATAATAATTCTTAAACGAAATTTATTGAATTTCACTATAAAAATTAAATTAAATTATAATTCATATTAATAATTAATTTTAGTTAATTTAATATATAGTATTAAACTAAATTATTCATAATTTATATTAATAATTAATATATTAAATAATTAAATAATATATATTTAATTGATAGTAAATCATAAGATGAAAAAATATAGACAAAAAATAAAATCTACTTATGGTTATTATAATTTTTGACAATGCAAAGAAACTAACATTAGAAACAAAAAAAATCAACAAAATAGATCTTTTTACTAACTTAAAAATAAAAACAGAAAATTAAAATTGAAAATAGAAACAAACACGTTTTAAATTTATCAAAAAATTATCTGGGACGTTAACGCCACAACTGAACGTCAATCTCAAACTATACTTGGGTTTACAGCAGCAAATTCAAGCAGCTCCTCGTTAGACTCCATCAGCGCCATTTCTCCTTTTGTCAGTGTCACCCACGCTTCTACTCCATTACCATCTTTTGTATCAGTCAGAACTATACTATTTACAAATTTTGCACCCGGAATACTCAACCAAATTGGACGTCCAAACCCGAAATCAGCTTCATAGAGCTCAAATTTGCACCAGCTAGTGCAAGCATACATGTTTACATCATTACTTGAGGCCAGCGTCAGAAGACTTTTGACAAGACCACCAAAAGTAGAAGCAACTTCATCCCCATGAGCCTTTTCTGCGTAACTTTCAAAAACTTCGTTCTTCCCTTTCCTTATTCGATAAACTAGATCATGCAAATGCAAGTCTAGTTCATCGCCTTCTAGTCTCGCTAGAAACATTCCAGCATAATTACCTGCATAGTTTTCTGGCAATGGTGGCACGAGCCTTGTACGTAAATTCACCGAAAGAGCCCAAACCGATGGCCTAGATGAATACCCCAACTTGGATCTTGAAGCTGTCACTACACACTTCCAAATAAGGGCTGAGACAGCTTCTATTCTCGATGGTTGTGGCACCTTTTTGTTGGCAGCTTTAATCCTGATCTTAGCAAGCTTGTAGGCATCGAACACAAACCTTTTCGTGACAGGCTTTTGCTGTGCAAACTCCAATGACATTTGAGGTATTGAAGAATCTATCGGTGGGAAAATAGATGCACCCATGAATACAGGACTGATCATAACTTCACTCGACCTTGAAGCTGTAGCTGCCCAGAAATTAATGAATGCGCTATAAGTGGCTGCATCGCCAACCTTGTGAGAAACAGACAGGCAAAGTGCCACAGCGCCGCATTCAAAGAAAGTAGCTTGGACAAGTAAGAGAAAACCGATGGTCTCTTCACTGGATAATACAGATATCGGCAAGAATTGTTCTAGTCCATCCAGTTCAGGCTCTTCGATAACTTCTGCTAGAGAGCAATTGATTCGGGCCTCAATATACTCTACTCCATGATCGTTACACTCTATGAAATCGTTTCCTTTGATCCTTCCAGCAAATGGGTAGAAGTGTTTCAAGGTTTCAGATAGTGAAGTCTTTAGCTTTTGGTTGATTTCAAGCTCTCTGCCGCTGCGATTTGTGTCACAAGTTCCGGGGTAAAAGAAAAGTAGTGGCACATACATGGAAGGCTGAGACTTATCCACAACAGAAAACTTGTAAATTTTTAGATGAGGTGGCGTGGGAGAGGAAGGCTTGATTGTTTCTCTGCTAACAATCTGGAGTACGATTGCCATTGTAATCTGAATTCACTCTGGTATTGTGGCCATGAGTTAAGAGCCTGACTGCTCTTATATAGACTGCTAGTTTGGGGTTAGGCCAGTTGACAACGATGACGACGAAAACTCAAACTATGAAAAAGATAAAAAATGTGGTTTGCATTCAGAAGCAAAACGAATTAAAATTGAGTTTTTTTTGGTACATTTATGGCTCGTAGAACCTTATGTTGAATGCTATAGGATTCAGCCGCCACTATTTATAAATTGTAAGGAAAACAGTATTGTCCATACGTGCTTAAAATTGTTGTTTGTACTTATTTTATCAGTAGAGTTTAAGGGAAAAAAAAAAACCGAAAGTCATAGACCTATTAATTTCAGTAAGGTGCAGTAATCTAATGATTTTTTATTAGGATGAAAACTCGTAACAATTATTTTAAAAATAATTTTGAGATAAATCAAACTAAAAAACATGTGGATAATTCTTTACACCGATAAGTCAAGAATATTTAGAATTTGCATCCATAACCTTCCTCATCACGGGAGCTTTCCTCGCCCAGCAGCCTGGTGGGGCACCCTTCCGGGGTAGCAGCCCAAGTCTCATCTGTTGTTTGAAAAGACATCAATAAAACAAGTGAGACTTTCCAACCTCATTTGTTGGTTGAACAAGAAATCAAATGGTAATATAATTTCCATTTGATGTGTACAAAAACAATTATATTAACATTTGATGTTAATTATATTACCATTCGGCTCCATTTGATGATTATATTACCATTTGATGTCATGGTCATCCAACAAATGAGGTTGGAAAGTCTCATTTTTATTACCATTTGATTTCTTTTTCAACCAAAGACGTTGGAAAGTCACTAAATGGTAATATAATTATTACCATTTGACGCCTTGTTCAACCAAAGAGACTGGAAAGTCATCAAATATTAATATAATTACTGCAAATTGTAATAATTATATTGCCATTCAATGTCTTGATCAGTTTCACTTTTTTACGTTAATTGATATCTTGTTCAAACTTCAAATAACAAATGAGAACGGAAGTGCATAATAATTCAGTTAAAAATTGCCCTTGATTTGACTTTTATTTTTTTATTGTGATTTTTTTTTCTTCTCTTCAGTTTTTTTCTTTTCTTTAAAATAAAAATAAAAATAAAATATATTTAGTTGTTAATTTTAATGAAACTATATTTTTATAACTGATATTAAATAAAACTTAAAGATAAATTACTTTTAATTAAATAAAATTATTTTAATCTCTTATATAAAATTTATTTTTATTTTATTAAAAATTAACTTTTTATTTAAAAATTAATATTTATATCAAATATATTTTAATTAGTAAATTAAATTTTATTTTAAATGTATACATTTTGAATACATTTTAAATTTAATTTAATTTATTAATAATTATTAAATAAAATTAATTTAGTTTAATTATAAAAATTGAATAAAACTAAATTACTCATATAATTAAATAATATATATTTAGTTGATAATAAATCAGGTTATAAAAAAAGAAAACAAAAAAATATTTTTATGGTTTTTATAATTTTTAAATAATTGAAAAGACTAAAAAAAAAATAAAATGAAAAAATGAAAAAAAAAGGTTTTTATTAAATTAAAAAATAAAAGTAAAAATAAAAAATAAAAATAGGAACAAATAGGCACTTGTTGATATGTTTTTTTTAACTTATTCTCTAATTTTAAATGGTATTTTTATTTTTGAATTTGATTATTAACTTTTTAATTTTAAATACTATTTTTTAAAAAGTAAATAAATTATAGACCAACGATTACCCTACTCACCCAAGAAATATAAAATCCATTCAAGGGAAAACTAAAACTAGGTGGGATAAGGTGGATAAGACACGTGCTCCACATCCTCAGCGGCTCAATGGATTATACAATATCACCCTCAGCTGCCTCTTCATTCTCCTTTAGTAAAGACGCACTCTGAATTTTAACACTGACTCATACTCGAAGACTCCATCAAAAGCCACTCTCTGCCACATATGCCAGGCTTTTCTTTTCTTACAACTCAAGATGATCGCATATTGGATTGCATCATCAGATGATCATCTATTAACTTCCCAGTCTGAATCATAGCCCTAAATCGGAGCAGATTCTTATAGACAGAAGAAGATTCATTAGATGAATGAGGATTCTTGTCAATATGATAAATTGTTTTTAGATATAAGGCTAACCCAGACTTCATTCAAGGAACCACCTGGATTCTCAGAGAACTTATCCCTCTATTTGCCACTCCGACCACTGAACTCCTCTTCTATCTAGCTATGATATTAAGGACTTCTTTGGTATCGTTTATGCAAAGTTCAATTAATTTAGATAGAATCTGAGAATGCAAAAGATTTGGCATCAAATGCTCGAGTAGTCACAGGATGAGATTTAGGTTAAAGATACCATATTGATCTCATAGGGGCACTGGCAGATTCATAGCCTTGATTGGCATGAATAATTTCCTTGATCCAGCATAAGGTGTTATAACCTACCTTCTGCTTATCAAGTGAAATGCCCCTGTAAGTTCTATTGTTCCTTTCCCTCCACAAAGCATAAGGGTAACAATTAAAGCAAGTCCTTAGGAAATGATGATCCTTTATCTAGCTTTTTGATCCATAAATTAGCGTAACTTAGTATATCACTCATCCTATTACTAGACACGTTAAAACCAGCATATGTTGGATAGTTTTCTAAATTGACATTAAGAATTGGCACTGAAAGAATAGATGAGGAATGCTTTCAGTTTCTAAGTGACAGAGAGCACATAGTTTGTCTAATAGTTTATGCAATCTATATAGCTTGTCTAATAGTCTATGCAATCTATCTTTTGTTTTGAGCCTTAGTAACCAAGTAATGAAGGAAGCTTTGGGAGATAAAGTTTATTTTCATACAATTTCATACAAATGTTCCTTAGAGACAAGGGTCTAAGGAGAAGGAGACATACCACATTACCCTCCTCCCTTGGATTGGGGGAGCAGCTATGAAACAGGTTAGATAGTTTATCATCACCCCTTATTTAACCTCCTTTAACTTAGTACCAAGAGATAACCTAGACTTTAGAAGCCTCAAATTTTGTACTTCATTCAAAGGACTATAACCATTTCAATTATCATACTGAAAGGATGTAAAGCAACCGTTCCCCACAATAGATTTAATATGGGGATAAATCATGTCCCTTCCTTTTAGAAGTTGTATAAATGTCTAGGAGTGTTCCTTATCAACCATCAAATACCAGAAGGAATAGCACTTTAAATAATACTCATTTACCCATTTTGACCTAAGTGAAGACTTATCTACAAAAATAAAATCCAACAAGCTTCAGCATTATTTGAATTTTTTAGGGCCTAGTTGGTGTTTGGAATCTAACCATATTGACCATTACAGTGGCATAAACATATTTTTTATAACTCAAATAAGCTTATGATTTCCAAGTTTTGGAGCACAGATCCAGTTATTCACCTATCCTAAAACTTTATTGGCCATTGTAGCTATTTTATCATTTCTATTATTTATGCTTCTAACTTTGAGTTTCAGAGAGTTCAGCTATGTGAGTCTATATATACTACTCAAAATGACATAAATACGATGTGGTTGTTAGAAGAGCTCAATTGTGTCCTTAATTCTAATGAAGTGCAAGGCTTAAAAGCTATTCTTCAAGGGTAGGGGGAGAACTTCAACTGGTGGAGGATAAAATTCATATGAATGACTTAAAATACACCGGTTATTATGTCACATGGTCTAATAGGCAGCAAGGGGATCTTTTCATAAGAAAGAAACTTGCTAGAGCACTTGCCAACAATCACTGGTTAACTTATTTTCCTTATTCTTTTGCATGGTTTGGGGAGCCACTATGCTCGGATCATTCTACTATTGTAATACAAGGAATTATAGTCCCTCACTTCAAATCCTTTCAAGCTCCATTTATGTTTTTTAATCATCTAACTGAAAAAGAAGGCTTTCTTAATTTTCTTAGGTTAGTATGGGAAGTAGAGATTTGGGACTATAAAACCTTTTAATTATGAGGAAGTTAAGACTGCTTAAAGGATTTTTGAAGGAGTATGTCTTTAAAATTAGGTCAAAGACTCAAGATTGCTCTAGATAATCTTAGATCTATATAGGAGATGAGATATCTAGATCCTAATAACTCACAAGTGTAGCAAAAGGAAGTCCTAAAATTGAAGGAATTTAACTAATCTTTCGCTGATAATAAAACTTTACTGAGGTAAAAGGCCTTGGTTAATTGGCTTAAAAATGGAGATAATAACACCAGATATTTCCATCATTCCCTGTTGGCTAGAAAGAACAAGAATAATGTTAACTTATTGGTAGAGTACAATGGGAATGTGTGTACTAACTAGGAGAGAATACATCACCTTGCTTTTAAATTCTTCCAGAATCTTCTTAAGGTATGCAATGTATATGAAATTAATCCCACGTTGTAAAAACTATTGCTTATGACTCTAGCCTTCAATTAATTAGACATGTTACTAGAGAGGAGATGAAGGAAACCTTATTTAGCCTTAACCCTTATTCATAAGTTCGCTAGACCTAATAACTTTTGTGCTAATTTTTTTCCAAAAAAACTTAAGATACTACATGAAACCTTATAGTTGAGGTAGTTTAGGAATTTTTTAATTAAGGTTCAATGCTTAGGGAGCTGAATATTACCTACCTATATTTGGTTCCAAAGGGCCAAAGTCCTTCAAGTTTAAATGACTATTGCTCGATAGCTTACTATAATATGATCTACAAGGCTTAAGGTTTCATTGAAAGATATCATTTCCTTAACCTAAGAGACCTTCATACTAGGTAGATCAATTTTGGACAATATTTTGATTGTCCAGGAATTGCTTAAGGAATATGACTCTAATAGACATATAAGGAGTTGTGCTATGAAGGTGGACTTTTGCAAAGCCTTTGATTCCCTCAAATGGGACTTTATTTGTAATCTCCCCAGATATTTGGCTTTCCTAATTTATTCATTGATTGGATATATGCTTGCATTTCCACTGCCTCTTATAGCATGGTTGTTAATGGTAGACCCACAAGGCTATTGAAAGGGGCTAAAGGAATCAGACATGGGGACTCTATCTCATCATATCTATTTATATCAGTCATAGGGGTACCTTTAGGTATGATTGAGTACTATGTCAGAAGGAATCCTGAATTTGTATTTCATGTTAAATGCAAGGAGTTAGGGAATATTGAGATGTCATTTATGGAAGAATTAATCATGTTTAGATGTCTCTTCTATTACTCTTCTTAGAACTACATTATCAACTTTCTCTATAATGTTGGGTCTGAGATATAATCCTCTCAAACGTAGAACTATTTCTCTAAGGATGTTTCTAACTATCAAGAATTAAGTTCAACAATAAGATTTTGTCGTCAACTTCTTCCTTTTAAATACTCAAGGGTGCCTATTACTTCTAAGAAATCCAGGTTTAAAGACTATATTCCTCTAGTTAAGATGATTAAAAGGAGGATTGATGCTTGGCAGAATAATTTTTTTTCTTTTGGTGGTAGACTATAGCTTATTATCCTTTTTTTAAGGAGTATGCTTACACATTGAGGCTCTTGTCTCCTTCTTTGAAGTGTTAACAGGGAGATAGAAAGGTGTCTTAAGAACTTCCAATGGTTAGGTAAAGCTTAATACTGCCAAGAAATGGGATGATCTTTTATAAAACCAAAGATTAAGGAGGAATTAGTTTAATCTCGCTCCAAACAATTCAAAATATCTTTATAGCTATATCAATAAGAAAATCGTTGTTTCCATTTATTTTCTCTTCAGGATCGTCATCATTAGATATTGAAATACTCTCTTCAGTACTTAATTCCCTCTCAGGGTTAGGCATCTCTAATTATTCATCCACATCTCCTAATATTGAGTCCTTATTCAAAAGATCAGTAAAGGTAACATTGTCCAAGTAAGAAGATTCTTTATTAGGGGTGGCTTCTTCCATGCCATTATTAGGCTTCTTCAATAGAGAGTCTTTGTGATATGCAAGATGTAGCGCCCCTTTCCTCTAGGGTACATACCGAAACACCCCTAGGACGTTCCAATTAATAACCTATGATAATGGCACGCTACGATCAATTACAACATTCAATTAACATGGCATCACCATTCTTTATTCTCTTATAAAACATCATATGGAAAAACACAATAATTTAAAACAATTTCCTCCTTTCATTTCTTAAAAACTGAATGTCTACATTGGTAGTTTTCAAAGATCATCCGAATGTGTACATTATCATATCCTAATACAAAAGATGCTACATGAAAGAGGAAATACATAAGAATCTATCTAATATGTCTAAACCCAACAAACCGACTTTTGAGCCATTTCTTCTTGTTACCAAAAGTACAAGACTAACTGCTTGTCGCACCTCTTAGTAGCTAAGATCGTCTCTCGGTCTTAAAAAGTCAATGTTGTAATTTTGGTGAGTTTTGCTGTTGGACCCCGAATTTATATTGAAAATTGGTAATACTCAAAAGTGAATGAGTTGATTGAAATAGAGTTGAAAAGCAAGAAATAAACAGAAAAAGTGTGAAAATTTGAAGAATTGAGAAAAGTTTGACTTTTTGGCCGTAGAGAGTTGACTTTTTGATTTAGGAAAAATTTGAGAAAATGATTTACATGAAACTTGTAGCTCCTGTTGAGAGCTTTCTGTCGCCATAAAGTTTGATATTTTTCGATATCTGGAGTGAAAGTTATGGTCAGTCAAAGTTAAGGTTATTTTACTTTGACTTTGAAAATGTTTTGAAGTGTAGTATTGAGCATGCTGTGTTTTGAGACAAATCTTGGACTGAAATAGTTTGAAATGAGTTAAGTGGTTTACATGAAAGTCATAGAAGATGTGCCTAGCTTTACAATGATGTATAATATGCAATTAGTGGATGTGAGAATTGAAAGATATAAAATTTGGAAGTTTGGATGTGTTATAGGTTGACTTATGTAATGGCAGAATCTTTGACTGAGAAAGTGATCTAGTTAGAGGTTGAATTAGCCTTTAAGTTCTTCATGAAAGTTGAAGATTTTGATTTGATATTTATTTTGATATAAAGTATAGAATTTTTGGATCAAGGAATAATAA
>JANVCQ010000001.1:6460291-6470444 GCA_025531925.1 Erythroxylum plowmanianum
TATAACTTTTAACGACCATTTTCTTATTTTTAGCAACCATTAATAATAGTTACTGAAACTAATTTTTCTTGTAGTGACATGCTATGTTCTAGGCCACATACTTCTTTAAAAACTCTTTTCAATTTCAATAAATTTGTTATACCATTTATTTATTTATTTTATTATTTTTATGTCTATTTTTTTTAAATTATTTTTAACTATTATTACTTTATTATTTTAATATTTTATATATATTTATATAGGTCTATAAAAAATAACCTGTACCAATTAGGGGTAAAGTTACATATTACTGGACCTCCTCAGACTCCACATATCAGTGAAACTTTCACTGGGTTGTTATTGCTTTATTTTAGCATTATAGAGAAGAATATGTTTTTAAAATGGCCATATATTAGGTTGTGTTTATCTAAAGACATAAAAAATTACCATATTCTTTTTAAAATTCTCTAAGATTGCATGCCCATGTATATAAGTCATATACAACAATCACCACCTTGGTAAATTTACTCTACATAGGTTCAATTATATTTATGTCTAATATATAAAGACATTAATCAAGTATAAGCAAGCCTTGAACTTTTTTATGGTAATCAAAATTTTCAACATATCAATTGAATTTTTGGAAGTATGAATCTTTTCTAATAAGATATAACAAGATGCAATTAGCTCTCTAGTATTATGAAACATCACACCTATATGCTTAGTTCGTACATGAAACACCTGGTTCCTTTTCCAAATATTATATGTTTGGTCTTTACATGATTCATTTGGTTCTTTTCAAAATAGAAGACCTTTGGTCGACATCTAGTTCTTTCACTAGTCCCATAAATCGTAATAATTTTTTAGTAGCCTCAACCACTCTTATGTACTTTTCTTTACTTGTAGACAATGTAACCATAGATTCAATCATTCCAATAAATATTCCCTCTTACCAGAGTAAAAAGAAACATGCCATGTATTACATCTCATGTTATGTAAATCTCTTGCTGTCAAAAACAATGAAATGAAAGAGACGAAAAGAGAAGAAAGGTTCTGTTATTTCTCTTGTGTAAACAGTGCAATGGAGTCCACCGAATATAAAGCAAGTTTCTAACAAATTCTAGAACAAACTTAGCTAAAGGACAAAATAGCAAATAACGGAAAACAAAATATTTCAATATTCTCAACACTCCCCCTCAAGTTGGACGGTGATAAATGTCAATCACACCCAACTTGGATAGTAAGTAATCATGCTGTTGGTTGCCAAGTCCCTTTGTAAGAATATCTGCCAACTGATCCTTTGTTGAGATATGTCTAGTTTCCACAAAACCATTCTGAATACTTTCTCTCACAAAGTGACAATCAATCTCAATGTGTTTAGTCCTCTCATGATAAACTGGATTTGCTGCAATTTGTATTGCTGCTTGATTGTCACAATGAAGAATGGCTGGTTTACTTCCTTTGATTCCTAGTTCTGCAATCAGTCCAAATAACCATTTTAACTCAGCTACAGTGGATGCCATACTTCTGTATTCAGCCTCTGCTGAAGACCTTGAAATTGTACTTTGTTTCTTGGATTTCCAAGAGATCAAAGAGTTGCCAAACTTAACACAAAAACCTGTCACAGATTTTCTTGACATAAGGCAAGATGCCCAATCAGAATCACAATAAGCAATTATCCTTGGATTTCCTGATGAACTGAGAAGGATTCCCTGTCCTGGATTCTTTTTAACATATCTAACAACTCTCAATGCAGCATCATAATGAGATTTTTTTGGTTTCTACATAAATTGACTTAAGTGTTGCACACTATAAGTTATATCTGGTCTAGTATGTGTCAGATATAGAAGTTTCCCAATCAATCTCTGGTAAACAGCAGCATCTGTCAAGATTTCATCATCAAGTTTCAATTGTAAAGAATCATCATAATCTGCAGTAGTTAACTTTAGATTTTGTTCTAATGGAGTAAAAGCTGGCTTTGCTCCACTTAAGCCAAGATCCTGAATCAATTCAAGTGCATACTTCCTCTGACTTAATACTATACCTTCGTTTGATCGTGATATTTCAATTCCAAGAAAGTATCGTAGATTTCCAAGATCCTTCATCTTGAAATTCTGATGCAATATACCCTTTAATTCATCAATCAAACCATTGTCATTCCCAGTTATGAGCAAATCATCAACATAAATCAGCATGATGACTTGTTTAGAACCTTCACTCTTAGTGAACATAGAGTAATCATACTTACTTTGAGCATAACCATGATGAACAAGGGCCTCAGTCAACTTCAAATTCCATTGCCGTGAGGCTTGCTTCAAGCCATATAAGGATTTGAGTAACTTGCATACCTTATTCTCCCCCTGGTTGCCAAATCCTGGAGGTAAATCCATGAAAACTTCTTCTTGCAAATCACCCTGCAGAAAAGCATTATAGACATCCATTTGGAATAAGGGCCAGTGAAACATAGCAGCAAGAGCTATAACAGTTCGAACAGTAATGTGCTTGGCCACTGGAGAGAAAGTATCATGAAAGTCGATGCCCTCGCGTTGATTATACCCTTTTGCAACCAATCTGGCCTTAAAGCGTTCGACTTCCCCATTGGAATGATATTTTACCTTGTAAACCCATTTGCAGCCGAAGGGGGATTTGCCAGAAGGGAAGGGAACCACCTCCCATGTGCCATTGCTTTCCAAAGCTTGGATTTCCTGTTGCATAGCTTCTATCCAACACTTGTGTTGAATTGCCTCAGAATAGGTTGTAGGTTCTATGATATGAGAGATAGAAGCTGCAAAGTGTTGTGAATGAGGTGGTAAATGAGCATAAGAAACATTCAAAGGATACTGACCTTTAGTGATTGCAAGTGAAGAAGATGAAGAGGATTGATTGGTGCATACATAATCTCTGAGCCAAGTTGGTGGAGCAGTTGATCTAGTGGACCGTCGTAAGGGTTGAGGTGATAAAGGAGGAAAATTGTTGTCATCAAGGATGAAAGGTAAAGGGTCTGGTGAAGAGAGTGATGTAACAGGAGTGTTGGGGTGGGGATGAAGGTTTAAAAAATCAAGATCCTCGAACTGACCAAAATCAGTGACATTAGTAGGAAACATTGGTTGAGCTTGTACAGGAAGCTTGAAGGGAAAGATATGTTCATGAAAGACAACATCTCTGTTGACAAAAAATGTCTTTGAGACTAAATTGAATAAAAGATAACCCTTTTGAACAGGTGAATATCCAAGGAAAACTGAAGGAATGGCCTTTGGTGAAAATTTGTCATGGTAATGTGGGACGGTAGCATAGCAGAGGCAACCAAAAATTCTGAGGTGATTTAGTTGTGGTGGTTTTTTATGGAGTACTTCATATGGAGATTTCCAAGATAAAACAGAAGAAGGTAATCTATTGATGATGTAACAGGCTGCTAAAACACTCTCCCCCTAAAATTTAGATGGCAAATTGGCATGAAATTTTAATGCTCTAGCAGTTTCAAGTAAGTGTCTATGTTTGCGCTCCGCAACCCCATTTTGTTGGGGAGTACCTATACAGGAACTTTGGTGAATGATACCGAGAGAAGTGAAAAGAGAATGACACTCAGAATTGAAGAATTCACTACCATTGTCACTTCTCACAGTTTTAACAGTGGCAACAAACTGAGTTCGAACTAAGGTAAAGAAGGAGTGCAATGTGGTGGAAGTATCATGTTTGGTTTTGAGTAAGTAGATCCAAGTCATTCTAGTAAAGTCATCCACAATAGTGAGAAAGAAACGATGACCACTATGAGTGGACACTCTATAAGGTCCCCATAAATCAATGTGAATCAAGGCAAAGGCAGAAGGAGCTTTGGTGTGACTATCAGGAAAAGGCAATCGGGTTTGCTTAGCTAGTGGACATATAGAACAAGAAGACAGATCATGCTCAGAATGAAAAATAGACTTCAATTCATTAATCTTTTTCATTTTCAATACAGAAGTGTGGCCAAGTCTGGCATGCCATACATTAGGATCACGATGTAAAGTCATAAAAGAAGAAATAGACTGTATGGGTGAAGCTGCGGAAGTCTTGACAGAGGATAAACTGGTGTCGGAGGGTAACTGTGATGGTGTGAGGAAATATAAGCTGCCATGTTCTTTACCAATCCCCATCATCTTGCCATTGCAAAGGTCCTGAAAAATACAAAATGTAGGGTAAAAAGATACTGAGCAATGTAGATCTTTGGTGAGTTTTGAAATAGAAATCAAGTTATAGTGAAAATCAGGTACATATAAGACATTGGTGAGTGTTTGGCTCGGTGACAAGTTATGAGTTCCTATATGGGTGACAGAGGTTGATTTTCCATTAGGCAACTGAACACAAGAATTGTTAGAAGCAGTAGCAACAGCAGAATCCAAACAATTGAAATCAAATGTCATATGATTGGTGGCCCTTGTGTCAAGGATCCACCCTAGTTTAGTGGAAGTGCAGGCAGAAATCATACCTGCCATGTTTACTGAAGCAGAAGGTGAAGGTTCTTTGTGCAACAGTTGAAGAAGCTGCTGATATTGTTCTGGAGTAAGAACAGGGGCTGAAGGAGCCTTGACAGTGGCCATCTCGCTATCTGGTAACTTATCAGATGAAACAACAGCGTTAGCAGTAGGTTTTTTTTTGGTAAATTTAAAATCAGGTGGAAATCCAATCAACTTGTAACAGTTGGCACGTTTGTGTCCCTTGACATTGCAATAATCACAGATACCATTGAATCTTGGTTTCGGAGTACTCTGAGAAGATGAATAAAGAGCAGTGGGCTCTGAAGCAGAGAGCATCGTTGAAGACAGAGTACGTTGAGATTCATCTTGAAGTAACATCGAATACGCCTGATTAATAGAGGGAAGAGGGGACATGAGCAAAATCTGGCTGCGAACATTGGAGTAGGAGTCATTAAGTCCCATTAAAAGTTGAAACAGACGTTGTTGAAGAAGATGATCGGAGCTCTTCCGAGAAGTATCACAGTCGCAGGTGGAGAGAGGAACTAACGCATCATACTCATCCCATAGAAGACGAAGCTTGGTGAAATAAACAGAGATGGAAGCTGTACCTTGAATGTGGGAAGAAATAGTTTGATGAAGGTAATATATGCGAGAGCCATCGATTTTGTCAAAGCGCTCCTTAAGATCTTGCCAAACAAGTGACGCACTTGAAGCAAATACAATCCCGGCAGAGAGATCTTTGCAGACCGTATTTAAAATCCAAGACAGAACGATGGCATTGCAACGATCCCAGTGAGAATGAAGGTCAGCAGGAAGGTCGGATTTCTTGCACGAACCATCAACAAAACCCAGTTTATTTTTGGCCAGAAGAGCAATGCGCATAGATCGACTCCAGATGCTATAGTTTTCGATGCCCAGAAGCTGATGAGAAACAAGAAGAGCTCCTGGCGTATCCGAGGGATGCAAGAACAGGGGATGATGAAAATCAATCACACCAGGTGTTTGAGGAAAGGCCATAACGGAGACGGAGAGAAAGACTCAAAGAAGAGAAGGAGAAACGATGATGACCAGAAAAAGAAATGGGTCGTCACCCATGATCTCTGATACCATGTCAAAAACAATGAAATGAAAGAGACGAAAAGAGAAGAAAGGTTCTGTTATTTCTCTTGTGTAAACAGTGCAATGGAGTCCACCGAATATAAAGCAAGTTTCTAACAAATTCTAGAACAAACTTAGCTAAAGGACAAAATAGCAAATAACGGAAAACAAAATATTTCAATATTCTCAACACTTGCAAAGTCTAAATCCATATACCCTACAATTAAATGAATTATCTATTAACTATTGAACATGATATTATGGTTTATCAAATCCCTCAACACTTGACTATTTCCTAATGTGGTCTTCTTAGTTTCGAAATGTACTTGCTCACCTAACTAGCTGCATGACCCAATTCTAGCCTAGTAAAACTATTGCATATATTAAACATCCCACAATGCTAACATGTGGTACCTTAGACATATCTTCAACCTTTGTATCTATTTTTAGACACTAATATAGGAAGAGCCTAAAATGATTTTCTAATAGAGTAATTGCAGGCTTGGATTTATTTATTTCAAATACATCCAACACCTTCTCAATGTAGATGCATTATAAACTCATTTTTTATAACTTATGTCCCTTCGAATCTCCATTTCTAGTATTTTTTTGGTAGCAGCCAAATCCTTTATCTCTAATTTTTTTTAATAAGGTTTATATTTCCTAGACATTAAGCATATTTTTTCTAGTAATTAGTATATCATTCATATATAGTTAAAAAAATGAAACATGATCAAGACTTTTAACATAATAAAAATAATTACACTCGTATATTCTATAATTAATTCAAATCATATGGGAGGTTGACATTTTATATTGTTGTCTTTAGGACTGCTTCAACCTATAAAGTGACATCCTCAAATTACACATTAAGTTATCTTTCGAGATTGACTAAAACCTTTGAACTACTCCATATCAATTTTTTTGTAAGTCACAACAAAGAAATTTTATCTTTTTATCCATTTCCTCCTAGTTCATACCATAGCTACTAAAATCATAACTATCCTAACAGACGTATGCTTGACTACTAGAGAGAAAATTTCCAGGTTAACTAAACCCTTCAAACAACTTCATGTAAATTTGTTCTATATAAGTCACAATGAAGAAGATTTTGTCTTCACATCCATATACTTTAAATGTACATCATAGCTATTAACATCATAATTATCATGATGGGCGTATGTTTAACTACCATAAAGAAAATTTCATCGTAATTAATACCTTTTGGTTATGCATACATTTTTTTTTACTATTTGAGCCTTTAATTTTTCTCTTTTTCTTAATATTATTGCCTTCCTCTTGGATACATATATGCAACTTCTGGGAATTTTTCTTTTGAAAAGCTACACCAACTCTCATATCTGGTTCTTCTATAGAGACTTCATCTCCTCCAGTATAGCTCATGACCTGATTGTCTATAGACTCGTAAAAGCTAATCGGATCCTTATTACTGATGATGTTTTCAAAAGATACTAAGTGTTCCCAACCATATCTATATTTGGCGAAAAAAATAGTGTCTCTCTCTTTATTTGTGAATATAATATGATGTTGTTTTTCTTGACATATATCTTCTATATCCCAAACTAGAACTTCTAATCTCTCCAACGTCTATTCTAGATTTCTCTAATTCTATTGTACCACTTTGAGTTGGTAATGCTCTTTGCTGACCTTAACATATCATCTACAAATGTTTGTTTCAACAAATATTTCTCATTAAATACTGCATCCATACTAATCACCATCTTATTTGATACTGGGTCCCAAAAATGTATCCTTTGATACCTTTAAGATAGCTAATAAAGATACACTTCTTCAAATTTAGATCCAATTTAGACCTATCAGCACTGAAAATTGATATATAAGAGGGATAATCAAAGATATTCAAACCCCAAAAGTCTACCTTATCCACAATTCCTTTGCTAAAATCTTATATAATGAAACCCATTATGATCTACTAATAAAGTATTAAGTTCATTACTTTTTCCTAGAAAATTTTATGGGGCCATGCATTCAACACCTAGTATTTTTAGTTATGCATATGTTCATCTTCTACAAAACACTATTATAATGTGATAAATAATATAGTGTATTGCTTATGAATGACATGATCCTGATATAAATTTTAGAACTGTGAGCCTATATACTTACTAACATTTCTAATCTCAGGTACTTGATCTTTCTGCTTCTCAAGTTCTCCACCATAGCCTCCAATACCTTGAGCTTTTCAAAGACCTAGAATTTTTGCTTTATAAAGTATACCTAAACTTTCTTTAAAAATCATCAATAAATTTCACAAAATATTGAGATCCAATCAACAAAAACTCTCTAGTAGTACCCCATAAATTAGTATGCACATAGTTTAGAATTTGTATAGTTTTGTAATCACTCATTTTAAATGTCACCCTAAACTGTTTATTCAACACACAAAACTTGTATATCTAACTTACAATGTTTGAAACCCTTTTAAGATCTCCTCTAATGAAGTTTTGTCATCACTTGCTTACTAAGATGATTTAGTCAAATGTGCTAAAATGCAATATTATCTTTTTTATTATATACTATAACAATTTCTCCACGTACTACTATCTACTATGCTCCTTATCAATCCATAGTTGTTTCTTAACAATCTTACCCCTTTCATCACAATCAATGCATCATATAAGATATCAACAAAGATTAGGTTCTTTCTCAAATGTGGATTATGTTGAACATCGTACAACATGCTAACAATATCAAACATCTTAATCCTTACTTTTCATATTCTGGTTATTTTACATGCTTTATCATCCCATAACTGAACATGATAAAGTTATTTGACATGTAAGATACAAACCAATTCTTATTTAATGTCATGTGATGTGAGCTTCTTGTATAAAAAATCCATAAATCCTATAGTTTAAGTTGTTGAAATTTAGAGCATGTTTTTGTTACTATAGTTTACGCCCTACTCTGTATTATATTAACAAACCTTGAAAATAATTAATTTATTCTTTTTTTATTTGGACAATCCTTATTAATATGCTCAGTTTGTTTACACTTGTAGCACTAAACTTCCTTTTTATCCTTGGATTTTGACCTAAAACTCCTCTTAGATATGCCATCTTTACTCCTCTTTCTTTCTTAATCTTAATTATTCCTCATATATATCTTGTCTCTGTTAGTTATGAACCAATAGTGTAGCTGATATGTCTTCTGCACTAATAATCTCCTTACCCAATATGAGTATGGTCACCAACATTTGTAAGAATGAAACAAATAAGAAAGCAA
Source organism: Erythroxylum plowmanianum (assembly GCA_025531925.1). NCBI lineage: Eukaryota > Viridiplantae > Streptophyta > Magnoliopsida > Malpighiales > Erythroxylaceae > Erythroxylum > Erythroxylum plowmanianum. The sequence continues at coordinate 6,469,090 of JANVCQ010000001.1, forward strand.
ATTCTAGGCTATATTTTTACCTTAGCTTTTTAGAAAAGAACATGACGTGTTCTAGATCCTACTCATCCAAAAAATTTGAAGAAACGTCCATATTCTATAAAATCTCCAAGATTGTATATCTGTATATATGAGTCACACACAACATCAACTTTTCTTATATAAATTTACTTTAAATTAAAAATGATCTCATTGTAGAGCAATAAAGTTTATTTCTTATCAACATATCAAATAAGCAAACAATCGTAATGATATGATACTTTCAAAAAAAAATATCGTAATGATATGATATATCAATCATCACCTTCAAATCATCATGATAAAATCTTAGTCTGGATCCACAACAAGAGAACGAAAACAAAGGTCTACCTAATGAATGCTTCGAGTATCTTGCTTTAATACCATTTGATGTCTTGGTCATCCAACAAATGAGGTTGGAAAGTCTCACTTTTATTACCATTTGATTTCTTGTTCAAAAAATGAGGTTGGAAACTCACATTTATGCTCTAATGTATGACACTAACTATAGTTGCATTATGCCACTTTAGTCACTTACCTCTGCACTTCTTGTACGACCAGTTCTGGGTGCTGATGAACAAGGGATGATGATTCAATGAGGGCAGGGACTAGGAAGAAACAGAAGAGGAAGAGAAGACACAATGAAGTGGTTGCCATTAAGTCCTCTTCTTTAAAATGGAAAGTGGAAGGTGAGCGAGGAGGACTAAGGCACTGTTTGATTTAGCTTTTAGAGGCTCTAAAAGTATTTTTTTTCACTGCAAAAGTCATTTTAAGAAAAAAAATGAGTGTTTGGTTGTAAACTTCAAAAGTACTTTTGAAGTAGAAATAGCTTTTTTAAAAGCTAATATACAGCTTTCTCAAAAGCTCAAATTTAAAGCTTTTCAGAAAAGTCCAAATTTTAGCTTTTTCGGGTAGATGTTTTTCCGTCACTTACGTTCATATCGAAAGTAAAAAAAGTGATTGTTCTTGGTTCTGTTCTATTCTTTGGTTAAGGACATGGCAAAATCTCATCTTCTCAATACATCGAACGGACCGGTATGTTTTTTCTGGTATGCTTTTTTTGGGATTTCTCGAATGCTATGGCGGTTGGTTCACTACCCGTCCACTCGTCTCAATGCTTTCAAGCCCTTCTTTTCCCTCAAACCTGTCAAGATTCCACCTTCTCCTGCTTTATTCGGTCGTTATCTGTAATGAGCCTTTGGAAGCATCATTCCATGGCTGTTTGCTCTCAGGCCAAGGGAACATTACCCACCAGGGGAGAATGAAGCCATTGCAGCTCTCTCCACATTCTCTCTCGAGGTGCCCTTTCTTTGTTTCCTTTTCTACTGAAATAACTTAGG
>JANVCQ010000001.1:6470544-6481956 GCA_025531925.1 Erythroxylum plowmanianum
ACCATTAAAGTTGTCGCTAAAATTGTTAAGTTTGGTCGTTATATTATTATCCATGAATTGTAAGTTTTAGTGACCATTTATAGCTACCAAATATTGATTGGTCGGTAAAAAAAATACATAACTTATATATTGCAACCAAATAATTTTTAGTTGCAAAATGTATATAATTAGCAACAATTTTACTATGGTTGTTGAGAATTTGATTGCTGAAACCAAATTTTCTTGTAGTGTGTATATTCTCGTGTTCCTTATTGGAAAGAGTTACAAAGATGCAGTGAACCACATGACCTAAAATACGGACATATATATGCTCATGTTCCATTATGGAAAGCAGTGGTACAATTATGTCTTAGGTCATATTTTTGATAGACTACCTTATCCAAACAAATAATTATAAGTGGAATTTAAACTCTAAAAGGATTTTAAGTCTTATTAGAGTCATGTTTAAAATAATTTGGGTATAATAAAGGGAAAGTTGTGTAAGATTACAACCACTAGAGTTTTTATATAAATAAACTTAGTTTGATGCAATTATTATTATTATTTAATAAAAAAACCACTTTTCCTCCTTACGATGTAAGCACAATAAAATTTGTCAAACCCCATTAAAATTTTCTTATATTCTTTCTTATTCCTTTCATATTTTTATATTCTTGTTGCATTAACTTTCTCAATAGTTAAGTACAAGGTCTACCTTTTGTTCATTATAGAAAAAGCTCAAATCAAAAAGGGGTATTAAAAAAGAGAAACATTAGACAATGTTAAAATTAGTATAGAGCAACATTTTCATTCCTAAGCTACTTTTACACAAATCATTTTTAGAGTTATTAAGGATCAAGTCATAGTCCAACCACCATCTATTAGATTTTTATAAAACTTTTTAGTGAGTTTAATGTTCATTTATTAATTGTATGCTTCAGTCAAGGTTCCATCTCGAAGCTATTAACGGATTTGACATAGTACTAATTACTTTATATATTACCCCTGAAGTGATCAATAGTTGACCTCTTGGTAAATAAGTGAAAGCAATGAAAAAGTTATTACACTTCTGATAGAGGATAGAGTAAGCCCATGTTGAAGCTTAAAAGTAATATCAAATTCGTATTCAATAGTGCCTATCATTACTAATATTTGGTTACTTAGAATTGTTTAATATTATAAATTTATTATATATCTTTAATGGAAACTTTACAAGTAATTAGTATTAGAAGTCTGTTATAAGTTTTTATTAAACTTGTATTTTAGTTTAACTACCAATTAATAGTTAAAATTCTAATAATTTAGAACTTCCTAATTGTATTTACTTTCTTATTAGAGTTACAAAAATAAACTATTGTATGAAACTATTAAGCATGTACCTTATTGTATTTTTATATTTTATATTTTATTTACCCAATAGCCTTACTCCTCTCCATCCTCAATTTTTTTGAACTCTAAAATCCTAAAGCACAACACCTAAACCTTGGACCAATTTACACATTCCTTATATATGCACCATTTATATAACCAACTTCTAAACATCCCTATTACAAGCCTTCATCCTCTCTTAATCTTCTTCAATGGTTTCATTAGCCACCCAACCCGTAAATCTTAAACTCATGATTCAAATTTCCAAATCCTAACCTGTTAATGTTACGCTTCATAAATCATTCCTCTTATTCCCATAAAAATAAATAAGACCCAATAGAGATCATCCACTAGAATTCGACAGCAACATCACCACCTAAGCCTCTCGTGCTTTTAACAAATTAGGGGATCATTACATCATCTTTTATTAGCTTTGAAATAACTATCTTAGAATCTTGGCCTGTTTGTACTCACGAAGTTTTCTTTGCCCTTTTTCTTATTTTCTTTTTTATTTTTAGTATCAATTGCTTTTTTATTGTTATCAAAAAGTAGGGAAAACATTTGATTCGAGTAGGGGGCAAGGTTATTTTCATATTCTTTTCTTAAGTCTTGTTTTCATTTTAATAATTTTAGTACTTTATTTTATGTTAATTTTTATATATGCTCACTATATATGTTAGCCTATATTTATGTTTATCTGTGTCAGTGTGATTTAGTTAGTATGAGTTAGTTATTATTGCTATCTTCATTGTGAGTGTTGAGTTAAAACATATTGATGAATTTGGTATGACTGAATTATTTAGTTAAATTTCATTTTTCATCAAACTAAACATTATGCATACTTTGAGAATTAACCAAACTTGTATGACAACAATACATTGTATTATTGTTAAAGTTTCTTAGGGTGTAAACATCTAATAACCTTGTTAATTGATTTTTGGATTGTACACAAGTTAAGGTGAATTAATTAAACCCATTAGGTTTTGAGCTAATTAGAGTGAAACATCCATATCACTCTTTATATTTTTTATTTATGATTGTCTTATATATAGATAATTCTCTAGAATGGATTTGAGTCCATAGTTGTATTTTCATACATGAAAATGATAATGGCACTCTTTATTATTGACCTATTCAGCTTAAAAAGCTACCTAAAGTCAATCTCTCTAGTTAAGCCTCTTCTATCCTTGATTCTTTTTCTTTGAATTGAAACCATATCACAAACTCAAGCCATTAAATGAAAATCCTCACCACCATTAAATGAAAATCCTCACCTAGCCATAGATGTTAGTAGAGTAATTTAAACAAAAAAATTATAAATTTAAATTCGGGGGAACAAGAGAGTTAAAGAAATTTTATGAAAAGAAACTTGAGTGTATGGGGCTCGAATATTAGGTAATAGATGTTATCTCTATTTGTTGTTTCGTATATTAATTGATGTTCAGAGCTAAGGAAAAAAAAAAGAAAAAAATACTTCATAAAAATTATTATAACAATAGATTTGTATTGCAAAGTGCAATCCCTATTCTTCATTGTAAGTATTTGAAGGAGCTAATTGTTAAATTCTTTGCAGTGACATGAATATCCTGGTTTGAAGATTTCTTATTGTTCCCTACAAATTTTTAATTTCTTTATCAATGTTTGTAGTTTGTACCCTTATTATCCCATAATTCCTACCTTTTCCTACAGTCCCATAACTGTAAATAAAGTCCTTTTGATTAATGAATGTTTATACCTTAAAATGGTGAAGAATTAGTGCAAAAACAAACTTATAGTAGGATGTTTGTATTATAAGACTTTGAGTGAAACACCAAACCTTAAGCACTTTGAGTGGCATAAGGGAAATCATGAGGCAATTAACATTAACTTGTTATGCATTTTGGAATTATAATGATTCGATTAGTACTTTCTTTCACCTATTGATTAGCCTAGTCTATGATAGAATGTTGTTTCCCAATTTTTGGTTGATTCGTTATTTATTTACACATTTTTATCTATATTTTGAGGAATGAATTTTGACTAATAATTTGTGTTATACCATGTTTATTTCAACTATGCTTTACTCGAGAAAGAGTAAGGGATTGAGTGTGGGAAAATTTGATTTGTTCTTAAATTATTTACATGAATTTCCTTCATTTTAATTTTTAATTAAGCTTAAATTGGAAACATTGCTTTGTTTTTAGTTAAAATAGTAAAAGGTCGTTTAGTCAGTAGTCATTGAATGTAGCATAAACTATATGGATGTAGTTGAATAATCAAGATAGGATCTATCACCTTAAATTAATGATGAAGAATGTTATGTTATTTTCAATTAGTATTGATTTGAAAAATCCTTAGCTAAGGTAGAATGACGTTTTTATAAATAATTTATAAATGTCATTAATTGAATCAATAATTAATGATGGAGAAATAAAATTATTAGACTTAAAATATAGTAGACATTAATTTCAATCTCCATATCTAATCCGAATATTGAATAATGAAAAATAAAATTATATAGCAAAGCATATACAGAAAGATTAGTCAAAACCACTTTAATATTTCTAAATATTTAGGTGGTAATGATGTGTTGCTAGTGGCCAATCTTATTCTATGATTATAAATTGTTTATTTAAGATAAATTAAAATTTCTAATTTTGAATTAAAATTATAATTTATAATCATTGTCAACATATTTAGAACCTAATAGATCCCAAATAAAGAACGGGTTAAAAAAAAGTAAAGACATTTTATTCAAGTTTGACTTGAATGTAAATTTTGATAAAATTTATAATTAAATATGAGATGTTTAATAAATAAGGATCAACATGAGATATTAAATCTTATTTGGGCATAACTGGAATTTAATTAGAATTATTTTAATTCCAATTAAAATTAGAATATAATTTCAATTAAATTAATAAAATCTCTATAACTTATTATATTAGGCTTAAGCTCTAATAGAACTGGCACTTCTTGCTTAACCTTTTCTATAAGAGTTATAAAGTTCTCTTAACCTATTATATAGATACCATTAAAAGTCAGACGCTTATGCAACTATGGTGGTTGAGATGGTTTGATTTCTAAAACAGCTCAAGGGATAAAACAAGAATATGATCAAGCTTTAGAATAAGGTACGAATTAAGATTCTTGCTTTATTATAATTTATGTGCTAATCACTTTATAGAATTAAAGAGATATTGGTTTTTGGAAAAGTTTCATAATTATTCCACTATAGTTAAGATCGGATCCTGTCCCAATTTCTCAACATAAAGCATAGAAAAACTTGATGATTTTTACCTTTTTCAAGTATCCCTTTAGATAGATGCTTTATAGAAGAACTAGATAGAGTTTTAATATAACTCTACCATGAGATTCATATATATTTAAAAAAAAACATATGATAAGAACACATGCAATAAGGATAACTTCATTTTTATCTCTAATACATAATAATCCTTAAGAATGAAACAAGAATCTCCCTACGGACCTTATTAGAAGTCTACATGTCTACATGTACAAATAAATTATCTTTTATGTTCTCGTAGATAGGCTTGTTAATCTTATTTGACATGACCATATCAATTTCCATGTGTGCATATATGTTTTTAGAATTAATTATTATTAGTTTGATATGTTGTTAAATTGATTTTTTCTAATATATATATATATATATATATATGATTTATGGAAGAACTGGAGCTTTGGTATAACTTTACCATGAGTATCCAAGCAAACTTTTTCCAATAGACTATATATAATATGCATAAACTTCATCCTTATCATTATCTTTATCTACAAGACATAATGATCGTTACGGTTGAGTTGAGAATTCTAAGACCCCCACAACTATAAAGTATGAACCGGAACACTCGGAGGACGTTCCAGTACATACCTTATAATAATGGCATGTTAGAGCAATCATAAATCTCACTTAAATATGGCATCATCATTCTTTATTCGCCTATAAGACATCCTCAAGAAGACACAATAATTTAAAACCAAATTTCCTCATTTTATTCCATAAATCCAAATGTAAAATTCATTGTATCTTTCGACTATCCATACATGTACATCATCATATCCTAATACAAAATATGCTACATGTAAAAGGAAATACACAAAATGTCTAACTAATCCTTTAGTCCTAGCTGACCGACTTTTAAGCCATATCTTCTCTCAAAAGTACAAGAATATACTTCTTGTAGCGTCTCTCAATAGCTATTGTCTTCTCTCGGTCCTGAAAAATCAACGTGCAATTTTGGTGAGTTTTGCGAACTCAGTGAGGTAACCATCATTGATGGTTCACTCAATTCATACATCACATCAATACACGTAAAATATATATTTCACATCTTTGCATATGCATAAAGTATCACATTTCACATTCTCATTCGGCACAAGGCAACAATACAATTTATCAGTCAAACATATGTATTAAAATGTATATGCAATGTTAGTGAGACTCACTTTCCTTTATTATTATCGTTGTGATCAAGTGCCTTTTTACTAGTCCATATCCCTTAGTGGATACCGAGCTGTATCAAATAATATCCCATATCCTTTAGTGGATACCGGATACATTCACAACTGAGCCCAAGGCTCTAATCATAGTCTGAGCTTTAAACTCTTTATACTGGCGACTCCAGTCACAACTGTCTTTATCTTTCATAAATTCATGTAATGGATGCTTCACATTCTTGTATTCTCAGTCAATCTCATGATTTCACATTCACATTCAAATCACGTTTATCATCGGACCTTAGGTCCGGCATTTAACAAAAATAGTTGAGAAAATATTTATTTCTTCTCATTCACATATAAATAGCACTTCAATATCACTTTCATTCATCAGAAGCCTCGGACCTTCATTGTTCGGAATCAACACAATCAAATCACATTCATTCGATAATTCAAACACAATATAAAGCAAACAATTAATTGAGTTAGATCGTCTAGGTTGCTCATAGTTTGCTCCTGAAGCTATTACCTTGAAATTTTAGCAACCTCTAGATGTTGACGTTTCAATTGCTCCTATATATCATGCAATACATACACATATCACAATTTTGCAAAATTGTATAAGTGTCTATTAATGCACACATATATGTATGAAATATTTACAATGTATGTTCAATAACAATCCTAGGTATCTTTCCATTATTCACATCACAATAACATTCAAATATCAAAACTCACTTACGTGTCATTTGTACTTTATTATGGGATTGCCTAAGACTTCAAGGCAAAATGATGCGATATGAGTCATAATGGACTGGTTGACTAAGTCGGCCCACTTTTTACCAACGAGAGAGAATAACTTACTAGATCAGTTGACCCGGAGATACATAAAGGAGGTGGTGAGACTACACGAGGTTCCAATGTCCATTGTATCAAACAGGGATCCCAAATTTACTTCGAGTTTCTGAAAGAGTTTGTAGTTTGCCATAGGTACAATGTTGAACTTCAGTACTGCATTTCATCGTCAAATAGATGGACTGAGTGAGAGGACAATTAAAACTATTGAGGATATGCTTAGATCTTGTGTATTGGAGTTTCAAGGAGCTTGGGATCAGTATATGACACAGATAAAATTACAATAACCACTGTCACAGTAGTATCGGAATGGCATCATATAAGGCACGGTATGGTAGAAAATATTGATCACCATTATATTGGGATGAAGATAAGAATGGTTGAAGGCCCAGAGATGATACAAGATACATTAGATAAAGTGAAGTTGATCTGAAGCTGAATTAAAGCGACCCAAGATAGACAGAAGAGTTATATGGATCAACATTAAAGGGACATGGAATATAGTGTGGGAGATAGAGTATTTCTGAGAGTGTACCTTGAAAAGGAGTATTGAGATTCGGTAAAAAGGGCAAGTTGAGCCCTAGGGACATTGGTCCTTATGAGATCCTTGAGAGGGTAGGACCTTTGGCATATAAGTTGGCTTTATCGAATGAAATATCTCAATTGCATAATGTGTTTCATTTGAGTATGCTCCAAAGATACCAATTGGATCCAACACATATGATACCAGCTCAAGAGATTGAGATTGCTACTAACTTAAGCTATGTTGAGGAGCTGATCAAGATAGTGGGATCTCATATCAAGCAGTTGAGGAACCTAGTCATTCCACTGGTGAAAGTCCTATGGAGGAATCACTCAATTGAGGAAGCAACTTGAGAAACGGAAGAGCATATAAGGAGACAATATCCCCATTTGTTCTAACAATCAGGTAATAATTTCGATGACGAAATTTCATTTAAAGAGGGGAGAGTTGTAACATCCCATTACCCAGGTTAAGGATAGAATAGTAAATATGAGGGATTATTGAGAGATTAGAAAATGCATTCCATGCTCATGCATTATATGATATGCACATACACGTGAATGTTGAATTTTTACACATAAAAATAATTGTACATGCATTTATTAACGAATTCCGGGTATGATTGATTCATATATATGGAATGTGAATATTATAGAAAATTGTAGTTTATTTGTATTGAAAATTAAATTGGAAGGTGTGTTTAGTAATTTAGGATTTTGGAGAATTTTAGGAAATTTTTCCAAAAAGGTTGAATACTATTAGATTAGGCAAAATGCCACTTGGCAAGTAAATTGATAGATGAAAATAAAAATAAGAAAACAAATGATATTGGAGAATTTTTTTAAACTGACTTTGAAAATATGGAGATGACTTTAGAATTTGTAAGAAGATGTTATTGGAAAATTTAGAGATAATTGGTATAAAAAGATGAGAGTATGGGACTAGTTTAATAAGAACTTAGTTTAATGCCTTAGAAGATAGATAAGTGACAAGTATCACTTTCTTAGTTAAGATTTACTATTCAATTTCTTTAAAAAGACCAAGTTAAGTGTCCTTTGAACTTGAAAGACTAAGTACACAGTGTTTTCATCTTCATCTCCTTCTTCGTAGCCTTTTCCTTCAAGTTTCCTCTTTTACATAAAGTTTTTCATCCAACCTTCACTAAAGCCATACCTTGTTTTATTTGTTGATTCCCACTTCAACTTTGTTATTTTCCTTCATTAACCTTATCAAAACCAAAGCTTCTCAACTTTTACAAGGTGTACGTGAGTTGCATAAAGATTAGGGCTTCTTGAGTTTTTGAAGAATCTGAAGTTTTAAGAAGTATCATGTAAATCCTTATGAGTGGTAGAAATATGAATCAAATTTGGCGATATATTTGTCATTACATGATCATGAGGAAATGTTTATTTCGTGAACACCGTGGGTTTAAGATGAAAACATGGATTTTTGGTTTTTACGTATGTGATGATTAATATGTCATAAGAGTGTTTTAAAATGAATTTTTGAGTTGAAAGATCAATGAAAACATGTATGAAATTAGTGCAGAAATTTATGAAAGTTGATATTCTTATATATGCTCTATTTTAGTGTTAAACGAATAAGTGTTACTATTGTGTATACGTTAGTTCTGTGGTGTTTAGGAGATGATTAAAAAAATAAATTTAGAGTTAAGAGATAGGTGTAAGGTGATGTTTAGAGACGAGAATGAATGATTAAATGATATTTAGAGAATAAATAGGAGAATGTAGAAAAATGGAAGATGTAGCAGAAAAATAGAAAACACAAAAAATGAAGAAAATGTATGAATGGTCATTTTCTATTTTTGATGGTTTCGTTTAAGCATAGATTTTGGATTTTGGATTTTTGTTTATGAACGTTTGAGTAAAATGAGAGTTGAAAATGAAGAGAAAATGAGAGTATAATCAAAATTAGAATGGTTAGAAAGAGCAAAAGAAAAGAAAAGTTGAACAGAATGCAGAAGAATGAGACATAGAATGAATTTTTCTAGTTTTTCATAATGGTGTTAATTGTTGGTTTTGGATTTGTTGATGAATGTTTTGAGTTAAATGAGAGTTAAAAATGGGGTTAAGAGGAGTTAGAGAAGATGGTTTAGAATAAAAGAAAGAAGAAGAATCGCGTTCTGGGAGAAGAAGAAGGAAAGCGCGATCATATTGGAGCACGATCGTGACTTCAAGTGAAAACTCACTATCGTGCTCACGCACGATCGCAACTTGGATAGTCGCTTGCCAAAATCGCAATCATGTAGACACATGATCGCGACTTCCTTGGTTGGTAAAAATATCGAACATCTGTTGTTCTTTTGACCATAACTTGTTCTCCCGACTTCCAAATGACATGGGCTTGAACCATTAGATTCCAAACACGTTGATCTACATCTTCACCAAAAATCATAGCCATCTGATATATTTGTATGTTATTTGATATAGAGGAGCAACAGGAACGTCAACCTCCAGAAATTACCGAAATTTCTAGGCATTAGCTTCGGGAGCGACTTATGAGTAACCTAGACGATCTCACTCAATTAATTGTTTGATTCATTTTATGTTTAACTTATTGAATGAATGTGATTTGATTGTGTTGATTCCAGATAATGAAGGTTCAATGATTGTGATATATGAATGAGATGTTGAAGTGCTACTTGTATGTAAATGTGATGAACTAAATGTTTCATGACATGATTGATTATGAGAGATGCATTCTATACATGAATGAATGATCAGATAATGAGAGTTGTGTCTTGAGTAGCCACCGAAAACGAGCTTAAAGCTCCAATTGTGATTAAGAGCCAAGGGTTCACTATGTAAAATGAGCCCTATATACCCAATGGATAAAGGACAATATAAATGAGCCCGGTATCCACAATGGATACGGGATAGTTTAGACGCTCGGTCAAAACAATGTAATAATCAAAAAAGAGTTACATGAGCATTTCAGATGCATTTTATTAAGCATGTTGGATTGATTAAAATGCATAATTGTCTACTCTTGAGTGAGAATGTGATATGTTATGAATTATGAAAAGTTGTGAAATAAATGTTATATGTATGATGTGTTGCATGAATTGAGAGAACCATCGATGATGGTTATCTCATTGAGTTCGCAAATATTGGGACCCGATCTTGGAAACCGGACCCTAATCGAAAAACGAAATGAAAATGATCGTAACCAAAGCGAATTCAAATCGGATGAATCAAATCCGAAGGTGAATCGAATAACAAAATGCGGGAACAAAATACAAAGCGGATCAAAAGGCGAAAACAAATAGCAAAAGTGAAATCGAATCGTAAGGCGAAACGAAAGAACGGATATGCGAATCGAAATCAAAATTGGAATCAAAACATACCAACGAAATCAAATCAAATTGGCTCGAAGACAAACCAAACAAACGATCCAATTTAACTGAAATACAAATGTCGACATCCGATAACATACACTTTTAGAAAACTATCGCGTTGGAACCTTAGACATTACCAATCTAATCCGGTATATTTTTTTTCTCATATTCATATTATACATCTTTGTTCAACCTTAAACAAATCATAACCATTTGAAAACTTATTCTCAATTAAATCTCAACCCTGCAACTTCTCAATCTTATCTTATTAACAAATAATATATCTTTTTCTTATTCTTTCTTTGCCTTAAAATTTTCGGCAGCATAACGGTTATATTTCGACTAACCCAAAACTTGCAAAGTGTTTAAAACATACCTTTATAATCCCAAACAAAAACTCAGAATCATCGGACCCTCCCGTCCGAAAATTCAGCATAAACAACACAATCCTATTTCTAAAATACATCAATAAATCTCAATCTACAATCAAAAATCATACCCCAATACTATATACAAATCCATAATTTAATCCGAACATAACCCAATCGTATTCAATACAATTCCTTAACTCAAAAGCCAGATACAAATTTCATAATCCCTAATTACCATAAATTAATCACTTACAAACCCTTAATGGCTTTTCAAGCCATTTACAAACCAAATACCTAAATCCAAGTATACGAATTACAACAGTATGCAAAATCGGACAGATGGCTTGACTCTCTTTCATCCGATCTCCTGCTTGAAACCTGGAGATGGGGATGAAAGGGGGGTGATTGTAACATCCCATCACCGATGAGAAGGGTAAATTAGTAATTTGGAACGGGTTATGAGTGTGTAAACTAGTCTCGGCATGTTCATGCATAAGATGACCTCCATATATGCATAA
>JANVCQ010000001.1:6496440-6508041 GCA_025531925.1 Erythroxylum plowmanianum
CCATGTGCATATGCAAAATTTACCATTCATACTAATATAGAGGCTATAAGATGCATGTGCATGCCGAGATATCCTTACATAATCCTAACCCGTCCCAAATGTCCAAATAACCCTTCCCATCGGTGATGGGATGTTACAATCTTTGGTTAAATATGCATGTTAATTAGGATATGACATTAGTTTGTTCATCCTAGGAAATTTGTTACATACATTTATAATTAACTTTGTTAGTATCATTAGTAGTCTTTCATAAGGATGATTGACTAAAAGAAATGAGGTAAGTTATGTGAAAAAAAAGTGTATGTCTATTAAATGAATAACTATTCTGCTAGCCCTTTTGAAACAAATATTAGGTTATAAATAGAGCTAATAGCTAGTTGAGAATGTGATATAGTTGAGTAACCAAGGGCATTTAGGATAAAAGGTTTGTCTTCACGTCAAAAGGCTAAAATGATATTCCAACTAAGCTAATTAATAAAACTTGGCCTAGTTGAGTAACAGGGGGACATTTATGGCAAGGTTTTTTCCTTCGAGTTAAAAGATTAGATTAACAAAGAAAATTAAAAAAAAGTTATGCTTTGATAAATAAATCCTGCTGATCTTTGAAAATAGAAAAAAAATCATGAAGGGATACTTAGTGATAGCTGCAATTTTGGTTGATTACTAATTATCAATGTATGTATACAAGTGCTTTAGGTGAATGAATATGATGTTAATGTCTTGATTAGTATATATATTCAATCCAAAGTGCTTAGCCATAAATTGCATAGGTTAAGATGTTAGAACAATTTGAATGATTGTTTTTTGAGGTTAAATTGGTTTCGTTAAGTTAGATGTCATTGTATCATTAGTGTATGTTGCATGAATGTATGTGTTATTGTTTGGTTTGTTTGAGTTTGTGTTTTTTATTTTTTTGCTTGAGGACAAGAAAAAGTTTAAGTGTGGGGATGTTGATAGGTGTAAATTATAATATATTTTGATAGATGTTTAAGTGTACTTTGGAGTATTTCTTAGATGATTATCATGTATATAGGCCTATAATTATGTTATTATTAGTGTTTGTTTATATTCTAAGTGTTTATATAGTTTTGAGCATGATTTGGATCTTAATTTTAAGTTTCAAGAGGTGTTTGATGTGTGTTTGGGTGTATCGAAACATGAAATTGAAGAAAAGAGAAGAATTAGAAGTATGGAAGCAAGGCAGGATCGTGGCTTGTCCTGTCACGATCGTGACAGAGAGCGCAAATAGCTATTTCAAGGAATTTTAGTTTTTCCAATGCACAACTCTTTTTGTAATTTCAACATTTTAGGGTTATTTTTGGAACCAAATTAAGTGGTTAAACCCTAAAGAACCCTATAAGCCTTAAGAACTATTTAATAACATAAAACACTCAAAAAGGGTAGCCACTATTTTCCAAAGCGAGAGAGCAAGAAGAGCAATCCATAACTTATAGATTTCAAGTTTGAGTTCAAATCAAGTTCTTTCTTTCTTTCCTTTTTTTATTTCATTAAACTAGATATGTAACTTGTATTTGAATATGTTATTCAAGTTTAGGATGCACCAATTATTAGATCTGTATTTGTTCTTGATTTGATTTGTGACTTGATTGTTGTTAATTTCAATTAAATTTTCTGGTGTTGTGATGTTTTGGTATGCTGATACTTCGATAATAAATTGAGAGAGTGAGTCGAAAGTAATCCGATTAGGATGGGTAACAAGAGTTGGTGGCCTAATAAGTCTCCCAAATATCAAATTGGTAATCATACGAAGAGAGATATTGTGTGGAAACCCGATTATTTACTTGCAATTGAAAATCGAAGTGTGGCAAAAGCACATAAAATGTACTAAAATCTTCTCATATCTTTAGAGGGCATAAAGTAGGATTGTTTCCTTAGTAATGGTATAAGATGACTCTAGTTTTCTACCACACAACATGGTTTGAGCATCTAAATACCATCTTGTCCTCCAACCTCCCATCCATGTCTCTACGGTGGCATTTATCCTTTGGATTATTACTTATATTGCCTTCTTTAAATTATTGCCTTCTTTAAATAACATCAATAGGCCCATCTAAATAGCATAGGAATCTTAAGTTTCAGCGTTGGGATTTGATAGATTATTATATCTCATTTCTCAAGTGATCCATAATAGAAATTGACTGATAGGCCATCATGAGTTTTTTCTTCCAATAATTTCTTAATCCCAATTTTTCTAGTACTAAATATTTACTTGCAATTGAAAATGGAATCAAGTTAAAGCTTTCCTACTTCTAGTATTTTTTCTTGTCTAAGGGATTGGTAATGGTTCTTGGCTACTACTAAAAAGATTTGAACTTTGGGCACCCACTTGGATTTTTTAATGAAATAATTTAGAAAATGGGTGTTGTTTCATATCAGTAGCGAATTATTCAACCATCATGAGTTAACAGAGAAACTTATGACAAATGAAATGATCAGCTAATGCTCATCTTACATAAACCAATGTGAGTGTGACAAGACAGAGATCATTCTTGCCATGAGTTAGGTTCTCGCAGATATTTATTGTTTGACTAGATTATATAAAGACGTAAAACGATGTTCTTACAAATAATTGATCTACTTTTGAAGATAAATTCAAGATAGATATTTAAGAACAGTTTCCTATAATGATATGTCTTAGCAAAACTCAATTCAACAAAGAAGATAAAAAATAGAGAAAAATCTCACTTACATAAATTAAAAAATAGAGAAAAATCTCACTTACATAAAAAAAAAACTCTAAATGGTCCTCAAGATTCTCTAAAGTTGTTATGATGGCATTGAAACTTTTGGCCTTTTGGATTATGAATTCATTTATCATCCACCTAAAATTCCTTTATAAGCATGAAGGTAGAAGAGTAGGGAAAAAAAAGACAGAAGCAAGTAGCTAGATCATAGACATAGAATAGGAAAACGATAAAGAGAAATAGTGAACATAAAAGAAGAATTTTTTGGAGCAGAAGATAGAAGAAGAATACGAAGACAGAAGAAGGAAAGCAAGAGGAAATGTTTGTGCTTAGGTTATTGATCAGTCTATTTCGATGTGTGTAAGTTTTAATTAATTAACCTTGATAATCCACAAGTGCAAAAGTCGTTCACGTAGTACCTAAGGTGTCTATCCCACGAGGAGGGATAATCTACTCTAAAATATAAGGAAAAAATAAATCGCAGAAATTCAATTGTAATAAAACTAAGACAAGAATTCAATTCAATCAATTAAATCAATTCAAAAATCAATCATGAAAACATTAACTATTAGCCATTGCAACGTACACTCAAGAATCAACCTAAGGAACTACAAATTGAGAGAAAGGGAATTCTATCTATCTTTAACGCTAACGTAATCGATTATGAATTACTAGATTAATGGTTTTAGACGATCTAGGGTTGATTACTCTCTGCCGAGTTATAACCATTACCCTAATTCATAAACCTTAATTTCATTAAATCAAATATAAAGCCTCGAAGGTGAGTTTAGAAGCAACATCAACATCCAAACATCCTATCACCAACTATTATTCCAATTCTATACAATAATAAAATTGAAAATAATAAGAAATACAAAATTGAATGGAAGATAGGAGGCAGTGACGTCAGGAAACTCCTGATCCGAGAAGTACGTCGAGTCAGCTTCTTCTCCTCTTTCTCCATCTCTCAACAATTCTCTCTAGGATTTCTTTGAAAGTGGATGATGCAAAAACTCTTTTCTCTTCTTTTTCTTATTATTAAATACCTTTTGTGTTCTGAGTATCCCTAGGGTTTTTTCGAGGTCCAAAAGGTCAAAAAATCTCTCGAAACTTGACTTTTTTAGGGTCTGCATGTCTACCCGATTCAAGCCACGATCGTGGCCCTACATGCCACAATCGTGGGCCACATCTGAGCCTTCTATCACAATCGTAGCAAGGAGGTCATGATCGTGGGCTAACTCTAGTGCTTCTATCACGATCGTGGCCTGTTGTGCCACAATCGTGGATCGTTATTTCAGCTCAAATGACTCCGAAACTTCTCCATTCTTCGATGTTAACCCTTAAACACTAACAAACACATCAAGGTACCTCAAAAATATAACAATTAAGCTTAAAGATTTGTACTAATCAATAAAACACTTAAAACATAAATAATTAACAAACTAACACAATTCTAACCTAAACACATACTAAACAATTGAATTAACTATTAAATACATATCAAACTAAACCCTAAGACATGACGCAATTCACACTTATCAACATCCCCACACTTCAACATTTGTTTGTCCTCAAGCAAACAAAACAACAAACACACAACACACAATGCAGTAACGAGACAATGGCTTCAACTTTATGAACTAAATTTAATTTAAAACATAATCATTCAAGTTGTATCAATTCATTAACAAACAAAATCCGTGACTAGGAGCTTTAAACTAAATATACATATTAATCTAGATCTAAATGTTAATTTATTTACCCTTTTCAATTGCACACACATGTTAATAATTCTTTGGTCATTCAAACTTTGTAACTACTCCTAAGTACGTTTTCATGAAAAGTCAAGCTATTACAAGTTTGGTAGGTTTTATTAGAAAACATACATTTTTTAATTTATTTAAACAAGGACCTAGTCTTTTACTCAGAGGCAAACATTGGTGATAAATATCAATCTGGTTACTCGACTAAGTCATTTTTTATTAAGTTGCTTGGTTGAATTGTCATTATAGCTTTTTGATGTGGAGGCACAAATTTATGATGCATGTCGATCCGGTTACTTAGCTACATCACGTTCTCAACTAGCTACTAGCTCTATTCATAACCCGAAGGCCAACATAATAGTATTTTATTTAAAATTAACAAACACATAATTTTTTTATTACCTACCTTATTGCTTTACCTACTTGTTTCAATTAAAAAAATATTAGCAAAGCTACTTAAATCTAAAGACCTCAAATTATGAATGATTGTGACAATTTAAAGGGCTACAACTTAACACTAAATTCTAATTAAGCTGCATATTTAACCAAAGAACCCAATTCACTACTTTTAAGAGCTAATTATTATTCACAACCTAATAGACTATGTTGAAAATTAAATCAATTTCAATCCATCTAAGCTATTGACACATTCACACGATTCATAAAATGCAATCTAACAACTATCATATAATATGCAAAACTCACATTCAAATCAAAACATATAACCCTCCCCACACTTAAACAACACATTAGCCTTAATGTGAGAAGGGGACAAACAAACACATATGGAAAGAAGAGACACAAAATTAAAGTAAAACAAAAAGTAAGGAAAGAATAGAGTTAAAAAGACAAAGGTTAGAGTAAAGTCTCATGGTGATGAAGGTAGGGATGGTGTTGGAGTTGGCAGTTAGATGCCCTGAGCCTCGAAATAACTATGGATATGACGTATGTCCCAGCTTTGACGTCATTGGGCCATCTCCTTCATTCTTCTGGAGTTCTCCGCAAGTGCATCTGTAATTACCTTAGTGTTTGTGGGACTTCAAGATTTCAGCCCGCCATAACTGATGATGGTTCATGAATTTAGACAGTAGATTGTGAGCCCATTGCACTCAACTCCATAGTAGTCAGCTATGGTCGAAACCAAGTAACCCATTTCGAAGTTATTGCTCCTCTTACGTCGAGTAGTAATAATTGCATTAAAGATATGGGTGGTTATGAAAACTGGGATGCTATGATCCATGCACCACAATATGAAAAGTTCCTTTATCGAACACTTGTTGGTTTTCGTTTTGTCGAAAACAGTTTGTCACATGAATTTGTGAAGCAACAAGTGTTTGTGGCTCTTGATGATGTTGTTATGTGCATTCTTAGTGTCGAAACACTCTAACCCAGTTAGTTCAGTCCAATAGGGGGTGACATGGAAATCATCGTGCTGATCCACTATGGATGACTCAAGGAAACCACAAATTTCATATGGAGTCTCATAATTAAGCTCACAAGGTTGTCCCCGCAACCTAAACTACAATTCTCTAGGTTTGTTGGATTTGAGCTGAAGGGATGTAAAGAATTCTAAGGTAGGTTCTTCGTAGACTGGGTATTTAAATTAAATGAACTGTCCCTATTGAATTCTCTTCGTTAAATTTTCAACCTTGTCTCGTAATTCTAATCTATTTAAAGTTTCAAAATGAAAATACTTTGGAACCATAATTTTCTTATTTCGAAGAGAATGAAAACAAGTACCTTCCTTATTTGAAAAGATCGAGAAAGGTGCTCTGTAATCAGCTTCTATATTCCTTTTCCCTCATCCCGAGACTTAGTTTTGTCTCAATGATTAATCCCACTTTGTTGATTGCTTAATACGCGACATACTGGCTTGTGAGTAGGTAAAAGTTAGAAGAGACTAAAGGTTTGAAATTTGGGTAGAGAGTCATTTGAAAAGATCGAGAAAGGTGCTTCGTAATCAACTTCTATATTCCTTTTCCCTCATCCCGAGACTTGGTTTTGTCTCAATGATTAATCCCGCTTTACTGATTGCTTAATATGTGACATACTAGCTTGTGAGTAGGTAAAAGTTAGAAGAGACTGGAGGTTTGAAATTTGGGTAGAGAGAAGTGAGAGTGTTTGGAGGTTTTAAACTTAGAGAGATAAAGTAAAAATAAAAGTAAGTGAAAAAGTGAAATTAGAAATGAATATATAGGCAGATAGAGGGTAAAATGAATCTGAAATTTGTATGTCCCCTTTTTACCTTGCTGTAGGCCACGATTGTGGCCTGAAATTTTTTTCACCAATTTTTAATTTTTCTCTTATTTTGTCCTTCTTTACTTTTCTGAAATTACTTCTTAACTCTTTATGGCCCTTTCACCTCTCTTTTGCTTACTTCCTCAATCATCAAATTCATGTTGAGTCCTATTCCTTCGCAATTTTGTTTAGAAATAA
The DNA here is from genome assembly GCA_025531925.1 of Erythroxylum plowmanianum. Lineage (NCBI taxonomy): Eukaryota > Viridiplantae > Streptophyta > Magnoliopsida > Malpighiales > Erythroxylaceae > Erythroxylum > Erythroxylum plowmanianum. Next base: position 6,503,345 of record JANVCQ010000001.1, read on the forward strand.
ATATCCTAACTATGGAATCCAACTATCTAAAAATCAAGGGAAATAATATCAAATTAATAGACCATGGGTTGCCTCCCATGCAGCACTTCTTTTAATGTCGGTAGCTCGACGCTCTACCCTTGGAAACTCAGCAGGGATCAATTATGAGCTGCTTGCTTCCACCTTTCTCATTCAACGTCAACTTTGAAGCCTGTGAGTGAGCTACAAATTGCAAAATGATCAGAAGGATAATATTAATAAAGTTGAGAAAACCAATTAACCTTAGTAATGTCTGTTTTTTAAACTGTCAACAAAACAGGGAATAACAAAACTCCCTGAATCTTCCATGGAATCTAGTAGTTTTCCCGGTAAGAGGGTGAGTTTTTCTCTTCTTAGTTCTTCCTCATTCGCCCTCATCTCCTCTTCTTCTTTAGCTTCTTGAATAGGGACTTCCATAGATTCTTCAAACTTGATGCCCGTTGTCAACTGTTGTTCATCCTCTCGGTCCTTAGAAGATTCGAACACATCAACTATCCTGAATGAGCTACTCTCCTTTAGATTCTTTAATACATCATTCATGTTGAATGTCACTTGGTCATCACTAATCTGAATGATAAGGTTCTCTTCACAGACACCTATCCAAGTTTCTTCGATGTTCAAACATAGTATACCAAGATGTAGGGAATAATAGGGAGGGTTTTCATTCTTTTCTTCATCTTCTTTCCTTGTCTCTTGATCTTTTATAAGATAAAATTCAACATGGTCTTCCACTAGTTCTTCTTGTTCTTCCCCATTTCTACGTGTGATAGCCTCATATTGCTCTCGTTGATATAATTCCATATTGCGCAGAAAGTCCTCCACACTTCTTTTACAAAATTCACAGGAAAGTTGTCTTACTTGAATCTTTAGGTTATGAATAGAAGTAACATGATTTTTTGTCACTTGATCAAATTACTCTTCCAGTCTCTTCTGGTTCTCTTCCATGTTTGTCAGCTTATCCATGATTTTGTCCAATTTGGAATCCTATGAACTGTACCCATCTTATTGAAATTCAAATAAGTCTTGATGTCCCATGTGAGTACTTGCATTGTTAGACCAATAGAAATCTAGGTGTTTCTGCCACCCCGAAGTGTACATGCTCTAATAAGGATCATTACTTCCCCAACTATAGTGTGCCTCATTGTAGTTTGCAACAGTTCCTTTCTCCCTATAATCTCTATCTTCCATCATTGTTCTTTCCATTTCTTTTTGGCATCTGGCTCTTCAAATTTTTCATTCTTACTCTAAGATGTCTTGCTATGTCTCTACTTTACGCCCCAAACACCTTTCTCTCTCTCTTTTTTAAAAAAATAAAGATGGTGAAAAAGCTTTAGACTAAAGAACTAAACTAATTGCCTCCCCGGCAATGGTGCCAAAATCTTGATCAGACTATTTCAATGTGTTTAAGTTTTAATTAATTAACCTTGATAATACGTAAGCACACGGGTCATTCACGTAGTACCTAAGGTGTCGATCCCATGAGGAGAGATAATCTAATCCTAAAATCTAAGGCCAAAACATCACAGAAATTCAATTGTAATGAAACTAAAATAGAAATTCAATTTAATCAATTAAATTAATTTAAGAATCAATCACGAAAATATTAACAATTTAGCAATTGCAACGCACACTCAAAAATCAACCTAAGGAACTATCAATTAAGAGAAAGGGAATTCTACCTATCTTTAACGCTAAATTAATCAATTATGAATTACTGGATTAATGATTCTAGACGATCCTAAGGTTAATTACTCTCTCTCGAGTTATAATCATTACCCTAATTCATAAACCCTAATCGGATTATGAGAGTTGCAATTTCTCAATTAACAACCTATCCAAAACCTTAATTAGATCTGAAGTAGTCTAATAAACTATCAGAAACGTAAGTAAGATCTCTTTTCAAAAAATTTACCGATTTGATTTAATTCTTGTTCTATTAAATCACCTAACTCATGTTAACTCAATTTATTTATTTTTCATTTGATTCACCCTCTCAGTTTATCATCGAATTACGCAATTGCAGAAATTAAATCATAATAAATCCAGTAAAATGTAAACAATCAAATTTTATTAAATTAAAGGTAAAGCCCCCAAGGTGAGTTTAGAAGTAACATCAACATCCAAACATCCTATCATCAACTATTATTTCAATTATATACAATAATAAAATTGAAAATAACAAGAAATACAAAATTGAATGGATGACGAGAGGCAGCGACGTAGGGAAACTCTTGATCTGGGAAGTGCATCTTGTCAGCTTCTTCTCCTCTTCTCTCTTCCTTCTTTTCTTTCTCCATCTCTCGACAATTCTCTCTAAGGTTTCTTTAAAAGTGACTGATCCAAAAATTTCTTTATCTTCTTCATCTTATTCTTTAAATACCTTTTATGTTCTGAGCAGCCTTAGGGTTTTTTTGGTGGTCCAAAAGGTCTAAAAAATCCCTCAAAACTTAACGTTTTTGAGTATATGCACGTTTGCCTAACGCAGGCCATGATCGTAGCCCTACATGCCACGATCATGGGCCACATCCGAGCCTTCTATCACAATCATGGCAAGCATTCTACGATCGTGGGCCATGTCCTGAGCTTCTGTTAAGATTGTGGCATATGGGCCACGATCGTGGGCTGACTCTAGTGCTTCTGTCATGATCGTGGCCTGTTATGCCATCATCGTGGACCGTTGTTTTAGCTCGAATGACTCTAAAACTTCTCCGTTCTTTGATGTTGACCCTAAAACACTAATAAACACATCAAGGTACCTAAAAAATATAATAATTAAGCTCAAAGACTTGTACTAACCCACTTAAAACATAAATAATTAACAAACTAACACAATTCTAACCTAAACACATATTAAACGATTGAATTAACTATTAAATACATATCAAAATAAACCCTAAAACATGATGCAATTCACATTTATCAGTTATAAGTCAAACAACATTATTTAAGTGGGGAGAATGATGTGAACGATGTCATTTACACTACAAATGACATCGTTTTGTTTAATTGTAAATGACATCATTTTCTTTGCTTAAACAACGTCATTTAGTGTAAATGATGTTGTTTTCTCCACTTAAACAATAACGTTTTTCTAAAAACTTATAACCTAAATACAAATATGTCGTAGCTAAAAATTTTTCCTATGAAAATTCTAAAATGTAGTTAATTGCTATACTAGATTTTTGTTTTAGCTACAAAAATATTTTCACAGCCAAAAACATTTTTACCTATGAATTTTAGAAAATGTAGCTGATTGTTGGAACATATTTGAGTTTTAACTACAAAAAACATTTTATTGCTAAAAAATTTTTGCTACGAAAATTTGTTCACAGTGAAAAATGTCGTTAAATAGTATTATCTACAAAAACAAAATTTTAGTGAAAGTAAACATAACTAATGGTCGAAACAAATCATCATCATCATCATCCCACCCAGTCTGAAGTCCCGCAGTGAGGCGGAGTCTGGGGAGGTCTTATAATATGCAGCTTTACCCCTACATAATAGAAAGGCTATTTTTCAATAGATCCACATACAGATGTGACAAGTAAAAAAATGATGCAGAAAACAGAAGCAATAACTAAAGAACAAGCACAAACAAAAATCTAGTAATTTGAAATGCACTACCAAACAAAAGGACATACCTACTGGTTGGCCAGATCAGCCATTACCTCATCGTGTGTAAAGACCAGTTCTTGTTGTCCCTATTCATATTAGAAGTCGTCCCTTTCCTACCATGGCACTCCTACTATTTTAGGCGACAATTTTGGGCTGCCCTTAACTACTCCAGACCTGAAGCCTTGACCACAACTAACTATTCGCGAAGATGTGAAGGATATGGGGTTGGACGTCCTATCGTTTAAGTAAAAGACTTGAGGATTCTAATGTTTGTCGTGTACCTTTATCCTATCACGCCAGACTTTTCTAAATCTAGCAACTGCCTCAATGAGAGCCAACTCTGACATATCATTCTTGATCACTTCCCTCCAAGTTTTGTAAGGCCTTCCTTTCCTCCTCATGTAGCTACTAAGGTTTATTATCTCACCGCTTCTAACCCACGCATCAGAGGGCATCCTGCGCACATGCCCAAACCACCTAAGCCTTTTCTCGCGCACCTTGTCGACAATGCTAGCAACCTAAAGTCTGGCCTACACTACCTGATTCCATACCCTATCCCTCAAGATAATGTCACACATCCACCTAAACATACGCATTTCTGCTACTAACAGTTGACGCGTATGGCTATGTCTAGTGGGCCAACACTCCGCCCCATATAACATGGTTGGTCGAATAACCATTTTATAAAACTTTCCTTTGAGTTTTATAGGGACCTTTTTATCACATAAAACACCTAAAGCACCCCGCCATTTGGTCCACCCAGATCTAATACGATGTAAAATATCGTCATCTATGTTGCCATCGCCCTGTATGATAGATCCGAGGTATGTAATACTCGATTTCTGTGGTATGATGTCAGAGACAATCGTTATCGCCGCCCCTTGTGCCTGCTGGCTACCCAAAAAGTTGCATTCTAAATACTCTATCTTGGACCTACTCATTCGAAAACCCTTCGATTCTAACGTGGCTCGCCAACATTCTAACTTGGCATTGACCCCCTCCTTGGTCTCATCTACTAGGACAATATCGTCCGCAAATAGCATACACCAAGGTACCTCACCTTG
>JANVCQ010000001.1:6523854-6559141 GCA_025531925.1 Erythroxylum plowmanianum
ATTTCACTCTAAATTACGTCACTTTGTATGTTGTCACCTAGAACATGCAAAAACACAAATTACCATAAAAACACAAGTAAAGCATCACAAAGGTCTACCAAAAGAACATAAAACACAAATAATTAACATGACAAAAATGCAAATTATCAGATGTTCTAACTTCTTTTAGGGATTTATACTTGATTTAATGTTAATCTAGTTGCTTTTGTTCATAATGATGTTAGGTGTTGAGATTATGTATTGTAATTACATGCTTTGGTAATAAATTGAGAGAGTGAACCGAATGCAAAATGATTAGGTTGGTTAATGAGAGTTAAATGATCTAATAGACCACGCAAATAATCAAATCAGTAATTATATGCAAAGAGATCTCGTGTGAGGTCTCGATTGTTTATTAGAATGCTTAAAAACTAATTAGGTTGTGGGCTATTTTATTAATTGAGAGATTACATGTTTGGTAACTCAACTTAATTAGGGTTTATGATTTAGGGCTTAGTGATTACAATTCAAGAGAGACTAATCCACCATTTGAAAGTCTAGGATCGACACTACATTAACATATAAGTGACTAAGTTAGCATTGATGATAGGATAAATCCCTTTTGTTAAGCTTCTTGTTTGAATTTCAATTATCAATTGGTGGTCCTTAAATTTGATTTCTCACTTCAATTTTGAATTCTCTTTTCGATTACTCCATATTCAATTGTTTACTTTTCTATTTAGTTTTTATTTTCATTTTAATTACACTTTTAGGCCTTAGATAAAATAGGATTCGATTAGTTTACTAATTCCTCATAGGATCGACACCCCATATATTATGCTACGACCCGTGCACTTATGGAATATAGAAGGTTTTATGAGATTAAAACCTGTTTAACACTTATAGTATTTGTGGTACTTATTATGCTTCAAGTGTGTTTTTAGGTAATAATTGCCCTCATAAACTAAAAGGAGAAGAATTCAGGTGAAATTGTCACATATAATAAAAGCATTAAAGTAACCTTAGAGATGCATGGCTATGTTTAGGGATCATGTAAGTCACTATAAATATGTGGAGCTTTGAAGATACTCTTATATATTGACATACACAACTATGTACGTTCACATGTAAGCTTTTGTAATCATGTAAAATCATGATTCGATGGGATTTTGAAATACACGATGGTGTAAGTGACCATGTATCCTCAAAAAACCTAATTTTTTTAATAAAAGTATATTATGGAGGCTATAGCAAAGCAGGCAAATTTTGAAGTCGGTGGAGACATTAAAAGAAGGAAGAAAAACATAAAAAAAAGGTTGCACATCATATGGGAACATTAATATCAACTACAACTTTCCAATTTTTCCAGATTAAGGCTTCAAGCTGATTTCACTCTCTCTTTTTTTCCTATTTCATTGCCTTGTATGTCAAATCTGAATAGTTATGTTTTGAACTTGATTATGGATTGCTAAATCTATATCAAGGTGTTAGTCTTCAATTGTTTGTATAACTTTTACTTTGTTGAATTCAATATATTACTTCTTTATGATATTTGTTATGCTCATACTTGATTTGAATATGAAAGATTGAATCAAGATATTTATGTTAAGTTACATAACAAGATTTGGTAGCTTAATAGAGTTAAAAATATCAAGTTAATATGCAATTAAAGAAAGATCCTAATTATGATTTAATTTTGCTTAGGACTAATTGAGTAGTTAGTAGTAGTTTTGAGAAATTGAGAGATTCCAACTAAAATTTTATTTATGTCAATTGGGATTACTTCATTAGATCTCGAGAGAGGGTAATCAAAACCTTTAGATATCTAGGAGCAAGCATACTTCAATTCACTAGGTGAAGGGAAGACAAAAGAATGATATAATAATTCTTAAGTTTCCATCATTGAGATACTTCAATTTCGTTGTTATCTTTTACTTGTTCAAGCATCAATTCTTACTGTTTTACTTTAATTTTAGTTAATTCAATCTTTTGTTACCTTAAACAAAGTGTAATTTAAATTATTAAGTAACTATAGTCAATCTTTGTGGGTAATTTAAATTGTGAGGTAACTATATTCAAACCATTATAGGATTAATATCAGTTGTACTATTATATACGACTCATATACTTACAGTATAACATAAAAAAAAAACAAACAAAATTCTTCTAATCAATCCAATGCCAACCACAATTGGTAAAAGAAATCAAGCTTAGCTTCTTCCAAAATCAGGAAACCAATACCAAGAGAAGCATTAACATGAATAACATGATAAGCCTAACTAGAGAGTAGACTCTGAAACTATATTTAATCTTCTAGAATAGGATAGCAGTAAAGCGAGCCAACCCCATCTTGTCTCCATAAAATTCCAATCAATTAAATATGTGTAATTTAATGTTTTTAAACCAACAACTTGATCCAAAAATTTAATATTTTTTTACTAAAATAATAAAATTTTTGAGTTTAAAATTTAGTTAACTACTCTTGTAGCAAAAGTGAAGGTGGTTCAAGAATGAAAGCCTAATAAATGTTAATTAATGAAAAATTAAGGTTCTAAGCAGAAATGTAATAAATTTGTGAAAGGATAGAATATGTATTCTAAGAAAATGGTGGAAAAAATTAACAAGATTATAGCTAAGTAGATTGGAAGTTGAGCAGTTATAGGAAGACCAAAATGTGGAAGTTAAGGAAATAGTAGCAAGTAGTTAGTTAGATGTGCGATGAGAAGATTATAAATTGACCAGCACTTTTACAACGTAAGAACATATTTAATCACCATTCAATCTTTAGAGAGAATTGTCAATTTATGTCAAAAATACTTTGTTATTTTTTGGTTTTCTTTATATTGTGAATTCATCTTTATTATCTCGTATTCCCTTTTGTAGTTTATGATTCTCAAAACTGTTGTGTATGATCTAGTTGAATTTGGAATGTTAATGACATATGTGACTTGTTATGATTGTGAAGGAAATAAGTATTTAGAATGCTTAAGTTATATTGATGCTTTAGATTGTATTTATGTGATTGTTCTAACGTACCATTTTCGTAGAGTATAGTCTCGACTATCCGTGGATACGTTCGGGCTTATAAGTTATAGATATGGTATGTTACAAGATGTATTTGAGTCAAGTAGCATGAAAGTCATTAAGCTAGTGAAACAAAACAACACTCAATGTGACATCAAGTGCATAAGTTAACACTTATAAAAAATGGGTACTTTCAGTTATGACAAATGCAACATTAATATTTCACATCTCAATTCAACTCTCATACACCAACCATATGAACCATATACCAATCTGCAGGAATCACTTATACAATTTATGTAAACAATACATTAAACCTACAAGAGTGAACCTTCCAAGCCAACATTTACCTCATAATCAATATACACAGATAACACATTCATTATAACTCTAAGAAGATGCATTAATTATAAATAAATTTGCAAACTTATATGCACTTCCTCTTTGATAAATTTATTCAAACATAAAAAAATTTCATTCTTTTCCTTTTTCTTTCTTTCTTTCTCTCTTTTTCATTTTCTTTTCTTGTGCTTTTCTTTTTTCTTTATATCTTTTCCTTTCTTTTTTTTAACCTTAAAAGAAACTACTTTAATATGGGAATTTCAATGATAGGATATAAAATAACATCTCAACATTATAACCAACCCTCACATATATACACCCTCACACTTAGAATTTTATACATTCATAAAGTCAACAATCACAAATGTTCCACTAAATTTATGGCTTGGGTAGGACATTTGGTTAAGTATAAAGCATATAATGTGGTTGATACAAAAAGAAAGGCTAATAAGGCTCAAGTGGGTTTATCAAAAAGGAAAATCATATAATAGGTAGGCTATTTAGCTAATGTAGTTTATGAAACAAAGAATACCTAATCATTTCCATGTTAATGCATATGATAAAAATGTGGTCTTGATTAGAAATTCAAAGCAAAATCAAGATGTACACATCATGAAGGTCACACATTATCAAAAGACAATGAGACTGATATGAATGTGTCAGTCAAATGAGGCTCAAAATCTCGCCGACTTTGTCTACCATTAGTCACTACTCTTCTAAGTTTTAAAGGTAATGAATGTTTATTGATCATAAGTAAAAGATTTGAATGTTGCTTTCTTGCTATGATTTTTGAAAGTCATCCATCTTTGGTTATGATTATATATTCTTGGAAAATATGGAGAATAAGTAAATGTTTTGGATCGTTGAGCTTAATTTTGATGTTTTGGTCAAGGATGGCTAAAAGTTAAGTGCCGGAGAAATTGATAAGTACTGAATTGATTATGAAATTATTCCATAACACTTAGCAATTATTGACATGAAATTGCTTAAGATACTCACTTTGACTCATATATGATTTAAGGCACAATTTAGAAGTAAAGAAGTTAAAGTGAGTCGAAAGCTCTATATTTTGATTGTTTTTTGAAGATTCATATTCACCTGTCTTCATCGAACGAAAATGATAAATATTAGATCAAATAAAGACCAGAAAATCAAGATGATGAAGCTATATGGAAATTGCATATAACAGCTCCATGCAGGAACATGAATTTAATGTAATGAACTTAATGGAAAGTAATTTGGAATTATGGTAAAAACAAAGATGGAAGGCTGCAGTAGGTGGAAGCATAAAATGGTAGTAGAAGAAGAAAACAAAAGAACAAAATGCACGCAGCACTAAGAGAATATCTACCTAAGGTGGACCAAAATGATGTGCAGCAGAGCAATGTCCAAGAAGGAAATGACAGCGCAGTGATGAACTGGGAAAAGGAAATGCAAATGTATGTATTCAACACAAACTATGTAGACGTAGCAGATGCAAAGACGTATGGGTTTTTAAAGGTAAAGAAACACTATAGATATACAGAAAATAAAAATTAGTAAATAGAGAACAGAAGCGTAGAAGAAAGGAGTAGAGGCACAGTAGTAGGGGAGTCTTTAGGTGGGAGATTCTTAGAGGGGTTGAAGCAATTTTTTAGGGACTTCGATGCCGACGTCGCTTTGGAGGTGACTTTGACGCTGACAACTCGAGTTAAGATTCCTTTCACATTTTTGTTGCTTTGTTCTCTCTTAATGAATTGATTGCATTATCCTAGGTATATGGATTTGAGTTTTGTGTATGAATGATCGTATTATCGTTATTTTTTGGTTATTTGTATATGAACCCATTGGCTATTATGAAAATATGATTTTAAGGCATTCATTGAATCGTTTGTTTGTAAACTCATTGCTAGAATTTCGATATTATAGGTAATTATTATGTTGAAATTCATGTGTAGCAACTAATGATTAGTAATCATTAGGGCTAACATAACCTAAGTTAAATGACACATCATATGTGGTTATTGCTTGATTAATCAGTTTTCCTAATTTGTAATGCTACTTCCTAATTAAATCTAGAGATTGTATCCTAGATTATTCGATGGTTAGGTTTAATTAACAATCATATCTTGATTAAACACTACCTAAGGGGAAACTTGGGTTAATTATTAACTCACGATTAATAGTTGCTAGGTGAGGTTAGAGAACAACAAATCAATAAAATATATTTAGTTGGGGTGTAGGCCAATATTGAACTAAAGAACTAGATCCCTATCAAATTCCCACTTTTATCATTTTTTGCATGTATTTTTAATTCATTTTCATTAGGTTATTTTTATTTTATTTTCTTATTTCAAAATCCAAGCCCCTTTGGTTAAACTTAAACACTTGTTACTTTCATTTCAAAAACTTTACACACACTCTCTCTAGGATCGACCTAGACTCACTATTGCTACAGTAGTAGGTCTAGTTATTTTATTTTGACTAGCATTATGACGTGCTATTAAATGTCACAGTCATGACTAGCCTCCTTGGGAAGCTCACAGCCATGAGCCATGGTGTTATAGCCATGACTTGGGTTTCACACCCATCACAAACCATGTCATGCCCGTCATAAATTGAAAAATGCCATAGTTATGAGTCTCCAATAACTCTTCATACCTTATGTTTGCAATATATATTGTTCATCTTATGCCTTTTCTTGTCTCCTCTTACTCTAGTCCTTCTTTTTCTTATTCTATGAAGACAAGTGAGTGTGAATATCAAAAAGTGTGCTTTCAACTCACTTTAGCCATTATGCTTCCAATTTGTAACTAAAATCAAATATGAACTAAAGTGAATGTCTTAAGTATTTTAAAGCATTAATCACTCAGTGTTAAGGATTAAATGTATAAAAAATTAAGTACATATCAAAAAATCCAATTAGTATGGCCTTATTTTGGCTTATGTATAGCAAGGATTGTCACCTACCCTTGGAGTTACAGCATAGATCATATTAGGAGACAAAGGCCTTAAATTTTTATTGGAAGAACGAGAGTGAGAAAAGACTTCTACAATTGAACAAACTCGACGAGCTTAAACTAAATGCGATTGAAAATGCCATGTTGTAAAAGGAAAAGGATACGAAATGACATGATTCTCATATCAAGAAAAGTGAGTTCAAGGTAGGAGATGTGTTTTTACTATATAATTCATAATTGAAGTTGTTTCTCAAAAAGCCCAAGTTATGATGGAGTGGGCCTTTCAAAGTGACCCATATATTTATGCATAAGGCTTTAGAATTGGAGAACCATAAGGAAACCTTCAAGGTGAACAGAAAAGGTGTAATCCATATCTTGGCGGAGTCTTTTCATAATAAAGGGAAGTTATTTCTTTCCTTTCAATTCATTAAATCAGTTTTGAAGGATGAAAGGTCAAACTAATGACCATAACTTAGCATGTTATATAGTTAGATTATTCTTGAATTCCAGTTTGTAAGTTCTTATTTTAATACGATTGGAGAAATTTGGATTATTGAAATTCTTAGTTTTGAAGTTGTTATAGGAGTTAGATAATTCCAGCCATGCCACATTGGTGACCCCTCATAATCTTAACAAGCGTGTAAGATGGAACTCATGTCCCTCACTACTTTACCCCTCTTTTTTAATCCTAACCATTTAAAAACCTATTTTCTCTTCTTCCACATCTCACATATTCTCTCCAAACTTGCATCCACATCTAAAGTTCTCCACTATTTTCATGTCTCTCTTTACTCTTACTTGGTTTTTTAAAGATTTTCTTTCATCTTTCATCTTTCACCTTGATCATCCTTTCTTTTATAGAAATCTAATGATTTCCATACAAAATCATATCTTTTGAGTAGGCATTACAAGATTTCTATACACTTTTCTCCCTCATGTTTTTGGGCATTATTATGTGTTTTTTTTGTGTTTCTTAGTTAATTTTGCAGGTTGTATACTTACTCGTAACTCCATGAATCAAGCAAGTTACCAAATGCTCAACACTAGTGTCAAGGGATGGTGCACATAATAAGGCTGAGGATTTTAAAGTGCCTTTTCTAACCTTTTTAAAAGAAGGTATAAGATTCCAAACACTATGCTCAAAAATTGTTATTGCACTATGATATTTTGGTTTCACTGTCTTAGAAGATCTAGGTTTGAAAGAAAATACTGAGACTTTAAGTATAAAAATTCATTGGGAAAATTTTATTCATTTTTATTTTCTTGAGTATAAGGAATTAACCCTTGAATTTTACACGAACTTACGTTTTAAGCAGTGCAAATTAGATAATTTTTTGTTTAAATTATAAGGACACCCTTATAATTTAGGCTATCGTATTATAGAAGAAATTTGTGATTTTTTGAAATCAAAAATTATTGAACACCATGACAACTTTCATGTTGATCAACATTGGAAGAAATTAATAGGGTTAGATGCCTTTTCTATGAGAAATGTACATAATAATGCTATTCTTAATCTAGAGTATTTGTTATTGATAAATTTATATGTCACACTATGTTTTCCAAAACTGAAAGTAACAATTGTTCTTGTAAAGATTTATTCATACTTTGGTGTATAGATCACAAGATTTGAGTTTGTACTTTAGCCCACATTTTTCAAACAATAGTTACTTGTCTTAGTAAGAAAAGTAGCTATCTTGGCATAGGTTTCATTGTTACCGCACTTGCTCAATTTTATGGCGTTTCTATTGATGGACTAACTGATGTCTTTCATAAGTTTCTTAATCATACACATTTGAGGCAAGATGAGATCTTGGACATCCATGCAATGGAACTTCGAGATTCTATTTCCAAATCACAAGTGAAATACAAGATTGGACAAGCGAGTTTTAGTTTCACTCCAGCATAACACTAATAAGAAATCTCATCTCGTGAAGAAACTAAGGAGGACAAAGAGGAAGGACAGTAGAAGGTATTTAACCTAGTGTCAAAAAATAACAAGAGCATAGTGGATTGCCTAAACACCATAGAGGTGTAAATGAAGGAGCTTGTACGGCATCAACATTAACAACGACACGATACAAAGAAAATACTTAAGTGTTTAAATGCTCAAGATGTTCATATTCCATTGTCCACACCATCACCGCCTTAATTTCCTTAAGTCTTCTCACTCTAAATGTTTTGTTTTTTAAGTGTTTTGGGGATGAATATGTATGATAATTATGATATGACACCTATTCTTTCACTTATGACTTTTGTTCGTATACATATATAATTATAGTCAACTAAATTTAATATTATTAGTACTCTTTTATGAGAGTGATTGACTAAGAAGAAATAAGGTAGGCTAAAAAATTAAATGATAAAAATGTGTTAAATTCCTATTTCGTTGGCCCTTTTTAAGAAAATTAGGTTAAGAATAGAGCTTATAGCTAGTTGAGAATAGCGATATAGCTGAGTAATTGATAGCATTCATGACAAAAAATTTGTCTTTATGTCAAAAAGCTAAAATGACACTCCAACCAAAATAAATAAAAAATGTGATGCAATTGAGTAACTGGAGGATATTCATGACAATGTGCTTACCTCCTCATCAAAAGACTAGGTTATCATTAAAGAAAATATAAAAAATAGTGTTACAATAAACTGATCTTTTACAAATAGCAAGAATGTTCATGAAAGGTTACTTAGTAATAGTTTACCTTTTTGATTGATCAATAATTAAAAATGCATGCTTACAAGTGTCATAGGTGTATGAATAGGGTGCTAATATTTTGATTGATTTGTATATTCAAATCAAAGAACTTAAACATGAAAGGAATAAGTTAGTATGTTGACACATTTTAAGTAATTGATGTTTGAGGTTAAGTTAATTCCATAAGATTTGATGTCATTGCATCATTATTGCATGTTGTATGATTGTATGATTATGTGTTTATATGTTTTCTATGTTTTTTTTTAGTTTTGCTTGAGGACAAACAAAGGTTTAAATGTGGGGATGTTGATTTTCTAGGTACTTAAGTATGTTTTTTAGTGTTTCTTAAATGATTATCATGTGTATAGGCTTAGAATTATGTTTTTGTTGATGCTCATATGTGTTCTAAGTGTTTGATTGGTTTAGATCGTGAATTTGATCTTAATTTTATGTTTCAAAAGGTATTTGATATTCTTGTGAGTATATGGAAAAAGGAAATTGAAGAATGGAGAAGATATTGGAGGTATGCAAGCCAGTCACAATCATGATGATGAAGAACATGTATGAAGCTTCTGTCACGATCATGACAGATAATGATCATGATAGGAGGTGTTTCCAAACGCAAGATTTTTTTAAAAGTTTTGAGGGTTCGAGGCTATTTTTAGAACTGAATTAAGTAGGGAAATCCTAGCAGCAACCCTTAAAGCCTTAAGCACCATAAAAGAACAAGAAAAACATTTAAAAAAAGGCAACAACTACTAGATCAAAAGAAGATCAAGAGGAGACATCAAAAAGAGCTTCAGAGAATTCTAGATTTCTAAATCAAGACTCCACTAGTTTTTATTATTTTCCCCCTTTATTTCTTTCATTGTCCTATATGTGTATTTGGATTTATAGGATGTCTAACATGATTATGGGTTTCTAAATCCATATTAGGGATTGTTTTTGAATTATTTTATTGAACTTTATTCTTGTTGAATTCAATAAATTTATGAATGCTTTATGATAATTGTTATACTTATACTTAGTAATAAATCGAGAGAGTGAATCAACTTAGTTGTGTTAAGGTACGCAAATGAGAGTTAGTAGCTTAATAGACTTGCAATCATCAAATTAGTTAACAATTAAAGAGAGATCTTAATTACGAATTTAACTATCCTTAGCATTGCAAATCTAACTATAGTTAGGAGTATTTTTGTGAATTAAGAGATTACAATTCTATCATTATCAAATTCAATTAAGATTACTTGATTAGATCTCGAGAGAGGGTAATCAAAACCTTAGGACATATAGCATCGAGCATAATTGGATCAACAAGATAAAGGCAAAAAAAATAATGATAAAATAATTTCTAAGTCTCTAACTTTGATCACCTTATTTTATTGGCAACTCAATTATTTACTTGTTCATTTTATTATTTGTTTTAATTTTAATTATTTATTTTAATTCAAATCAATCTTTTAATACCTTAGACAATTTTATTCAAGTTATTAGGTGTCTAAATAGTCCATATGGGAATGATACCCTTGATATTATAAGATATGATCCATATACTTACAGTATTGAAAGTCTTTTATATAAACTTATCAACAA
This sequence comes from Erythroxylum plowmanianum, assembly GCA_025531925.1. Taxonomy (NCBI): domain Eukaryota; kingdom Viridiplantae; phylum Streptophyta; class Magnoliopsida; order Malpighiales; family Erythroxylaceae; genus Erythroxylum; species Erythroxylum plowmanianum. Next base: position 6,534,427 of record JANVCQ010000001.1, read on the forward strand.
TATTCAAGATTTCTGATACGTAAAAGAGTTCAGCATTAAAGATATTATTAGTAAATGATGCAGGGTTGTGATCATATTAGACATAAGGATAATTGATAATCAAAAGAAGGGTTATATGACTTTATTGCATTACATTAACCATAATTGGACTTTATATAGTCGTATCTTGAGGCAAATATTATTCTTTAATTTTGTTATTATTTATTCATTGATTTTAGTATAAATGACATTTGAATTTAAACTTGAATTTGTTTATAAATGGTAGGTTCATTTATGTTATGATGCTTGTACAAGTGAAAGGCTAAAAATTGTAAGGGTATATTATTTGATGGATTAGAACATTAACCTGAGTTGTCAATAATAACTTCAGATAACTGTAGCATGAATGATACTATAATCCATAAAGTTCAGAGCAAGTTATTGGTTGGAAACTTGTTGATAGATGAGAGATTCTTTTACATGCATTACTTTATGAATATAATGAATTTGATTAGGAAGCATAGGTTAAAAATAATCAAAGAAGGGATATAAGTAATTCAAGAAAGTATAGTATATTAGAGTACAATACCTAAATAGGTTAAATAAGTTTGAAGAAACTATAAGATAGTTACATATTCCCTACACTAGGAATTCATAACTGGATTATTTAATAAGGTGAAATCTGAAATTTAATATGATAGTGTTTATTAGGTTGAAACAACATGATTCCAATATACTTATTTGTCGACAATAATGAGAGTTGACAAAGAAATTTTTAAGAAGTTATACGTGTTTAATATTGTTATTAGGCTACTTTCTAGCACAAAGTATTCTTCTTCTTACATTTGTTTTTGCTAAACATATGTGAGATAAAGTTATCATTAGTTAAGTATGTCATTTCTTCTAATAAAGTGATTCAAACAATGACTAATAAGATGGTGAAAAAATTTGACAACCATTGAGAAGAGACTGATAATAGCATATATCTAATGTTATTTTGAACCAAAGCTACAAGCTTATTGCAATTGAATATTATTGTTAGCAATTGATATCATTAGAAAGTTGTGGTATAATTTGTTTAATCAAGATTGGGTAAAGAGTTAGGTCACAATAGTTCATCAATTTCAATATCTTCATTAAGCAAGAAATTTAATGGTTTGGGTTTCAAATTTTAAAAGAATTTATAAAATAAAAAAGGGATAAGATATCATATAGTAAAATAAGTTTAACTATTTAAAAACTGGTACTTAGGACATAATTGATGACCATTTTATTTTATTAGAGAAAGTTTAATAGAGCTTAATATTTGATTAGGCAAGCACTTCTGCAAGATTTTTTTATTATCCCAATATCTACAGTAGCTTCTAAGTCTGCTTTTAGTACTAATAATTGGATAGTGAGTCCCTGTTACAATCCACTTCATATAAAAGCTTTAGAAGTCTTTATATGTGCCAAAAGTTGGTTAAGTTTTGAAAATATTCAATGCAAACTTTATACTTTATGGTATATTAGTAGTTTTATAATTTTTAAAGGATTAATTATAACTAAAATCTCAAACTTTACTCAATTTTATAAGTAGAAAACATGTCAGTCACATGTTCAACGAGTTTGTTAATATGGTTTGCCACATTAACATTAATGGGAAGGTTAACAACAATTTTTTTTTTTTTGCAATTGAAAATTGGAATATTTTATTGCTATACTTTTACATTTAGGTTTAGGCTAGTATAATAAAAATAAGTAAAGTTCGAGATTTTTTTATAATTAACCTTTTTATAATTATCTATTATATGATTTTATATTTTCTTTTTATATCATGACAAATATAGAGAATATAAATGTAGAGAAAGTCATTAATTGTTCTAGAGGTGCATTGGAAAAAAATTAAATGACGAGGGTATATCTATTTGGCAATAATCATATATTTATTTAATCACTTTATTGTATAATCGAGTATGTTTATATAATAATTTTTTAAATATAGAAAAATGACGTGAAGTATTGACGATTTTTATTATAACAAAAATAGGATGATAATTATAACCTTCTCATATTTTCCAACTTTATTAGTTGTATAAAAGACAGAATTTGGGCTTTTATTGAATGCTTGATCTGTAAGGGTTTATAGTAGTTTTATACTTGTGAATACTCCAACTGGGTGCTTGCCTATATCTCTTTCATGAATGTCTATTCTATGTTCCAACAAAATTCTCTTACAGCCAATATAAGTGCAGATTATAAACCTGTAAACAACATGAATACAGTCTGCAAATTCTGGCTAAGTTGATCCGTATGTGTTAGCCTTATTTTGGGGCTACATTGCATAGCATATTTAGTGTAGTTTTCTTCAGCAGTAACACATGTTAGCCTCAAGTGGAAGATGGATTGGAGTGGCATATACATTACAAGACACGAACAATTTTACATGTTGGAGACTGAATAGCAATTACTTGCTGGATAATTCATGGGAACTAAGTTCTGGACATCTATGATTTTTTTGGGTTTGTCCAGATCAGATCGAGTTTTGGGTTGCTTGTAGTCTAAATATGATTTGGGCCTGGCTTCGATTTGGCCGATTGCCATCCTTAGAACTGAAGAGGTTATTATGATACTTTAATCGGCGGAGAAGCCACTTGACTTCCGTTTTATGAACGTGGACATTGCTCTTTTCCTTTTTGTTTTAGTTGACAGTATCTTCGGTGTTTGATTGTTTCCTGATTCAAATTTAAATTAAATTGTTATCCTATTAAAAGAGGGGTGATGACTTTTATAGTACCATAGCGTTGATAATGTCAATACACACCGGATCATCAAGTGATTGTTGTTTAAGTAGGCTTACTAGTATACAAGAAAAACAAGTTGAGTGAGGCTTTGGATACTTTGGAAAGCCAAGAGAGGAACTCAGACGCTTTGATGTTAGAATCACATTCTGTATCGTATGGGAAAGACGGATGCTTGAATTGACGTTTATTAGAAGCTTCAACAATCAAACATTGATTCACTGGAAATCAATCCAGCTGCTTCTTTGATATTGGCTGGGAAGGCTTCTGAAGTACAAGGAATGATGGAAACACAGCGGATTAAACCATCTAACAGTATTGACCATGTGACAGTAGAGCTTGCTCCTTGATTGAAAGGGTTAGATATACTGATGCAGAACAACTCTGATGTGCTCTGGAAGGCGATACACAACTTCGCTTGGAGAACAAATGTGCTTCTTTGTTGTTGGTCCTTATTGCATTATTCTCATTATGATATCTACATGTTTTAATTTATTATTTAGCACTACTTTTGCTAAACCTTCTATCATAAAAATGTGCGTTAGATGAGTTTTGGTTTCAGGAAACAATGATGGAAGAGAACTTCCGATGATTATATATAGTGATTGGAATTGGCTCCTATACTTGTCCGGTAGGCACGTGTTCAACAGGTATGACGATTGCAATTACATGAAGCCTGGCCATTCATCATTAGTTCGTCGTACTGGCTTTCCTCCAAATGGGAATTATAGAAACGTCTTATTCATCAGTTCTTAGGGTGATCACAAGAGGCCATGGATCCCTACAGAGACATTGTTAACAGAAACCTAACAGATGTTTGCAGTGGCGTTGTGTAACCTGGATGCTTTGTAAGGTCCAAAAGATGTGTCAGATAGCCTGAGAAAACTTGATCGGCTGAAAGAAAAAGATGCACAGAATTTACAGCTCTCTCGGGCACTTAACAAGCTTTCTCCAAAACAAAAGGGGCAACGTATGGAAACCGGGTGCTTTTACTTCTCCGTGAAACAAGATGGATAAGGTCTGAGTTTCAATTTTTATGTACTTTTTCTTTTGATTTAATATCTACTCCATGATGGTCAAGAGATGAAGGATTCGTTTTCTGGTGATGGAATCTGACAGGCCAATGTTTAACAGGCAAGAGAACTTGTTGCTAGACTGTCAAGACATGCTTGTGGTGCCGGTACTGCTTCAAGCAGCACTTTTCTTCAGATAGAATAAGGCTGGTAAAGTTGAAGAGTTTGCTGAAATAGGTCCAAGTTTATTCTAATCGCAAGGCACAAGTTGCAGCATATGCTTGGCGTCACCAAATCACTGCGGAGTCTCTGACTAGGATACCTGACATTCAGCACATGCTTGCCGCCATTCCGGCCCTTAAGAACGGGTTGGAGATATCGGTGGTGCTTCTGCTATTATTTTTTTCAACTGTAAGAGTCTGCTTCCTTCAAGCTCAGGGTATGAGGATCTTGTAAGAAATCATGGGAGCATAGGGATTTGTTTGGCTTGGTAAGTACTGTTACTCATGTGTGACTGTTGGAGCAGAAACTTATGACTTATGAGCAACTGAAACCACTGGAAAGGACTTCTGGAGCAAAGCATGATAACTGGAACTGCTGAAGCACCTCATGAGGTTGAAAAACAGAAATCCTCGTAGACCCTGCCAATCCAGGTTATTCTCTAGATCCTGACGGGCAGCTTCCTCGTTACGGGTCCCAATAGTTGGGAGGCTCCCAAGGTGCTGTAGTGGTACTTCAAGGGGACAGATCGTCTGTCCCAAAATTTGTGTACTAATTCTGTTCCATTGAATCCTAGTTATTTATTTGTGTGGGACTCACACCTACACAAACGGATGACTAGAATTCGATGAATTAAAGTTGGTACACAAATTTTGGGATAAAGAATTTCATGCTGTACTACAACACTTGACATTCAAAAGTGAATGCGGTGCAGAAGTCAAAGACTTCACCATCTAAGTCATCCGAAAAGTCATCAAGGAAATCCCCATACATAATCAAACACATCACTTATCAGCTTATTTTAGTTCTCACCAGTGCCCAAAAGCTGAGATTTTGGTAATAGCTTTTGCCTTTCTATGCTTATTTTTAAGTTGTTTCCGGTTTTTTCTGATGATGACAATTTTATATTGAGATGAGCGTGGGTAATAAATGAGAGCTACAGGAAAAGAGACAAAACGTAATACATAGCTTTCTTGTTCTCTGTTGTTTAGAAACTTGTATTGATCGACAGGTTAGATAGTTTTATATCTGGTGGCAAGAAACAAACGGATCAGGTAACCTTGTAGGAGTCGAATAACTACATGCTTTGTGGTTGGGGACAACAATAACTATATTTCTTTAGTACAAGACCAAAAGACAACATTTATATCTCAACTTCTTAAAACAATCTCTCAAAAGTAACTATGCTCATATGTTTTAATAAATGGATAATGGAAATAAATTTTTATTCATATATTAGCTGGCAAGAAAAGAAAGGTATTCTATCCTTTCCCTAGAATCCAACTTGATAATGACTTCAGCGGGATGTCTCACCGTGCCCAGCAAGTAGGCATTGAAAAAGAGCTTCCTTAATCATCAAGTTAGATTTGTATTTAATAGGAATTTCACATTCCTTGGTCTTATGGTCAATACTAACACCGAGATATTCATAACTTCAGAACCAAGGCGGCAAATAATATATTTGTTTCAAGATACAGAGTCCCTTTTAGTAATTTTAGAAACTTGTTATCTTAATGAAGGCTAATAATATTAATAAAAATTAATTAAATATTTATATAAATAAAGGCTAATATTATCGTGTATATCCTTGTAAACTTCAAATTTGACATCAAGTTTACGCATAAATATTGTTCAAATTTAACCTTAGTTATATTTCAAATCTATTCTAAAACAATCTTGTGATAATTGATTGCTAGACGATGAAGATAACAACAACATTCAGTAAAAAATTTGCTAATATTCGAAGCTTGGAAAGATTCAGTAATATGCAACTTTATCTCTAACTAGTAAAGAGGCTATTTCCAACAATGTGAAAAAAGAGGTTGGTTCTTAAGTTAAAAGCGAAACTTTTTTGAGACAGATCAGTGAAAGAAGAAAAAAATTTAAATCCCAATACATAAATTAAAAGATGAACAAATTGGTAAATTTTCTTTAACTTTCAAAAAACTTAAAATAATTATATAAACATTATAAAACTATAAGTGTACACAGTTTATATAAAACAAATTTAAAATAGAACTTTTAAATTTTATAATATAAATCCTACTACATTTTTTGTACCATTAAGTGCATCTTAATAAACTTATAACTTGAAGGGAAAGTAGTAATTTATTATTTATAATTTTTGAGTATAATATGTTTTTAAATTATTTTTACGTGTCATATTTGTTTACATTCACTAACCATTTGATAACGGTAATAATAAAAAAAGTAAACAACTTCAATTCCATGCGAAACATAAATATAGAAATAATTTGGGCATAGGAATCACCAATTAATTTGCCCAATGTAAAAAGTCCAGATCCTCTGTCTAACCTTACTCTTTCTAACATAAAAATGTCATCATTCTACTTACAAAATTTCAACTGATTGAAGGTTTTCTTGGGGATAAAAATTCAAAGTTGATCCTCAATTGCGTGTTTACTATTTACATTAAATGGCTAAGCTTGAATCAAGCCAAGCCAAGCCAAGCCACTTAATGTAAGATGTTGTCTTTTGAGTTCTTGTTATACTCTATCTACTCTCTCACAATCCCTGCTTTCTACCTTCTTTGTTTTTTGAGTTCTTGTTCTCTAGTGACTTTGTCTGCTATCTCTCAATCACTATTCCCTGTCATCTCTCTCTCAATCCCCCTTCTCTATCTTCTCTCTCTTAATCCCCCTCTCTTCCTCATCGCCGCTCTTTTTATTCTCGCTAGTGCCCACTTGCCTAGCCTTAAGTTCCAGTCAAAAAGGTTCAAACTTTAACACTCCCACAATCAACTCAACCTATCTAGCACAAAACCTAAATCTTTTTCAAGTGGCATGTTACAATTTCAAATGTAAACAATCGAGCCTTCTAATTAGATGTTCTTCGTTGTCTTTACTAAATTCACAATTTGTAAAACCTATTTCATATGAATTGACAAACAACATCTTGCCAATCTTAAGAAGCTACTCCCAAAACAATATCTCTTTTGTTTATATTTCTCAACTCTATCGTTTATGGGATTTTTTTGTTGAGTTTAATTCATGGAATACATACAGAAGAATGTGGCTCTGTATTACTTTCCAAATAGGATTCCATTGACTACTGCCACTGCTTCCAACTTTACTAAAGGGGAACTTAGTACTACCCTTAGATAGGCAAGTGGGTTTCTCTTAATTTGTTATGTTTGTGTAGATTTAGGATTGTAGGGTTGTTATAATGGTAAATTAGCTTGTTAATATTTGCTTCGAGTGTTTATCTACTTTTTCTTTTCGCTTTTTCCATAAGGCAGGAACTTTGGGTTTATTAGGATGGGTTAAATAAATTGGGATTTATTACTTATATGTTACCTAGAGTTTACTAGTTCATTTCCCCATAGTTAATATTTAGAGCCTTGTGCATACTTAGAGTCTCTAGAAGATAGCAGAGTGATTGAGCAAAAGCTAGCTAATTGAAAGGCACAAGTATGTTACAAAATCATTTAATGATTTTGAGAATTAAAGGTCACATATTTCTATTTTTGAGTGGTAAATTGTAACTTCTGTTCAGTCTAAAACATGTATTATGATGTATAGTTGTTTGGTTCTAGCTTAAAAAGTCTAACCTCAATAACAGATAACCTTCTAGCATTAGAACTCCATTAGTACTTGATGCAAGTATTGATCATATATTTGAATGAGAATAAGGAGCAATGTTTGAATAGCTAACTTTTAAGAAAGCAATTTGACTTCCATTAAAAAATACCAAGATTGTCTCTTAAACAATGCAGATACATACTCCTACGTAGAACTACATTGTTAACAATCAAAGAATATAAAACTTAGTGTCATCAATCATTTTGTGGGTTTGGTGTGCTTGTAAATTAAGTTGTGGGATGTCCTTAAGAGCAATTAAGAGTAACAGGTATGATTTAGAGAATTGATTCTTGGATTACTCTCTTATTGTGTTGGATTAATCTCTTTTGCATTGGGATAACTGATATAGTTCAAAAAGCCATCATTGAAACAATTTTAAAATTATGAGCTATGAATGTACCATAAAATTATAGACATATGTTGTTCTAAATGACTCACGTCAGATGTTGCTCGGAGAAATTGGATTGACCTTTTCTTCTTCTAAATTTTTTGCACTACTAGTTCTACTTAAAGTGGTGAAGTTAGATTTGATAAAATCAGCATCTTAATTCTAATAATTGTTGTGAATGAATTTGGCCTTTCAAAACAAAAAAATCTTACACCGTTAAGAAGTTATTGATTTTGTTTCATATGTTGAACATTTTTTTCTTATGATCTCTGAAGTGATTAGCTTGCCTTGACAAGCGCATTGCAGTGTTCTCATGAATTATATTGTACTGGATGCATTTTCATATGTTTTATGACTTATGCCAAATATTTTCCAGTTTTGTATCGACATTTTACCTTCTATATCTCCTAACTAAGTGTGGTAATTCAAAACCCATACTTCATGAACATCCTTCTAGCTGGTTATGATAAAAACCTTGGTCCATCTCTCTATTACGTGGACTATATTGCTACACTTCATATGGTTGATAGGGGAGTTTTTGGTTACAGATCATAGTTTTCTCTCGCCATGATGGACAGACATGCATTGTCATATTCCAAAGAGATGTCCTATAATAGAATTATGTTTGTATGGAGTAGACCGACATTCATTGTCTTGTTCAAACTAAATGTCCTAGAATAGAATTATGTTTGTATGGAATGGGGCTCATATAAAGAATATGAATTTGTCTTTTATATTTATTGAAATGTTGGAAAGCTAACATTCTACATTGTATTCTTTCATTAAGGAGTATTTTATCTCTTATGCATACAAATCAAACCGAATGTTTTTTTCCCCTTTCTCTTAAGTTTTTGTTAATAATCTTATCAAAAAACATTGTCATAATGATGCGTCATCTGTGAATCTAGTAGGTGTCAAGTTTAGTGTTAAACAAAATGATGGAAGGTAGATTTACTTCATACTGTCGATCGGAATATGAACTTAAGAAGGAGCAACATAAGAATGATGAAATTGGCATTGGTAATGAGATGAGTAATATCAAGTCAACTGATGTTATGTATTCGAATTATAAGGAGAATTGGAACAAAGTCCACTAATTTGTTCCAAGAGAATTAATACTAAAAATTGGCATGGAGTTTGAGACAAAAGAACAAGCTTATCGATATTATTTAATATATGTCAAACATGTCAACTTTGGAATAAGAAGGAGAAAAAGTCATAAAGATAAATATGGTAAAGTGATTAGCAAGCTTTTCTGTTGTAGTGTTGAAGGTAAAAGGATGCCTGACAAAAGATATATGTATGTAAGAGCTCCACGTGTAGAATCAAGATTTGGTTGTCAGGTAAAAATGAAAGTTAATGGTGTGAAAAATGGAAATTTTGAAGTGATTCAACTTATTGAAGATCAAAATCACTATCTTTCAAGTCCTAATAAAACACATTTGCATAGAAGTCACGGAATGATATCATCTATTGCAGCAATGCAGATTCAAATGGCTAATGAAGTGGGAATTCCATCAAAAGCATCACATTATCTTATGGAGAGACAAGCAGGTGGGAGAGATAATCTTAGCTTTATTTCGAAAGATTACAAGAATTATTTAAGATCCAAAAGAACAAGAGATATGAAAAAGGGGGATATAGGTGGCATGTTAGAATATTTGCATAAAATGCAATTTGAAGATCCTAATTTCTTTTATGCAATTCAAGTGGATGAAGATGATTTGATAACTAATATATTTTGTTCAGACACAAAGATAAGGAATGATTACTTATATTTTGGTGATGTTGTTTGCTTAGATATTACTTATAAGAAAAATGGTGAGGTTTGTCTACTTGCTTTATTTGTAGATGTAAAGCATCACAAGCAAACTGCAGTTTTTAGTGTTGCACTATTATATGATGAGACAACTGTTACATTTATGTGGTTGTTCGACACATTTGCTAGAGCCATACTTGAGAAAAAGCCTACAATTGAGAAAAAGCCTATAACTATTTTTATTGATCAGGATACGGCGATGGCAAAGGCATTAGCTTCAAGATGGCCTAAAACTCATTATTGACTTTATATCTGGCACATTTATCAAAACGCCACAATCCATTTAAGCGTTGTTTTTTCTCAATTTAAGGATTTTTCGTGAGATTTTAGCTTATTCATATATGATTTGAGGAAGAAGAAGATTTATTCAACTTATGGAATGAGATGTTGCAAAAATATGAACTTCAAGATAATGATTAGTTTAAATGTATGTTTCATATAAAGGAAAAATAGGCTTTAGTTTATAGATGTCAAATGTTTTGCACAGACATGACCACCCCACAAAGATGTGAGAGCATGAATAGCATTGCAAAAAGGTATGTAAGTTATCAGCATAACTTTTTACAATTTTTTAATCACTTCCAGAGGCTTATTGATGATCGTCAATTTAATAACTTGAAAGGTGATTTTACAACTAATGTAAACACTAATATTGTTAACACCAGTTCAAATTTTAAAGCATGCAACTAATGTATTTAAACCTAAATTATTTAAATGTTTTCAAGATCAATGGAATAATTCTCATGATTCTAGTTTTTGTCTTTATGGTGAAGATAGTACAATTAAAAAATATGAGATCACTCATGTAGGGAAGAGTTACTCTCATATGGTCAGTTATGATTCATCAAATGATGAAGTCCATTGTAGTTATTAGAAGCTTAAGTTTGCTAGCATTTTATGTTCTTATGTTTTGAAGGGTTTTACTTTGAAAAATATTTTGAGAATATCGATTCAATATAGTTTGAAAGGAAGGACACGAAAGCCAAAAACATGGTACATTGGTAGTAAAAGCTCCAAAATCAATGAAAGGAATTTGATCCTAAAATGTCATCAAGTATGAGGTACAAAGAATTGTGTGCCTCAACCATGCGATTGGTTACAAAAGTAGCAAAGAGGAGAGATACTTGTAAATTTGTGAAAGATCACCTTCTCAACATGTTGAAGATGGTTGATGAGATGTTGCAAGGTGAAGAATGTAACATCTCGTTATCCCATGTTAGGGGTTAGAACCCTAGAATAGTGTATATGAGAGATTGTTGAGAAGTTAGAAAGTATATTTTATGCTCATGCATAGTATATCATACATACACATGTGAATATTAATTATTCCACATATTAAAATGATTGTACATGTATTCAATGACATTTTTCGGGTATAACTGATTTATAAATGTGATTATATTGAGAATTGGGGATTATATGTATTGAAAATTATTTTAGTGATAATAATTGATGATCTAGAATTTTTAGTGAAATTTAGGAAATTTCTGAAATTTTAGGTATTTTTAGACAAGGAAAAATGTCAAGTGGTAAGACAATTGATAAATGGTAGTTGAAATAAGAGTCAAATGGTAGTTGAAATTTTGATAAATAACTTTGGGATTTATTGACAAGTGTCATTGAAAATTGGGAGACAATTGGAGTAAAAATTAGAGTTGATTGAATTAGTTAAATAAGAGAACCTAGTTTAAACCTATAGAGATTGGACATGTAGCAAGTGACAAGTGAAATAAGAGTCAAATGGTAGTTGAAATTTTGATAAATAACTTTGGGATTTATTAACAAGTGTCATTGAAAATTAGGAGACAATTGGAGTAAAAATTGGAGTTGATTGAATTAGTTAAATAAGAGAACCTGTTTAAACCTATAAAGATTGGACATGTGGCAAGTGACAAGTGTCACTTGCCAAGCCATGTCTTTATCCCACAAATCTCTTAATTACTTGGAAGACAATTAAATTGTCCTAAATCTTGCTTTCTTCTTCTTCTTCGTCTTCTTCCTTTCTTTCTTCTTCATCTTCTTCACGAATTTTCTCACCAATCTCCATTCAAGTTGAACTTAGCTCTCTCATCTTTCACTTACTGCTCTCACCTTATTGTCTTCTTCATTTGCCACAGGAAAACCTAAACCTCCTAACCTCCATGATGTTGTACATGGGTTGTATGAGAAGTTAGGGCTTCTTAGTTTTCTTAAAGAGTTTGAAGATTTTGAATCTAAATCAAATAAGTTATGCTTTAATCATCATGGGTAGTGTTAAATGAAGCTAATATGATGAGTAATTTGAGATTGATGACTTGATCATAAAATTATATATGTGAATCTGAGTGATGAAATGTGCATATAAATGTCTTGTTTATACATATAAGATGATTAACCTTTCATAAGTTGTTAACCTTTCATAAGTTGTTATAAAGATGACTTTGAACTTGAAAGATCATTAAAATGGTGTAGAAAGAAGTGCAGAAATTATGACTTGTAAATTGGATATTTATGTTATGTTTTCTTAGTATATTAAGTGAATTTCTTTGATTGTTTTATAGATGAATTAACATGAGTTTAGAGCTAACAAAAAGAAGATGAACTAATATGAGTTTAGAGTTAACAAAAAAGAGTACTATGGTGTTTTGAAATGAGATAAATTAAGGTGATATTTAGGAATGAAATGAAGGTGAAAAATGAAGTGGAACATGTGCAGAAAATTGAAGATGAATGTGTATATGAATATGTTCTATTTTGGTATGTAATAACGTGAATGTTAGTAATTGTAATAGAGATGAAGTAAAGTGATTTAAAAGAGAAAGAAAGGGGTAGTATAGTGTCTCAAAGTAAGGAGAATTATGATGATAGTTTATAGATAAAGGAAAGGTGACAATGGAGTTGAATGTATGCTGAAATATTGAAGAATGCATACACATAATTGATGTTCTATTTATGGGGTTATGATAAATAATCGTATATGATTTGTTTTGTTGATGTTTTGACTTAGAATGGAGGTGACAATGAAGAGGAATTGAAGTAGGAATGATAAGACATGCGAGAGATGTGTTTAATAACATACTTGGGAGGGGAAGGAGTAAGGATTTAGTAAACCAGAAAATGATGGTTAGATATATATATATATATTGATAAATCAAATGAGTAGAGTTTTTGTGGATTTTAATGCAACTAATATGGTAGTTGAAGTAGCAGGTAATGAAGTTGCATAAATGAATGTGACTATTGGAGAATTTGGTGTAAAATGATGTTAGTATATGTGTAGAAATCGTGGGAAATGTTGTTAAGTGAGATATGCTTCTCATATGTCCATTAGGCGAACTTCAGGTTTGCTGGGTGGACATTCTTGGGAATTCTGGTTCTCAGCTCTGTTCATGTCCGTTTGGAGGGACGTATGTCCACTGGGCAGACATTCTTAGGACACTTACATAAATATGTGATTTTGACCTTTTAGACGGCAAAATCTCTCTTTAGGGTCTTCACGGAAGTTATAGAACTAGAATTCCTCAACAAAATCATTCTAGAATGACATTAATTCGACATCCATAGAAAAAGTTATGATTTTGTCCCAAAATCATGTATATATATGTAAATTATTGACTTATTAATATTTTCCTATGAGGTATTTAGGCTTGAATGTGATCTTGAATGAGCCTAGTTGATGATGAATTGAGCGATTAAAGTAAGGAAAGTGTATTAGGTATTAAGGAATGATTTAAAGATGATGTTAATTGGTTATGAAATGCGTATTAAGGAAATGTACCCGAAATTGTCATTGAACATGCATTGTATATAATCTATATATACATATGTGCATAAATGAGTACTTATATAATTATGCAAATTTGTAATGTGTGTAAATGTAGGTTGCATGATATAGAAGAGCAATTAGAGCGACAACATTCATACATTGTCGGGACTTCGAGATAATAGCTATCTGGAGCAAACTGTGAGTAACCTAGATGGTCTCACTATGATTATTTGTTTTTTTGAATTATGTATTGAATTATTAAGTGATGTGTATGCACTGATTCTAGACATTGAAAGTCTGAGGAGTTTGATACATGAATAACATTGGAAGTACTCACTGAATGTGAATTTGACTGAATATGTGATTTCTTAACTTAAATGTTGAATACCAGATTAAGGTCCCAGACAAATGTGAATGAGACTATGATGTGATTGATTGAACATAATAATTGAATATGTGTGGTGTATTGCATTACATGAATGTATGAAAGATAAAGACAGTTGTGATCGGAGTCGCTAGTAAAAAGAGTTTAAAGCTCAGAACGTGGTAAGAGCCTCTGGCTCAATATGTAAAATGAGTCATATATCTCCAATGGATAAAGGAAAGTATTCATGAGCCCGATATCCACAATAGATACGGGATAGTGAAAAAGGCACTCAGTCACAGCAACAAAATAAACAAACATGAGTCTCATGAGCATTGCATATACACTTGATGTCTATACGAAATGAATGATTGTAATGTATTATTGAATTATGTTGAATGAGAAACGTGAAAATTGTGTACAAGGTGTTTTATGATGTTACATGATGATACTTGAAATGATATGAGCTATGTGATTACATAGATTGTTGTGTTATGTGATATGAGTCAACCATCAAGGATGGTTAACTCACAGAGTTTGCAAAACTCACTAAAAATACTTTTCAGATTCGAGAGAGACGATATAGCTTCTAAGTCAATTTAGAAGAGAACTAGTACTAATTTTGGATAGAAGACATGGCTCAAAGGTCGGTCAGCTGGGACTGAGGGATTTAGGTAAATTTTTGTATAATTCCTCATGTATGTAGCATGATCTATATACAGAGATGTAAAATCTTATTAGTTTTTGATAATGTACATATATGGATGTTGTTGTAAAGCTACAATGTACATATTGTTTAAGAAATGAAATGAGGAATTTCAGTTTTAGCCATGGTGATTCTTATGTTTTAATTTATGATGCCGTGAGTAAATGAAAGTGATGTAGTTGGTGCACCACTTCCATCGAGCATGTGCTTGAATGTCGGAAGGATATACAAGCACAAATGTCTGATGGGAATGGGGTGCCACAAAGAATTAGTTGATGAAAAGAACCTAATGTCACAAGATGAAGAGTTAACCCAATGCTTAAATCTTGAAATGAATCTCTTCAACCAATATGAGATTAATTTTAGTGAAAGGAATAAGATTAGAGATGTCCAAATAAAGACAAAACCTACGTCATGCAAAAGATTGAAGGGTGGCTTAAAGAAAAGTTGAAGGAAAAGAAAATATGTTAAAAAATGCAAGACTTCAGCAAATATTGCAGCTTCAACACCCATATCCTTTCCAATATTCAGGTTCTATTTTTGTTGATTTTATGTTTAAAACCTTTTAATGCATACTATTTATATTATGATTATTTCAAGTTTTTTTAGTTTAAACACTCTATTTAAGATTTCGAAAAAAATTCCCAAAATATGTCAATATGTCCACCATACCACATCTAATATTACATCAAGTTTAGGTTAGCTTTCAGTAATTTAAGATGTCGCATGTGTTGTTTTACTTGTTTTAATAGTTTTTTCCTTTTTTTATTATGACACATAACAAATGCATCCACTTGGTGTTTCTATGGATGACATAAGTATGACCTATACTCATCATCATTCTATGTCTAGAGACTTTGGATCACATTCTCAGGTATGTTTTGTAATATTGTCTTTTTGTAATCTATTAGTAATCTTCTAGTGATTTCAATTTTTTATGTCTGAACCACTTGGTTATGACATATAGCAAATGCAGCCATTTGGTGTTTCTATAGATAACACAAGTATGGTTTAGACTCATCATTATTATATATCTAACCCACATTTTCAGGTAGTATTTGTACTGTTGTCTTTTTGTAATATGTTAATAATATTCTAATGATTTGAATTTTCATTTTAGGCCATTTATGCAGAAAGAAATAAAGTTTTACTGTTAATATCTCACCTTCATTATGCAAATTACTTATAGTACTCTTTTTTACGTTTATTTCTTAATTTCAATTATTGAATTTGATGTTAACGTTACATTTTATTAATAATTATATTAATTAATTAAAAATGCAATTTTGATTGATAGGCACACCAAACATTTGGTTTTGACAATTTGGGAGTTTATGTTTGCAATGAGAAGTGTGGTTATTTTCTTCCATGCTTTGGTGGTATGCTTTGTATTTGTAAAAGAGGAAATAACAGTTAGTGAGTAATTGTTTATAGCATTATGTCCAAATGTCATTTTTTGTATATTAGAGGAGTCAAACTTTCAACCAATGTTAGCTTAAACTACGAATCTTAAACATCTTTTAGTTAGTTTTTGTTTTTATGCTGAAGAGTGGAGATAAAATGTTATTTTTGAAATGTTGAAGGCTTCTTTGTGTAAGACGATGTAATCTCTCTATTGTATCTTTTTTATTCTCAACATTCTCAGATATTTATTGTTGAAAGTAGGAAATTTTGAATCTTAGCATTGATTGTGTTGATCAAAAAGCATGCTATTGCTCTATTTATTTGTCGACTTAGCATTGCTATTTCTTCTATGAAAATCATTAGCCAGTTCTGATCTTTAGTGTAGAGATTAAGTTTGATGAATTTTTATTTAATACGCTCTTCTCTTCTGTTGAACAAAATTTTTTCTCTTTTTTTATTTTTACCATCTATTACATCAGCTTTTCTAGCATTTTTTCAAATAGTAAACAATCATCAAAATCATTCAAGGAAAAACAAGCAAAACAAATTCTCAATTGTTTGGACCATTAAACACTTTTGAGACGGAATTAGTGAAGTAATTATAAGTAATCTACTGCTAGCACTTTTGAGACGGAATCAATGGAGTAAATATAAGTAATCTACTGCTCTGTCAGTATTGTCTGACTAAAGAGTAAAAAATTAAAGTTTCTTTTTATTGCCACAGTTTTCTGATTTCATATTGAAACTTTCCATTGTCAACAAGCAAGACAAATTCTCAGTGCTGTCCATTTGGCTTCTCCTGAGGTTTTCGAAAATTCTTGAAGGTGGGTTAAATTGCTGTGAAATTGAAAAAAATTGTCTAGTTTGTAATTTACTGTTAAAGTTTGTTGTGAAGTTAGTAAAGACAACGAAGAACATCTGATTAGAGGGCTCGATTGTTTACATTTGAAACTAATACGACCCGCTTGGAAAAGATTTAGGTATTGTGCCGGATAGGCTGAGCTGATCATGGGAGTGTTAAAGTTTGAACCTTTTCGACTAGAACTTAACCCTAAGTAAGTGGCTATTAGCGAGAAAGTGGTGGTGAGGAAGATAGGGGGATTGAGAGAGAGAAGATAGAGTTAATGGAGAACAAGAACGTAAAAGATAAAGAAGATAGAGATCGGAGAGTGAGAGAGAGTAGATAAAGTCAATGAAGAACAAGAACTCAAAAGACAACATCTTACATTAAGTGGCTTGGCTTGAATTGAAGTTTAGCTACTTAATTTAAACAGTAAATACTCAACCGAATATCAGCTGTGAAGTTTTCGTTTTAAAAAAACTTTCAATAAGTTGAAATTTTGTAGGTATAAAGATAACATTTTTGTGATGGACAGAATTAAACAGAATAAGATTACAGAGGGATTCCGATGTAAACTTGGCAGATTTAACATTTTACTTTTTCAATATTAAAATGGCAGCATTTTAGTTTCCACAAAGAAAACTCTGGTTGACCCCTTACCCTGTGGTAAAAGAAAGAGGAAACTCTCAACTCAACCTACAAATCACCGAGTCAAAAACCACACGTAAAGTACGCATACACCATTAGCACCCACAGGATCAAAATCCAGCGGTCAGGATTACATCAGCATCGCACCCCATTTAACTGCGAAGAAAGAGCAAGAAAAAACACAAGTAAAACCGATTTGATCAAAAAAAAGCGGAAAAACCTTGAGAAACTGACACATGTCAGTCGCCCCACTCACATCTCCCGCGCTTCGCTCTCCTAAAAGTGGCAACAAATTCACCGTTACCCCTTCACTTACTCGCCCTCCCTTTCTCTCTGTACCTCTTTTTATTTTCTTTTTCTAATCTCTCTCTCTCTCTCGTTGAAGCGCCTCTCTCTCTTGGTGGATCGAAATTCCCAAAATCAGGAGATATAAAAAAAGAAAACAAATTTTTTGTCAAAATCCCCCAAAAAGTCCTACTCTCTCTTTTCTTTTTCCTTTCAACTCTCTCCCTCTCTCTCCTTTGTTTCGGTTATATAGTTTCAGGTCTTCGGATTTGCTCCTTATCTTTGTAGTTCGTTTCTACTTCTGTTAATCGAGGGTTTTCGACGCCGAGAGACTTTGTGGCGATTTCAGTCGATTGAATCTTGGGTAAAGAATTAGGATCTCAATTGGGGTTTGTTACCGTTTCTTCAATTCGATTCTATTTGTTGCTAATTCAGGTTCCTTCCCCACCCCCCTTTTTTTTTTCTTTTAATTGTTCTCTGGCTCTATCTCTTGGATGGTTCTCTATTCTTCAATTCATGTAGTTGAAAACCCTACTTCTTTAAAAAAAAAGGGGAAAAAAACACAAGTGATTAGTTGATTCTTTTATTTTCTATTGGTAATCTAGTATCCACTACGTCGTTTATATTTGTAATAGCTAATTTAGGGTTCTTGGAGCAAGAAACTCTATGAAATTTTTGGTTGCGTTGTTTTAGTTTGCTACCCGAAATTGAGGGTTTCCTTGTCAGATCTCTCTCGTCGCCCCTTTCCTCTTTTTTCTTTCTTTTCCACCTTTCGTATTCCTTTTTGGGTTTTTTTTTCCTTTCTTAGGGTTAAATCTCCGATCTTTAGCCTTTTGTTTCTCTCTCATTTTGGATTTTGCATACTGTATTGTTTTGTAAAAAAGATATTGGGCTTTGGAGTTTAGATATAATGGCCTTGAATTTTTCGCATCGACCTGTATTTGCACCGCATCTGCCAGAAGATAATCTGGTTGCCCCAATGAGGATTACGAATGGGTATCTTGTTGAGGGTATACCAGAAAGGGTTGACGATTGTTTCGACTATGGTAGAGAGAGGAGCGAACGGTGTGGCTCACAGGACTCGGTGCATAAGGATATTATTGATCTTTTGCCATCGGATCCGTTTGGTATGGATATCACTTCCACATTTACTGCAATTACTGGTTGGCTTGAGGATTTTGAGGTGGATTACAGTGGTTATGGAAGGGATCAAGTTGCCACAAATGATGGGAATTGCCAGTTCTTTGCTGGGTTGAATTTCTTTTGGAATAATGCATTGAGGTTCAAAGCATTCCCTGGGCACATCGGATTTGATCATAAACAAACTTTTGTGGCCGGATTTACTGGTGACTGTGGAGAAGAGAGTGGAGGAGGTTCATCTGGCAATTCTGGTCTTAGATGTCCGTGTGATATGGATATGGATATGGATATAGATATGGATATGGAAGATGTTTTGAGTTTGGGGACTGAAATCATGGACAACAAAAATTTTGATCTTTTGAATGTGAGAAGTGAAGTGTTTCATGAGGTTTCTGGCTTCGGTTCTGATGAAGATGGAGAAGCTCCTCATACAGCGTTTGGCTTTGCCCTGGGTTTCCTGGGTGTGCGGGATCTTTTGGTTGTTGAAGCAGTTTGCAAATCACTACGAACTACGGTTCGAAGTGATTCACTTTTATGGAGAAGTATTCACATAGACCAACCATTGAATGAGAAGATTACTGATGATGTTCTTTTGCAACTAACGAATAGGGCTCAGGGTAACCTCCAGTGCCTGAGCCTGGTTGAGTGTCCTCGGATCACTGATGATGGATTGAAGCGTGTGCTTGAAGGTAACCCAAGACTAACCAAGGTGAGTTTTCCATGACCTTCATCATTTTAGTTCCTAAAGTCTTATTTGTAGTTGTTGAATCTTTGAAAATCAGGTTGCTTGCTTTTCAATGCTTGATTCTCCAGATGATGTTGGATCATTGTGATTTAGAAGTTAACATGTCTTCTAGCAAGCCTTATTTTTCTGGTGCATGTGCATAACTGGTCTTCATTTGATGTGATTCCCATTGTGATGTTGCCCCTATACTATTATCAACATTGTTTTCTCAAGCCTAGTGTTGAAAAATATTGCTGTAGATGAGAGTAACTTGTGAATGAACATTTTGTCGCGTAGGTTCATATACTATTAACTGCTTCAGGAATAAGATGTCCAGAAAGTGGACAGTTTCTTACTTTCTTAGCATGTTTTATGGATGTTAGGCACTTACCATGTTTGTGGTTTCTTTGTTTGTTTGTTCCAAAACACTAGTCTAAAATCAAGAGAGCAGTTAAAAGGGGAACAAACTTACTGATGTATGTGATTTTCTTTTCTTTTAAGCATCTTCCTGTTGGTTAGTGGACAAAGATTGGAACTAGAAACAGAAGAAGGGCATGATCTAAGGGCTGAACAGGCATAGCCCTGTTTTCCTTTAATGATAAATGCAATGCTAGGGCCCTGCCAACCATTAGTGACATTGCGTTGGGTAGAATTCTTGGTTAATTAGTTTTCATATACCCTTTTTTTTTTAAATTGAAAATTGTACATTGCTGTATATTTATTTTCACAAGATACAACCTTTATTCCATTTTGCAGCTGAGTGTACCTGGATGTACAAGACTCAGCATTGAGGGGATTGTGAGCAGCTTGAAGGCATTCAAGATTGTGGCTATACAGGGTATAAAGCATTTAAGGATTGGGGGACTATATGGTGTAACTCAGAAACATTTTGAAGAGTTAAAGTGTTTGCTGGGGATAGATAACCAGGTACCCCAGAATGCATGCAAGCCACTTTTTTATCACAGAGGTAACTTTTATCTGACTTGTGAGGATGACCGTCCAATAGATATTGAAATGTGCCCGAGATGCCAAAACCTGAGGCTAGTCTATGATTGCCCCGCTAAGACATGTCAGGGAAAAGAACATCCAAGTCAGGTGTGCAGGGCTTGCACTCTTTGTATAGCAAGGTGTGTTCAGTGTGGCCGTTGTATCAATGACAGTGAATATGAGGAAACATTCTGTTTGGAGTTGCTTTGTTCTGATTGTTGGAAGCACCTTCAAAAATGCCAAGAGAAGCAGGATAGGAAGATTGACGCACCCAAATTCACCGCTCTTCATGAGTCTATCTGCAACATCAATATTCATGGCTAGAGACAGTTGTTTGCACATCCTTTGGTTTATACCATTGTTCAGAAGAGCATAACTGGTCAAATTAGAATCTAACAAGAGCATGTGGGGGGCAATCATGCCCCTTCTGTCTTTTTTTTCGCTTTCTGAGTCTGCTGTTTGTCTTGGGCGTTGCTGGATGTTAGTTGGCTGGGGTGCATTTGCGATCTGCTGTGCCTGAGATCATGGCTTTGTGTAGGAAAAATAGTGAAAAAGAAAAAAGAAGAGATGAGATAAACTAAAAAAAGAAATAAAAGGAAAATAACAGGAAGCAGATGAACAAGGGCTTGAGTTCTTTCACTACCTCTCCACAAAATTGTCACCGGAGCTCATCTCCTGGTCTTATTTGACATGTCAGAATCAGCGCCTAGGATGGACGTAGGTGTTTCTGGTGTCCCAAGTGGAGTGTACGTCCTTGAACATTGGGAAACGACTCTCCAGTTATATATGAGATCAGTCATTGTTCTAATCAAGTGGATAATTTCTGCATCAAAGTTGGAGACTGATTTATTCACTTTTTCACAGAAAGTACATTGTTTTGTCGAGCTGCCTGAGGAGTGAGTTTTCACTCCCTTAACGGCATCCCATGAGAGAGATCCTGCTGTTTAACCATTATTGTTCTGCAGTGCATGTCTTGGGTGGAGCTCCTGTGTTTTCTTAGAGCTCTCTGATATGGGCAAAAAAAGTTTAAAATCTACGTACTTCGAGTGCCGATGTATTGTAGTTCCTGTTATGGCCAGTTTCATGTGGCTTCTAGTTTACTTATGTGGAAGGAACTGTGTTTTTTTTTCTTTTACCTACCACGAATGTTGTGTAGCATGCTTTGACAGCTCTAGTCTTCATGTTCCTTTCTTTACGATAAGGAGCCTCGGACTTGAGCACTTGTACTTCCTAATAAATAAAAGGATGAATAAATTTAACTAATAACGTTAATTTGGCCCTGCTGCTAGATAACTATATGGCCAAAAATTGGTAGGATTATCCATGAGCACTCAAGAGTAGCATGTGATTAGGGTACCGGAGAGAACGCCATGGAATTATCAATAACGATCTACTGGAAGAAAGAAGAAACTGAAGGTGTCCCGGTTGGAGTAATGATATGCAATGGTGTTAAGGCCTCGGGTTTTGGAAGAGAACACCATGGAATTATCAATAGTGACGGACTGGAAAGAAACAAAAAGAAAACATTTAGAAATGACCTGGTTGAGGAGTTGATATAAGACACGAAAGTTAAATCCTCTGGTTTTTTGGATTTTTGTTAGTTGAGAAAATGTCATCTGTTCTTTTTAATGGGTTGAGAAGTAATTGAGGAGGCAAGACTGTTGGCAGCAGAGCCTAATGTTTTGTATTGACACTAAATTGTTTTAACATGCCATGGGTTGTTTCCTTTATTCTTTGAAAAATGTCGTGGTTGTTTCTTACTAAACCTTAGGGGCGGACATTTGCAAGGACAGCGTGAAAGAATGCTCTTCTCGAACGTGATCATCCTTGGAACATTTCAGTCGTGAAAATATACATCCAAACAAAGTGGCAGAACATGAATATAATAATTATTGATTTTCGCATACTCGTTATTAGTCCTGGTCAAAATTAATCAGTGCATATAATCATCCCTTTTATAAGGAAGCAATTTTACTATAGATGTTAAAATCAACCCGGCCTGTGGCCTGTCTTATTATAGATTGTTACTTATAAAATGACGTTGTTTTTGAAAATTTTTTAAAAAAATATATGACAAGTTGGGTTGTCCAGACCTACTTGTGACCTGTCGACTTACAGGCCAAGCCAGAAACAACCTGAATCTGACACAACTCATTGATATTTCTAAATTTTATTGATTATTCTAAACGTAATCCTCGTGAATATTTCTAAATTTTACTGATTATTCCAAACCTAATTCTCGTGAATTAGTCTTGGTATTATATTAAATTTGTAGATAAGCATTTCAGACACCCGACGTGAACATGTCTAAAGGCATACGAGAATCTGCCGTTAAAAAAATAGTTTAATTCAAGAGTACATTTCGATGCAAAGCCGTTAAAAAGGTACGGTGTTCGCTATTGTTAGTAGCCAATTTTATCCTAATTCAAGGAAATATTTCTTTGATTGGTCATTTGAGTTCTTACAATAAGTTTAGCTATTCTTGGGTAGATATATATATAAGACCTGCATACCTGTAAAAATACCATTTTATTGTAAGGACAATTTACGGTTGATCATAGTTTTTTTTTGGATATTTTTAAATGAATTCAAACAAACCACGTTGTGAATTGTGATTTGGATGGAATTGGGTTGTTAAGGTCTCCTTTTTGCAATCGAGTTATAGGATGAGAAACTAAGAAATCATCCTATTATTTTGGTAACGAAAGATCTTCGGCTTTGAGTTTGACGACTTATGGCGAAATTTGTTGAGGGCTTGTTTAAAATTTATACAAAAAAAGAACCAAGTTACTTCCTTTATCCCATTGCTCCATAACTGTAAGTTAACATGTTCACTAACTACTTGCCTACTACTAGCACAAAAACATAATCAACAAAACCACTAAAGGAATATGATTTTGACAAAATTAATAACAAACATATCCCAACTGGAATCTAGACACTCTAAGTCGTCTGGTCAAGTCTAAATCACTTTGCTTTGCCATGTCATTGGTAGAATTTTCCTGTCCATGGATCTGTACAATGGCTCCCAACTCCATTAAAGCGAGTGATTGTCAGTAAGCAGAAAAGAAAGAAACTAAAACTTAATAGCAATATAAGGATGTGGAAGAGAAAGTAGATAAGCGTATTTTGAGAATTTATCAACCAAAACCAACAACACAATTTTACTTTAGGATGTAGGCAATCCTTTTAAAAAGTCTATGGAGATTTCAAACCAATTTGAAAATAGCAATAGTAGAGGTTGCAATAACCATCGCTTCCTTTAGTTTGCGCAGAAGCCTGGGAAGCCTCGTCTATCCATTGACTATAATATTTCTCCAGTTAATGGCAACACTTTCCTCTGTTATTAGATTGCTTCAACCAAGGAAGCATCTAGATTTTTCTAGAAATAGTTGATGAGCCTTGAGAATGTTGAATATTGTTAAAGATACTGCACTATTTGGGTTTATCTGTTCATTATCTTCAGATAACTCTTATCCTCAGTTAGTTTTTTAGCTATATTTTACGATAATATTTGTATCTATCGTTTACTGATACTTCGACATATTCTTGTAATAGCTTTGTATATATATATTTGAAAAATCGAAGGGGGTTAATTAATTTGCAGACTATCCACAAATTATTTTTCGCACAATTAAATCAAAAATCACTAATGCAAAATAATGAAGACGTCGACGTTTGGTAACGCAGTTCGGCACATCTTGCCTACGTCTGCGGGGCCCTCACCTAGCTTAATAACTTTCACGAAGGTACAATAGATTTACTCAAGACTTTACTGAGCCGACACCACTCAACCCTTGACACTATCCCTCAATCTCACTTCCCGTGAAAGAATTTCACACCTAATAGTACGACCGCCTCATACTAATCTCAACAGAGGATTTGTCTAATTACTTTCACTCAAAGATAATAATAAATCAAACAGAAAAAGACAACTTCCTAGATCTGAAATTATTCAGCAATAAAAGACCAAGTTGCTGCACTCTACAACGCCCATTCTTCAGCAATTAAATTGATATATGCTGCAAACAGTGAACTCCTTCAATGACACATAACAACAGCATCTGCTCT
>JANVCQ010000001.1:6565757-6582142 GCA_025531925.1 Erythroxylum plowmanianum
TATTTAAATTTCAATCCAAATCACCTGAAATAATTTCTTAACCAATTCTATACATTTTATTATTATCAAAACATAAAAGGATTTAATTTTTCAACCACCATTGGTCCAACAAAAAGACTTACATATCCATTAATGGTAGTTTGGGAAAGCTCCATTAGGGGGCTATGTGATACTCTTGTTAACCCACAAAGGAAATTTATCCTTAGGTTCGCCTCCATTGAAGAAACTAGTAAGGTTATTAAAGCTTGTACTTAGCATATTAAGGATAAGCCTATTAGTTTGTATAAGTGGCCTCTAGGAATGAAAATGGAACAAATGTAGCTTAAACATATGCCATTGTGGATCAATATTCACCACATTCCTATTAAATATTGTTTTATAACTGGCCTCAGTTACTTGACAAGCTTTATTGGGATTCCTCTTTACTTTTATTAAAAAGGATTGGATTTATGAGGCTTTATGTGCATGTGGAAATATTCTATAGCTTTCCAGATGCTATCCCCTTATGCCATTGAATAGAAGTAGGGAATTGGTGTAAGATGCTATTTAAGTCTCTTACCATTGGAAATTATCACCCAAAAAATTTGACTAGGAATTAAGGAGTAGGAAACTCTTCAATCTAGGAGAATATATAGTGAACTAATAGGCCTATTGCTATGGGGGATCCACCTTTAGTCTATTGGGAAATGACCTATCCAATGATTACTCTAATGTTGATAACTTGAAGAGCATAAAGCTAAGGAATATTCTATATGATACGATTAACAATGTGATTGACAGGGAAATTTCTATAAAGAAATCTAACGTGACACTTTGAGGCTATAATGAACTCTTTCAAAGAGTTAGGTGACAATAATAGTTAGCCCGTGGATGTTGGTGTGGTTCTTTAGGCAGTTGAGGTTATTTCCCATTTGACTCCACAAAGATTGTCTCTAATGATCTAAGTCTAAGTATGGTTGTAAGGGATGTTAATATGGACCTGAGGATTTAGGAAGTTAAGCCTGACGATTCTCCACTCATCTTCTAAGGCCTAATATGATTGATGAACCTATTCCTCTTTAAATTGATGCTGGAAGTTATAAACCATTTATTCTATTTACTAAAAAGAGGCCTAGGACATGGATGTCCATTAAACGGACCTTCTCAGGTGAAAAAAGGACCTCTTGCCTCACCAATGTCTGTTAAATGGACAAGTATGTCCGTTAAACAGACCTTCTCTAGTGGAAATGGTTTCCAAGCCAGTTTATGTCCGTTAAACGGACATGGATGTCCATTAAATAGACATTCATGGGACAACTTCAGTAAATTGCAATTTTTGACCATTTTAAAGGCAAAATCTCGCTTTGTGGTCTTTATGAAAGTTGTAGATCTAGAATTATTCTTTAAAATAATCTAATAATTACCTCAATCCAAGCTTTATAGAAAATGTTATGCCAATTATCCCAAGATAGGTACAGTATGATTGAGGATATAAACACGTTGGATTCTTTTGGCCATAACTTCCTCATCCAACCTCCGAATGAAGTGATTCTTGAAGAAATAGCTTCCTAACACATTTATCTATCTCTCAATGAAAATTGGGATCTTTTAGAGTTGTTTTGAGAAAGTTTGATTGAGAGAAAGTGAGGAGTCAGTTGGGAGACCATGTTTGAGGTATGTACACACTTTGGATTTTTAAGCATAACTTCTTCTATAGAGTTCCAATTGAGATAGTTCTTGCTGCAAATTAAACTAGAAATGTGTAGCTACAATTTTTTTGAAGAAGTCAATTATGATTTTTGGTGATTGACTAGTGTGGGCACACCACCCTTGTGAGATGACGACCAAAGAGGGTTCTTTGGAATAACCCTACAAGGTTATCAACTCAAGGTTTATGACTCCGGATGTTGGGCTCTGAAAACGGGGTCCAACAATTGGGCTAATAAAAGCCTTAATTATGTAGATAGAGCTAAACTAATCAAATCAATCCTTAATAACTTGCTTGACTATTAGATTTCTCATATGGCACTAGGTAGGAGTATCATAGAGGGCCTAGAAGAAATTATAAGGAATTTCCCCTAAACAAAGGATGCTTTTTAGAAGCCTCATGCTAAGGTGAAACAGAAAGATGTTGGCTTGCTTAGGAGGAGCGTGGGTTAGGTGTCTAGCCTATCTAGCTAAGTAAATGTATGACTTGTTAAAAAACACAAGAGGATCCTCATAGGCAAGGAATCTCTTTAGGTCAAATGGATTTAATCTCACTATCTAGAAAACAATAATGTTTGGGAGATAAAACCTCATATTAATTCCTTTTGGAAAATAATGTATATTTTGAAATTGAGAAGCAAACTATACCATGAAATCAAATATAACATTAGTAATGGCAAGTTCACCTAGCTTTGGTTTGATAATTGGTCTAATATGGTGCCTCTCTACTTGATTCTCCAAGCTTTCCTTTTGAGACTCATGATAAAGCAAAAGCCAAAGTCTCTGAGCTTGTTAATGATAATAAATGGTATGTCAAACAAAGTGGCTTCTAGTTCATCAAAGATAGTTTGCCTAGCTATCCCCCAATTAACAGAGATAGGATGCTATCTATCAAATTAGACACTCTATAGCTTGCTTCATAATATGTCGTGTTATCAAGTCTTTAGGAACCCTATGCCTGAAGTCCATTAAAAGAAACTGGTATGGAATTATTGCACTCCTCCTAAGATTTCTTTTATAGTTTGGTTTGCCATTATATCTTTTATTTGTCAACTCTAGCACAATGATGATGAAAATAACGACCATCTCTTTTTTAAATATTCTTTCTCTTAGGGATTATACTCCTATGTCCAACAACTGAATGACAATTTCTTTAATAGGATAGCTCATAACTATTAGTAGAGTAGTCATTTAAGACGTTGTACTTGAATAATGCTAATTTTCTTATTACAAGGACATTGTTTTGTGCTACCATTTATGTTACATGGAAAGTATGGAATGAATATATTTTCATAGGGAAAGTTTTATGTTCAAATGCCTTCTACTTTAAAACTTTATATTGGATTAGAGATATCATTAAATAGAATGTCATCACTACTTTAATCTCCTTAGCATTCATCATTCAACGTCTTTTGTAGGAAGTAATTCATCATCTTCATCATAGGGAGAAAACTCTTAATCCTTTTGAGCATTTAACCTTATAAAATTATGAATGGCCATTAAAGCTATTACAATTTCAACTTGCTTTAGAAAAGGAAAACTGGGCATTTGATGTAAAAATTTTCCACCTATTTTTCCAAACACAAATGTTCTTTCGATTGTGCATCTTAAAGAAGAATGTGCATGATTGAATATTTCTTTCTTCCCTCTTGGAAGACCAGCACGTCGAAAATTTGGACGATGATACCTCTCACCTTTTTATGGTCCTAAATAACCTTACAGGTAAGGATATCCTGCATGTACCATATAATATTTTCCTACATTCTAAATCAAAAAATAAATAAATAAATAACTACTGAATTATTAAGAATAAATAAAAAGAATGTATAAAGGTATCTGTCACAAACCTCTAGGTGGGATGAGGGAAGTGTAATATATCATTACGCAAAGCCTCTATAAAAATTTGAGCATCATGTGATGTGCGCCTTCCTAACTAGCCTAAGCAAAAGTAAAGCACAATCAAAATCATATACAACCATTACATTTTGAGTTGGAATGCCTATTTTCATAATATATTTTATTTGATTGGTCCTTAGAACTACAATTGGTATAGGTGTTCCATCAATTGCTCCAATGTAGTCTTTAAAATAAGACCAATACCTTCTATCATCTTTATTTTGCTTAGTATTTCTCTAAAAGTTGGATCTTTTGGTTTTATGAAATCAATCGACATACGTGAAACAACCTCTAATACTATTTCAAACTATCTAGAAATTGTTTCACCATAATGTTGAAATCTTTCTTGAACTATTCTATTGCAAAGTTCATGACTTAAAGTGATAAAAAACATAGCTACAATCTCTTTTATTGTTACTTTTGTATCTTTCTTTAATCCATATAACTCATTCAACAATTTACATAATTTGATAAAAACATCCTTTTCCATTCTACATTGCTGATGATATCTATCTCTATGGCCATTGAGCATCTCCATTACAAACATCCATCTAGTGTGAGGGGATGTTCTACATGGTTTTTTTAGTATAATATTTAATATAATGGTTTATGGTTAGTACTACTCTAGTTTGAACCGTATGAAAAATTTCTTCTTCAATCTCTTCATTATATTCATAATTATTATCTGAATCATTATCAAAAGATAACATCTGTGTCAAAATATATAAAAATAAATAATAAACTTATTATATGACAAGGTAATATAGCAATAATCATAACACAATAATAATAAAGTATAATTTAATTCTTTACAAAAAAATTAACCAAATAGAACTCCAACACAACACGTTACAAGTAGCAAATTCCAATACAACATATTACAAGTAGTCCAATATTAATAACCAAATACATGTCTAATTCATTACAAAAATCACAATCATTTCATTTTCTTAAGCCATTTGATTTGAAGATCAACACCCTTAAGCGTAGCAAACATCTCTTTATTTTCCTTCTTCAAAAATAATTTTGTAGCTAACATAAAAAGCTCACCTCTCCTATCTATTTCATTTATACTTCGTAAGATGTCCATCACCTTAGAAATGCTATAACCAGGTTCATCTCTTTTAATAGAGGTTACTGAAGTTCTACTCTCTGCTACATCACATATACGGTCCAAATGTTTGCATAACCTTTCTGTTGCTCTTGTTCTAGTATCATGTTTCTTTCTTTTTTTCCCTTTCCTTTTATAGAAGTTCCTAGAGTTGGAGTTTATGAACCAATCTCATTATTAATATTTTCAATTTCTTGATTGACAGTAAAGTCTTCAAAAAAGTTATCATCAATATTGGTATCAACTAGGCTTTCTCTAGATGGCACATAAGCATCATTTGGTATAAAACCTAAAGAACGTGCCCAAGCTCCTTTCCTGTAGCTGTAACATCTTTAAATAAAATATTCAGCTGCTCAATATGTTTCAAACCTTTAGTTCAAAATTTGACAACCTCGAGATTTTCCTACAATAATATTGTTTAAGTTATTAAACTATCAAGTAAAATTAGAACATTATAAATCTAAAGCTTAAATGCCTACCTTCAATTTCTTTTCCCACCATTCGTCACTTGCATCAATAGTTTGATTAGTAGGATCTCATCCTAGTTCAGTTTCCTTACCTACTAAATTTGTCCAAAGATGTCAATCCTTTTTTAATCTATCCTATTTATTCTTAAATTGTTTGTATTCATTATTCTTCTTAGTTTCATGAGCAAGCTTTGAAACTATATTTTTTTATCAAATCTTGTTAAAGTGACTATTTGGTCGATTTCTAGCTAATGTCTCTTCCACAAAAATTTTGATTAGAGTTTCAAGAGTTCTATCATTCCACTCTACTTTAATTCTTTTTTTCAATTTATCCCCATCTTGAATATCGTGACTTGGATTTGACATTTTCTATCAACAACAAATGATCCAGAAAACAAAATCTCCACTGCATATAACAATTAATTTAGCAAGTATAAGAATGATATAGACAAAAGCATAATAAGCATTAAATGTTTTGTGAACTTAGCATTAAAAACATAACAAGAATGACATAGACAAAAGCATAATAAGCATAACAGTTTGATTATTTAATGCAAAAGAGGAAAGATGATTGTAGTTTTCTAATGCATAGCATTCTGATCTATAGCAGTGATCAATCTCCTCAAACAAATCTTCTTGAAGGTCAGGGAACACAGAGTGGTGCCCACATTGACATAATGGGAAATTTTGCTTTAGTTTAGGCATTATGAGGGTGGCAGCTGGAGCTAGTAGAGAAGATTTGGGAGGTGATCGAGTTTATTAAGATATCTTTAATTGATTTGACAAGATCAACCTATAACCATAATTACTAGTGGTATGTGGTTCCTCATTATGGTGAATCAAAGTGTAAAGTTAAAGTTTAGATTGCAATTTTCTTTTAATCATTGCCATCATTCGTTTTCTACATAACTTCCTATGAATTGTTTTCCACCTAACTTCCTACCGTAGTTATATTGTCTTAGAGTTTGCTTCTTTGCTCGGGCTTCGAACTGTGATACCAATGTAATTTTCTGTTTCTTTCCCATATACCCTAAAGAAAGAAATGATCTTTCTGCAAGTTTCATGATCTGCTTACGAGAATGTAGCACTCAAGTTTTGTTCTTGTTGTGATACTAATGTATGGTTTTGGAACTTATTCATCTTTTTTCATGCAGAGACATGGCTCCTGGGAACTTCTTAATGATCTAAAGGAAACAGCCAACTATGGGACTTGTGCCTCTTCTCTCCTATGCCTTCCCCTAAATATCATACCATCAAACAAGGCATCTTAATACTTTTGCATAACCATAAGTAAGCCAGCAATGCTTTGGGTGCAGGTCTAGAAACATTGTGGTCCGAGTTGCAATAGTGATTAGTTATTTCTTAGATCTATGGTTCTTATTTATTTAAGTACAACCCGTATCTTGGACTATTTTTAGTGATTCTTTTTCCAAAAAAAAACTTGATGCAGAGATGAAGTTCTTATATGTTTAATGATGTTGGAGTTGCAGAACATGTAATTCCTATAATCACCATGAGCTAAATATGTTTTCTTTTAGTTTAGAGTTGCTAATCTGTCAAATTATTTATTTAAAACACGTACTTGACATATTAAGATGGTGAATCACCTGACAAACTAGATTTGACCCAAGTGATTGAAAGTCCATTTTTGCCCGAGTCTTCTAATATTGGAAAGTTTTTTAACCTTATTGAACATAATGAACTAATCAGTCTCATTATTAACCATACACAGAAAATGGAAGGTGGAAGAATGAACAAAGAGGTTACTGATTTGGACAAAACATAACAGAAACAATGTAGAACAATGGGAAGATAAAGAAGGAGAGAGCAGAGAGTGGTGGAGCAGTTGGGGTTGACGTACGTTGAAGAAGAAGAAAAGGCAAGACTGGTTCTATTAATGTAAACAGTGGAACCCCCGTAGACGACGGAGTTCTAATGGAGGAGGTGCTTAGCAGCTTGGAAGACGGTACAGGCAGCCACAAACTGTTGCGTCAAGCCTTCAAGATATTTGATGAGGATGGAAACAGATCTGTAGATGCGGTGGAGCTGAAAAGAGTGCTGTAGTGCTTGAGACTGGACAAAGGTTGGGATATTAAAGAGATTCAGAACACGTTGAGAGTTGCATACTTGAATTTGGATGGCAAGGTTGATTTTAATGAGTTTGAACTGATGATGACTTAAGAACATATGCAATTGTATATAATCATTCTCACCAAAAGAAATTGAGAGTTAAAATTCAATTACATAAAAGCTTATGCAGGCGCTAAGCAATAAAGTTCTTGAATCTTTTCTTGTGAATAACATGATTACTAAAGCAAACATTGATACTAATTAAAAACATGGGATGGATCGCTGCTTATGATGTGGGGAGACAAGGACAACGTGTCCCTGTCTTCCTTTTTTGGGAGGAACAATAAATCTTATCCCTGTCCACCGGAGACAGTGGATAAAAATTTAGAGACAGTAATCAGACGCTCACGGGGGCAGAATTTTTAGGTCCTGTCTACTATCTCCACTCAGGGGGATAGTAACCAAACACAGGGTAAGAAGACAATTAGCAGACGACACAACCCAAAACACCCACACAATAATCCCTAATATTCAAGTTCAATGGACGCAAACCAAAAACTACAAATCATGCCAGAAATTACAAATCAAAAATTAATCAAAAGGCAAGTTTTGTTCACTTGTGATGGATTTGCAAAACAACTATGCAAAAGATTCCCTTGAGAAAATGAATGTGTATCTTAAGAAGTTCTCTTGAGAAGATGGGTGTGTCCCTTAAAAAGTCGGTGGTCACTTTTTTCCTTGTGAAAATGAATTTGCAAAACAACCTAAAGAATCAGATCTTAATATTGAGGTAGATCGAAAAAGCAAAAGACGAAAATTGAAGAAGAAAAAACTGAACACAAAAGACCAGGGTGCTTGTTTGCGATATAAACATTAATGTTGGAAAAATGTCTACTTGAGAAAGCTAAAATGAGGAGTTTTTTTTTTAAAGCTCCAAATTTGAGCTTCTTAAAAAGTTATATTTTAGCTATATATTAAAAAAAAGTGTTTTTCCAGTTTACAGTCAAACACTCGTTTTAAAAAGTTTTTGTAAAGAAAAAAAGTGATTATTCACTCTCCAAAAGTTCATTCAAACAAGCACTTAACTAACTTGTAGCTTAGGCTTTAAGATTAGGTATAAAACTCTTTATTTATTAAATTATTTTATTTATTTTTTGAATTCTTCCCATAAATACTCATTCCAACCTTTACTAATTATATTCAAAGACTCAAAGATGTCAATCTCTTCCTTTCTTTTTGTCAATAAAAAATAATGAAACCCCAGAGCGCAGGTGAGTTGATAAGGGACTCTCCTGGCTTAAGTGAGGTCACGGGTTCGAACTGTCCTCATGTATGCAGCCGTTTAAAACTTGGGACCAGAGCTTTGCCTCCCACAAGGGACTTACCCGGCTCGAACGAGGATTAGTCTGGGTGTGGATGGCTTAAAGATGTATTTCCATAATTGGGACCCTCCTAGAACACCTCATGGACAAACAAAAAAAATAATAAAAAATAATGAAATTAATACTGACTCTATAATTATAGAGCCTAATGTATCTGGATTAAAAGGAAAGGGAAATTCATAACTTCATAAATTAAGGGAAAATACAAAACTAAAATGGTTGGGAAAGAATTGGATGATGAAACTAAAACGAAAATGCATAGAATCTATAGAAAGATTCAAAAGGCCGAAAGCACCAAACATGAGAGTGCGAGAAAAGGAAGGACGAGTCCACTTCAACTCAATCCTTCCCCAATTTCTTTGCCGTTGATCTCACACAAAGCTCTTACGTCACGCGCTCTCTTGTTGCCTCTGCGGCTCTGCCCCATCTATGTACATCCCTCTCTTTCCCTCTGCTAAATCCTCCAAAAAGGGCCCAAAATTACTGTCTTTAACTGAAATGATTGTTTCTTTTTCCTTCTTAATTACTGTTATTTACAGTTATCTCTGAATCCAATCTCTTGTTGAATCTCAAGCGGTGGCATTGATGGTTTCTTCCATTCTTCTACTGGCAAAATATCGCTTTCTTTAACAAATTTTTGTCAGTACAAAACCCAGAATCCTAGGAACTTTCTGTAGGAAGAAAGTTTTGAGCTTTGACTGGAAAACCCATCATTGAGCAACCATGTATTTGTCTGAAAAGCCCCGGCCCCTCGATTTCTACAAGGAGGAAGTGACACCCAGCAGCAGGGACAACATGATTATCGAAGTTGTTTCTTCCAATGGCGATTTACCTCCACATCAACACCATATTCACAACCCACATCACCATCACCACCAACAGCAGCAACAGCAACAGCAGATGATTCTCGGAGACAGCAGTGGAGATGATAACCATGAAGTGAAAGCGCCTAAGAAGCGAGCAGAAACATGGGTCCAAGACGAAACTCGAAGCCTAATTGCGCTCCGGCGAGAAATGGACGGTCTTTTCAATACTTCGAAGTCAAACAAGCACCTCTGGGAACAAATATCTGGCAAGATGAGAGAGAAAGGGTTCGATCGATCTCCAACTATGTGCACCGACAAGTGGAGGAACTTGCTTAAAGAGTTTAAAAAGGCTAAGCATCAAGATAGAGGAAGTGGATCAGCGAAAATGTCTTATTATAAGGAGATTGAAGAGATTTTGATGGAGCGGAGCAAGAATGCACAGTATAAGAGTCCTACCCCTACTTCTAAAGTTGATTCATACATGCATTTTGCTGATAAAGGTAGCTGGGAATTGGTGTTTTTTGACGTTTTTAGATTCTTCTGCTGATTTCCATGAAGTTGCAACTGCATTGTTTGAATCAAGTGATTCCTTAGGGGTCGTTTTTGACTGGAATAAATATAGGTTTTCTAGTTCTGACTCTTCTGATTGTTATTTATATTAGAATTGCTACATTTGGGTGCTCTCTGGGTTGTAGAATATGGGATTTAACCTGTTATGGAATACTTGCTGGGAAGCTAAATTTGATCCGACTAGAACAGCAACTAGGAAAAGCTATAGAAAACGCTATCATGACCTACTCAAATGTTTCCATATGGTTTTGGACTCTGAAACAACGGTTGACTGGATTTAGAGTGTACAACCCGAATAAAGATTGGGAATACGCAAAACTTAAGTTGCAGGTTATAGATGTTAAAATCTTCTGTTAAGATTACTGCTGGGTAATTTCTATGATCAGAGGTTTTGAAAATCAGGTGTTTTATCCATTGCATATAGCGGCAGAAGGAAACACTGGAGCTTTGTGCTATGGATGCTAATATGTTGTGCCTTCTGACCATTGAGAAATTTTATTTTAGTTTAAAGATGCTGTCAAAATTTAAATTTCTGTTATGGCCATCTAATAATACGTCCCTTGGGATCTCAATAATGGAATATATGACCTTAAAATTACAGTTGCATAGCTGGAAAATATGCATTTAGTTTAATTAAAAGGTTGGGTGATCTCTCATTCTAAAAGCTAACTGGATTGCCACCATGGCACTTGTTCTGGGACTGCTATTGGATGTTCATTCTGATATGTGACACTGGCTGATCTTATCGTCAACATTTATCAGACATCTGTTTGAATTTGACAGGGTTTGAAGATACAAGTATCTCTTTTGGACCCATGGAAGGTATGTATCTTATTGGCTTCAATATGCCGTGCCACTGTTTGCTAGTTTGTCACCTAGTAATCTACTTAATGAACACAGGTTTCTTCCCTTTGTCTTATGCAATGATTTGGCTTTCTTTTTATATGTATTTCTTTTTCAGTTTGAAGTTAAGGAAGGGTTTATCCACATTCGAGTTCCTTGTATTCAAAGTATATTTGCCTTATCGCTACCATCAGCAAACTAATTACAAGCAACTCATGTACACATTTGGAAAGTTAACAACTGTTTGTTGGATAATCAGTTTATACCGGCATATGATTGCCTGTACAATTTGTGCCTTTTTATGAGAAAATATGATTTTAGACTGTTTGTCTTTGATTTGGTCAATCTATGAATAGTTGCCTAATTTGTTAGTATAGTGGAAGCATCTAGTTACCTCTGGCTTTATGCTCCATTAGCTTTCTGGCGTACAAATTGAAGGCATAGTACCTGCCTTATACATTGAAACTGTTGTCTTGGGAAGATTTCCCATTTAACTCGAAGCTAGACTAAAGATATTTTCCACATAATCTCTGTATCTTTCAATTTGTATTATTTCTCAAAGAGCTACTCCTTTATGAAATAAGAGTTCTGAACTGAATTAATGCAGTAAATTTCATCTCCTATTCTCAAATAGAACAATTCCTCTCCAGCAACTAAACTGCAGATTACTGAGGACATATTTTGATAGCCATTCATACTATCCCTCTGACTTCACTTTGTCTGCTATTACTAAATGGCATTGGTTGTACCTTACTGGAAAACTTCTGTTTCCTATCATTTTTCTGGGGCCTTGACATGATTGTTATCTCTTTGTAGTCCTTCTTTGAATGTAGCAACTAAAGTTTGAGATGCTTGTTAGAAGTTACATGGGAATGGTTGTTGAATAGTTTATGCTAATTAAAGCTAGATAAATAAATCCTTCAGAGTGTTAGGCTAATCAGAATCTTTTATTCTATTGTATGTGCAATTTCTAATCCATATTCTTAGTCAGTTGACACCAACTAAACTTTTGAGTGGACTACTTTTAGTGACTAATTCATTCACTAGTTTGTTTTCTCTTCATGATTTTACCTATCACATCCAAAGTTGTTTATACTATCAATTTTGTCTTAAAGGGATTTGCATTTACCTCATTAAGTAAATTTTTTGTGCAGCTAGTGGCAGGCAAACACTGAATCTTGAAAGGCGCCTGGATCATGATGGACATCCTCTTGCCATCACAACAGCTGATGCAGTAGCTACAAGTGGGGTTCCTCCTTGGAACTGGCGGGAAAACCCTGGAAATGGTATTACACTTAAATTTATAGTTATTGCATGATGTTATGTAACTTTAGATACTAATTGATTTGGCCAATTGCTTTTTCTAAAGCAGCTGATATGATTTTTGAGCAATAGAATACTTTCGTGTTTTGACTAGTATATCTGTTCATAGTAATACCGCTTGATTTTTCCTTATGGCTTCGTTATCCTGAGTTGGCAGGTGCTGAAAGCCAGTCATATGGTGGGCGTGTGATATCAGTCAAGTATGGAGACTACACGAGGAGGATTGGTATTGATGGTACTGCAGAAGCTATCAAGGAGGCAATCAAGTCTGCTTTTAGACTAAGAACGAAACGTGCATTTTGGCTGGAGGACGAGGACCAAATAATTCGTAGTCTTGATAGGGATATGCCTTTGGGGAATTACACTCTTCACCTTGATGAGGGTAATTGACATGTTTTTGTTTACTTACTAAACAATTTTGTTTTCTTTCTATGGTAGATGATGCCTTGATGTCTCACCATTATTTTGGACTAACAGTGAACCGTGTTCTACTGAATCTATTATGTAGAAGGAATGTATCTTAAAATCCAGTCAATGTACTTTGCAATTTGGCTTCTTTTGCATTGATTTACAACTACTACTCCAGTGCTTCCGGCTTTGCGAGGATCGGAAGAGAGACATCAATTTGGCTTGTTTTGCACTAATAGTTATCTTTAAATGGGTTCATCTATCTCCTCTGTTGGATGAATACAGTGGGCCCCACCAAGTACACATGGACTTATGATGTCGTGGTGCAAAGCCCAACCGCTTATACACATTGTCTTTTCTTATTTCCACACCTAAGATTTTCTGGTTTAGATGACATCTTTCATTGATGTGGTTTCCATCCACCATATTTATTATTCCTCTGGCTTTAACTATTTAAGGTGGTGCATAGTTCAGCTATATGTTGTGAAAATCTTTGAGCCAGTAATTTTGTTTGAGACATTTCTCATGAATCTTGGATCATGACAATAACTGACTTTCTGCATAATATGGATGTGACATTCTTTTATTTGCAGGGTTAGCCATCAAGGT
This sequence comes from Erythroxylum plowmanianum, assembly GCA_025531925.1. NCBI lineage: Eukaryota > Viridiplantae > Streptophyta > Magnoliopsida > Malpighiales > Erythroxylaceae > Erythroxylum > Erythroxylum plowmanianum. The sequence continues at coordinate 6,578,929 of JANVCQ010000001.1, forward strand.
GTGCCTGTATGATGAGTCTGATCACATTCCAGTGCATACAGAGGAGAAAGTTTTCTACACTGAAGAGGACTACCACGAGTTTTTAACTCGTCGGGGTTGGACATGTCTAAGGGCGTTTGATGGGTACAGGAACACCGATAACATGGATGAGCTTCGGCCTGGTGTCATCTACCGTGGTGTGACTTGAAATGAGGCATCCTTTTTCTTAATCCCTTCATTTCGTCATGAATGCGACACATCCCAACTGTATCCATTGTGATGACATCAAGTTTGTAAATATTATCATTCAATTTTGTTTAATTTCTTTAATTTTTTACTTGAACATAATTGATGAAGACCATCAGCAGATGTAATTTGCTGCTTTTATGATAATTCCTCGGAAGCTGTTAGTAGCTTTTTTCTTCTATTTTTTCTTTCTCAGAACTTTCGCCCCATTAAGAAATGCAAATTAATGCTCGGAGCAAAAGTTTCATCTGCAGCTTCACAGAGACATTATCGCAGTGCGTTTGCATTCTGGCTTGACTTGGGAATGTACGGGTTTCTTTAATGGACAAATTTACAGTTATACTGCTGTGTTCTAATGCTGGTCTTGGAAATGGGAGATAAGGACACATTTGGTCTATTCTGGACTAACTCAATGTTGGAAATTTAAAATTTCTTCTGCAGGTAAAAATTAAGGCAATGGATGTACATTACCACTTCAAAAAAACACATACAAAGTTAACGCTTAATACAACCCAGGTACATCGATTTTAAGACTTTCTACAGCATATGAATATGAATAGAGGATTCAAATTCGGACTACGATCAATTACGGTTCATCCCACTCGTCATTCTTGTACGAAACAAGAGTGTCAACCTTGTGTATCTGCAGCACCACAAACAAACAAAGATAATACGAGGTCAGACGAATTTTCTTATAGAAGTCATAATAACTTGTTCCTCCACAATTACCTTAGTATCAAATGAATGCAGTTTCACCATCTGCGGGTTTGCAATTAGTTTAGGGTCACTCTCAATCCAAGTAAATGGGACTGCAACATCTTTATCTGTGTATGCTAATACGTCAAAAACACCTAAAAGCAGATGAAGGGATTGAATCAATCAACTCAGATAATCTTTCAGAGCAATCAACCTACAACAGAACATCAAGATCTTACAAGATTCATCAAGGCATGGCAGGTAAGTGATGCTTGAAGCAATCTGACGCATGATTGCCTGTATCTCTCTCATAATCGCTTTGTCACTCTTTTCCCTTGACACTCTGAGGTCAAACTTGCGATGAGACTTCAAAGAGATGAGATGAAGATTGCACAAAAACGGAGAAATAGTTTATATGTTCTAAGGTTCATACTTACCCTTTCTCAACGACCTCGGTATCAGTTTCAATGCTGAAATTCCATCTCTCGAGGACCTCATTAGTGGTCTTGCTCATTATCACAAGAACAATCCTCTGTAACTTCCCAGCTTCCAGCCATTCTTTGAAAAAAAATTCATGGTCGTTATTACGGAAGTCATCAAGAATCATCCATCAGACAAACATTTTATATCACAAACTCTATTTACATCAGAGTTCAACGAGTATTTGCCTTCGTCCAAGTAATCCATCATAAAATAAGGATGTTTGGTTTCTCTACCCTACATATTCTCTAAGAGTTTCAAAAGGAGAATGCTAGAGAAGAGAATACCAGATAATTGTCCGGTAAGATTGGCAATGAAGGATTTAACACCCTCGTCTTGGGTAAGCAACATTGGGAGACCATATTTCTTCACTTTCACAAAACTCTCCTCTGGGTAAACCCCACGATTGTAGAGTATACTAAAAGTGGTGTACAAGAATAAGAATACCCATCAATTTTCTTTTCAAGATCCACTAAGCAGAGTACAAGATCAACCATATGATAGACGCTAAAGTTCACGAAAGCAATGAGCTATACCTGTTCGCAGCATAACCTGAAACGGGTTTAATCAAAAGAACAAAACTTGTCAGTAGCTTGAAGAATCCCAATCCCAAGAAAACTCAACAATGAAAATATATGATCGAATCAAAGAAAGGCATAAAAGTACCAAAGATTAGGAGCATTACATACCAAAGAATTCACTGACAATCGCTGCAGAACCTCTTAGAGTGATAATGTCTTTAGCGACGGTTTTTGAGGCCATTGCTTCCCTTTTCTTTGCCAAAATCTTGACTTGGAGATTCTAAATCTCTAACTACGACTGAATCCCCTTTAAATCAAGCTAACTCTCTCCCTCTAAATCCTATGCTAGAATTGTTAAGAAATTCAGAGAAAATTAAATTTTAATTCTCAAGAAACAGAGATTAATATTTGAGAAAATGAACAAGAAAGCTCGGTAACGGCTAGTTTTGCTGGGTTGGTCCCAACGGTCAGATTTTAAAATGCGCCTTTAACGTTAAGGCAAGTGGTCCGGCTTATTAATTTATTCTCAGTTTTTGGGAAACGTCCTGTAATTGCAGTCTTGTAGTGGCCGACACGTCGGCTGTTCACAGATTTTATAATCATAACCTGGACAAGTTCATGGTTAAAAGTGCCAAATATGTACTTTGAAACTTATCATTTAGAATAAAATATAATTTGAATTATAGCGTTTTAAAATGTTGAAATTAAATTTTAACATTTTCAAAACGATCATGACAGATTTTAATAGATAGATGATATAATAAAGTTAATTCCTCATTAATTAAATATCACGTAAATACTAATATAGTATTATTTTTATATTTTTAAATAAAAATAGACCCCATTATTACATAATTAGTTTTTAAATTAACTAGAAAGTGGACTACATCATAATTAAAAATTTATAGAAGTGTGTCTCGTTGCCACGTGACAAGTGAGATCCATTATAAGATATTTATAAAAGTAGGTCTAATTGCTATGTGAGATCTACTTTTATAGATATTTGAGAGTGGCTCTCACTTGTCACATGACAATAAAGGCCCTATTTAGCAAACAGCTGATTGTATTAGCTATTTGTTAGAAATGTTTGATAAAATTAGCAATTTAATATTAGTTATTTATGTGTAAAATGACTTATAAGGATATAACTTTAAAAAAATTATAAAGATATGTATATTATATATTTTAGTATTTTGTTGGATATTCTTAGTAAATAATAATAAATTATTTAATGAATTAATAAATTAGAGTTAAATAAAATTTTTAATGCCATCAAAATTTAATATATTTTT
>JANVCQ010000001.1:6582242-6595624 GCA_025531925.1 Erythroxylum plowmanianum
AAGTATTATAAAATTGTACAATTTTATTTATTGATATAAAAATCAACCAAATTAATTATTAGTTATAAATAAAATAAAAAATTAATCACCCTATTTTAAATATTATTACATAATAAACAAATATCTAATAAAATAAATAGTTTACTATCATACGAAGGATTGTCCCTTAAGCATATATTTAACACAATTACATTAACTCATCACAAAACCTTAAATCTAACAACCACCTATTTAGTTTTGCTTTTAGAATTGGATCTCACGATGATACATAAACATCTTCTCCAAAATCTATCCATAACCAATGACATAAGTTTCAAGATTTCCTTTACAAATACCCACGAAGAAGTGTTCTTTTACCAAGTTACAACTACAAGAACAACTACAAACGATATAACTAACGGAAGTAGAAGTACAGAGTAACCTAGTGTTCCTTCATCTTTTCTCATTTGTACATTCCTTCACCTCATATTCCTTTGCTTCAGCGACCTCCTCTGAGCTCTGGAACTCAGGATCCCCATTAATAGGTTCGTAGGACTCCAGAACACCATGGTGGTTAGAGACATTTTCATCACTTGAATTTTGAGATACATCACTTGAATTAACTATAACATGGTCTAGCTCTTTGTCCATGCAAATGTCAGTAACTTCTATTCCCATGGTACTACAATAAGATATACAGAAATCTTCATTACATTAATTAGGTTATCCTTCATGCATCTATTATATTTCTGTATATGGAATAAAATTTTATTCTCCATATATCATCTAAAAACAGACATTTTAAACCTCTAGCTAATATGGAAGTTTCTCATACAGTTAAACCTCTGGCAATGTCTGAAAATCCAACACTTGCCCCATAATTACCATTGAAAGGGAATTGAATAAACGGAACATGGAGCTGCACTACAATGTAGCGCAGACTATACACAATAGGGAAAAAAGAACCCGTTCTACTTCACTACAACAACGTCCTTTAGTGGAGACAAAACTTTAGTTAAAACATGTGTATCCATTCATCTCGACAAGTAGAACAAGCAAAGACATGAAAATCATTTAAGAAGCAGTTACCACAGATGCATGTTTGCAAAGCTCTGTTCACTTTAAGAAAACGAAAAGGATGTAATAATTATCCATGTAGAAAAGATGTTAACAGATGTCAAGTTTGAAAAACATATATTAGCAGCTAAGGAAAGTTCACAAAGATTGTTACCCTTTAATAATAGCAAAGACATAGATACACAAGCAAGCAAAAAGTAGTAAGTGAAATAGACAAAGGAAATGAAATAAAGAGAAAGACAAGAAACTGAGATTTCAAATAACTCTCTAGCCTTTACACAAGAAACAAAAATTTGATTATTGTATTTGCACCATACAAAATGTGGCTGGTTTAAAGATGAGAGATTTAACAACTATTCACTGGAAAATCAAAAGAAGTAGCTGCACATGAGACGACAAGTTCCAATGTTAAAATCATGTGGTTAATTATAATATTTATCATATAACTCAAAATAAAAGCATTAGATACCAATGAACACGAAACTTCTGCTTAATGAATCAGAAACCATGAAGCGAAGGAGAAAATTACAGCAATGGTTTTTGACAAGAATGAAAATGTTCCCCATCTAAGAGAAAGTAAGCAGCAAACTAAAGCATTTTCCACAGACAGTGGGGTTATTGAGATGCAAAATTACATAATTAAACAAAAACTGGAGTTTCAAGAATCCATTTCAGAGATGATTATATTCCCAATCTAGTATAACGATATGCAATCCAAGGTAAAAGTCCATTTAAAATCAAGAAATGGTTGAAACCAATCAGCGCAAGCTTGAAAGATTTCAAAAGAAACGACTCTAGCAAATCAAAGTAACTGCTTTGAGCACCAAAAATGCTCAAGCTTTAAACTTTTTGGCTCCAATTCCAATCCTACTCTCTCCAGCAAGCAAACATGAAAATTGGAAGTACTAAAAGACAATGAAAAACCAAGAATGAAATAACCATTCAAAATTACATTGAATTACCCAGAAAGAAAAATAAAAAAAGTAGCCACATTTTACAATTGACAACAGATCAAAGAGCAGATAAGAACCAGCAGAAGATGACAGGGAATGGATCAAAAAAGCAAATACATTACATAACATCAACATTCAATCCTAACCCACATTACAGGCATTTGCGAGACAAGAAATAGATCCACATAGAGAGAAGCAAAATGCTTCTTATTTGTGTAAAAAACTCACCAGCTCTTGAGATCGACGAGAAAAATACCATAAAAATCAAACCCCAAAATCACACATATATGAAGTAACAACATCATATACATGAACACGAATAAGGGAAACGAGAATGGGGGTGGAAATAGGGGTTACAGAGGCGTAATTGAATTGGGGATTGGATTCGTGCTCGAAATCGATCTCTTCCTCTTCTTCAGACAGATTGCCAAAGAGGTATTGCATCATCTGGTGCCTCTTCTCGTCACTCCCATCTCTCTCCCCCAGCGATTAACTGCGATGTGAGAGTCAACAACGTTCTGGACAACGTAATGAAAAATGAAAGTGAGAGAGAGCAAAGAGTAAAGAGTAAAGATTAAAGTGGGGACAAGATCGGCATAAATGAATCAACCAACTCAAAACGCTTGTATGGATGAGCTTGTGAAAAATTAGTTGGTTGAGTTGAATCAACCAACCCAACCAGCTACTTACCAAACCATCGAAAAGCTTTTTAATACAGATCAAACATCTCATTTGAGTCAAACAACTAATAAACAACTGAAACGCTGTTCACCAAATACAGCCAAAATCTACTTTTATATATTTATAATAATAAGTCTTGTCACGCGACAATAGAGTTTACTTTTTGTTTTAAAAATAAAAAATCAACACCATATCAGCATTGACATGACATTCAATTAATAGAGTGTTAACTTTGTTAAAATTTTCATTAACTATGGATCTATTTTGAATGTTTTAAAAATGTTAAAGGTTTAATTTGAATGCTTCAAAACATTAGAGTCTATTTTGTATACTACTATAAACGTTGAGATTTAAAATATACTTTTAACCATGGTTAAAAGTGTTTTTGTCCATGAGATATTAATGGGCTCATACCAATCCAAGAGTTTTTCAATTGGATGACCTTTAACAAATAATCTAAGAAAGAATATAAGTAGGCAAGTCCCATTAAGGGATGGTTCAACCGATGGTATTTACTCTACGAATTCAAAAGTTTTATGTTTAAAACACTCATTAAGAGACAGTAGAACATGACTGCAAATCTCAAATGTTTGTCAATCCTTTAAATGGTTGAATAATTTATTTAGAATATATAGTTTATAAATTACTATATACATACAATAATTAATTTAAAATAAATTATAAACATTTAAAATTTACTTAATTTTACAATACTAATTCAAATTATGAGATCCTTCTTACATGTTTTGTATAGTTGATAAACGATTAATTGACTATATTTATATAAGCATATTTAGTGTATTTTGCTTGCTATTTAACAATTTTTTAATGTTTTGATACTTATTTTGTTTCAAGTGTATTTATCTGTGATAATTGCCTTCACATATTAAAAGGAAAAGAATTTTGGTGAAATCGAGGCATGAAACTAAGATTTTAAGAAACTTTGGAGATAATGATCATGTATAGTGATCGTGAAAGCCATTGTAAATGTTTCAACTTTTGAAGATGTTGTTTCTGCTCGTGTAGAGATACGTGCTTATGTATGCTGACATACATAGTTGTGTATGTTACTCGCAAGCTTCTATGATGGTGTAAAGTCAAGATTGAGAGGAAATTTAGAGATATACGATCACCTACATAGTTATGTATGTGATTGTGTATATTTCATAAACTTTAGTTTTTACTATAAAGGAAATTATGAAGGCAAGATAAGAAGGGAGTCATTTAAAGTCATATTAGACACTAGAGAAGAAGCAATGCTAAGCAGAGGATGAGAAAAACACAAAATGTCACAAGATTCCATAGAGAGCAACCTTAATCTAAATTGCAAGAAGATATCATTAATGACAAAATAGGGATATAAAATATAAATTCTTTTGTTTCTATTTGATCTTCTAAATATTTGAGATTGGATTTGTTTTCTATATTTAGGAACTAAAATGTTTAGTATCTAGGTATGATGAACCCTAAGTTAAGATGATAGTGTGATATAATCTTTTATTAAATGCAATTTTAATGATTGATTTATTGCGATTCAATTATGCAATTATATTCTTGAATTGATATGTCTAGAATATTAGTCCAATATTTGATTTCATATGATTGAGATTGAGAAATCCTTTCATATATAGATATACCATAGTTGGAAGGAGCTGTATACAAACCTAAAGATAAGTCAATATAAATTTTCTAGATTAGGGTTAAACCTAGTAGTGAAATTTAGAAATCGAGTAATGCAATCTTAAGGGCTTTAACTAAAAAGAGATTTTAGTTAATCAATCAAAGGTTAGTTGGTAATAGTCTTGAGAAAGATATTAACATGAAATAGGAATTTTCACGATCCAATAATCAATAATTTAATTACATGATAAAGGAGTAGTGTTTAAGATATCTTAGGAGGATTCATCACATAGCTACTACTAATATAATATTTGACTAATGATAGCATTTTATTTATCCTAGTTCTTTATTGTGTTAACTTTAGTTTAGTTTTTTTACTTTAATTTTCCATTAAATTTAAAACCTAATTTGATAGTTAGATAATAGAAAAAAGGTTAATACTAGTACTTATAACACTCGTGGGATTAACCCATACTTGCAAATTTTTGGCTTCTTTGTTAGGGATTATAATATTAAGAAAGCCTAGCTTTTATTAATCTAGCCGTTATTATTTTATTTTATTTTTGTTTCTAGTTTATTTATTTATTTTATTGACTTTTTGTTTTTCTTTTCTTTCATAAATCTTGAGGTTAGCTTATAAACCGAGGTAATCCGTCGAGCTTAGGAGATGAAGATCCAAAGATGGAAAGAACAACTCATTGAAATCTCCGCAGAACACAACTTTGAGAGTTTGAGTTAGATTAAAAAAAAATAGAGGATTTGGAAGGTAATATTGATATCGAAGAATTAGGAACCATGGTAGACCAACCAAAAACGATGTTTGATTACATTAGAACAAACTTGACAGTAGTAGAATCCAACATTGTTAGATCAACTATTAAAACTAACAATTTTGAAACTAAGCTCATTATTATTCAGATAGTGTAACAGTTTGTTCAGTTTGATGGGCTATGAGATGAGGATCCCTAATGCATATATCTCAAACTTTCTGGAGATTTGTGATACTTTCAAGCTCAATGGTGCCAATAATAAGGCAATAAGATTGAGGTTATCCATTTTCGTTGAGGGGCAAGGAAAAACAATGGCTTAACTCTATGCTTAGATCATCACTTACTATATAGGATCAAGTAGCAGAGAAGTTTCTTTTGAAGTACTTTCCACCTATTGAACAAGTTATATATTTAATGAAACTCTCAATACCCAAAAATATATGAATCATATCTTATTTTATCAAAAGATATTGTTCCCACGAGAATTATGCAATAGGTAACAATCTGATCCTATCTGCCAAGAACATAAAGTGAAAAAAGAAATAAACAAAACAAGTAAAAAATAAAAGCTACCAATAAAATTGAGATTGATTAAGGTTGGATAGTTAAGAACTATTCTTTCCTTATTTTGTTCCCTTAGTCTTGTTGAATCAATTTGTTTGTTTGATCTTAGATTTCCTAAGGTATTGATTACTCTCTGTTAAGATCTAATTAATTAACCCTAATTGAATACAAAAATTCTAGATTTGCAACCTCTCAATTCGTAAAACTTTCCCTAACGTTTTCATTTAGATCTGAAGTTATCTATTGGATAATTAATTTTCACACAAGATTTCTCTTTGAATGATTGATAATTTAATAATTATAGGGCTTATTAGGCTACTAACTCTCATTGCACAATCTAATATGATTACTTTGACTCACTCTCTTGATTTATTGTCAAGTATAAGCATGCACAATTATCACAGACACTAGAATATGTATTGAAATCAATAAGAAATAACTTCACAAAATAAATCCAGAATAATTTCTAGTAGGGATCTAGGAACCTATAAACATGATAAACATAAAGAAAATCATATTGTATATCAAAGATAGTGAAAGAAACTAAAAGGAAAAGAGAAAATTGTTTACCGCTCTGATTTGGAGTACTGAAATTTTATAATGTTCTTTTTTATCTCTCGACTTTACTTCAATTTGATGCATGGTTGTTGCCTTTTTTGTCTTTCTTGTTCTTAAACAATGTACTAAGTCTTGGCAGTATAACTAGGGTTTTCTTACTTTTTTTTATTCTAAACATAGCCCCAAAATTTCAAAAGACCAAAAAAAAAACTCATGTGCTAGAAATGATAAAATTCATTAAAATTGTTGTCTGGGAGATGCAACTCTGATGGACGATTGTGCATCATACAATGCATAACTTAAAAATCTACAATATTTGGAATTTTACATAAGCTAAGAGAACACGGCTATAAACATATCTTTGTATCCCTAATTTGCTTCAAATCTTCCTTGTTCTTCAATTATCTTATTTTCAAACACTCGTGAACACATCAATAACCTTGTTAAATATAAAATTAAGATCCAAATCATGCTCTAAACCATATAAACACTTAAAATACAAAAAAACACTAATAATAACATAATTTTAAGTCTATACATATGATAATCATATAAGAAATACTAAAAAGCACACTTAAACTTCTATCAAAACATAGTATAATTTACACCTATCACCACCATCAAAGAATGCTAAGTTGAGCTTATTCCCAAACCAACTTAGAGACATTATATGACACGAGAGAGATTCAAAGAGATGTTAAGGAAATTCCCACATCATGGATGGCTGCAAATTCAGACCTTCCATAATAGGCTAAATTAGACTATAAGGAAGACAATAGATGCAACAGTTAGGGCTACTCTGAATAAAAGACACTAGAAATAGTTAACCTTATTAAAGAAATGGCTAATAACAGTTATTAATGGTGCTCCTTTTGAGCAAGACTTAACAAGCCAGCAAGAGTATATAAAGTAGATGTAGTGGTGCAATTGGCAAACCAAGTTAAAGCTCTAAATAGAAAACTTGATGGGTTGATTATGAATCCACAATTCCAAGTTATATAGTGTGAGGTGTCTGGGCTAATGACTTCAGGAAAAGACTATCAAGCACTACAGCTCGAACATATAGATTACATAGAGAATGCTTTTAGACCCTTAGAACAATTTCTATAGCCATATATATAATTCAAGATGGAGGAATCACCATAATTTCTCTTGGGGGAATTAGGGAAAACCAAGGAGCAACACTTCACCAAGAATTTAGCAACAATTGCCTCAAGCTAAAAATTTGACTCTAGAAGATATATTGTTTAAAATTTTAAATAGTTAGATGTAAGACATTAGAGAACAAAGGCTTCTATAAGTAACATGGAGATTTAGGTCGATCAACTATCAAAATTATTATCTGAAAGATCACAAAGGAATTTACCCAGTACCAAGACAAATCCTAAAAAAATATGAAGGCATTCACCTTTAAGAGTGGAAAGGAAGTGCAAGTTGATAGCAAGATCCAAAGTAAAAAGGAGAATAAAAAAAGAGTCAAGAGAAAGTTAAAGATGTAGTGCAACTTTCAAAAATTAAGGAATTCTAGCCTACTATCCTATATCCTGCTAAGTTGAAAACAGATTGCACGGATAAGCAATTTGGTAAAACCTTTGAACTATTTAAGCAACTTCACATTAACTCACCTTTTGTTGTGCCTAAATATGAAATTTTTTTGAAGGAGTAACCATTTAAAACGAGGAAGGTAGAGAAGTTATCTACTATGAGACTAAGTAAGGAATGTTTGACAATCTTACAAAACAAATTACCCAAAAAGTTTAAAGATTGAGGGAGTTTTACTATCCCTTGTTTGATTAGTAATTAGGCAATAAAGAAGGCTTTAGTTAATTTGAAGGCTAGTATAAATTTGATGCCCTAAAAATTATTCAAAAACTTAAGATTAGAGGAACTCAAACCCACTAATATGAGCATTCAACTGGACGATAGATATGTTAAATATCCTAGAGGTATCATCGAGGATGTACTCGTTAAAATTGATAAGTTAATCTTTTTAGTAGATTTTGTAATACTTGATATGGACGAAGATAGAGAAGAACCTTTGCTTCTACGTTGAACCTTCCTAGCCATGGCTAGTGCTTGATACTAGTGATGGAAAACTAGTTCTTAGGGTGGGAGAAGAAGTGGTTACTTTTGAAATATCTGATTCCATAAGATACCCCTTTGAATATGATGATGCTTGTTATTTTATTGATATTAGTGATTCTATAGCTTTAGACATTATGTAAGAATTTTTGTCTAAGGATAGGCAAAAGTTGTTTTTTTGTTTAATGTGAGGATGAAGATGAGGTCAATAAGCCTCTTATGGGAAAGAAAGAGTTTGTAGGGATCAACAGAGATAAAGAGATGAAGTTAAAACCCTCCATTGAAAAATGGCTAAAGTTGGAGTTAAAGAAACTTTATGATTATTTAAAATACCCATTTCTTGAGAAGGATTTAAAATTGCCTGTAATTATTTTGTTAACTTTAGAAATGGATTAAAAAGAAAAATTTTTAAATGTGCTCAAGGAGCATAAGAGGGCCATTGCTTGGAAGATCTGTAACATTAAAGGAATCAGTCTTTCTTTTCGCATGCATATGATTCTAATGGAGGAGGAGTCCAAACTGGTGATACAACTCCAAAGGAGGTTAAGTCCTAATGTGAAGAAAGTGGCAAAGGTATAAGGTAATTAAACTCCAAGATGCTAGTCTAGTTTACCCTTTAATAGTCCTTGGGTGAGTCTTGTATAGGTTGTGTCAAAAAGGGGAGGAATGATGGTGGTACCCAATGAGAAGAATGAGTTGATTCATACAAGAACCATCACTAGGTGGAAAGTATGCATCAATTATAGGAAGCTGAATGATGCTACACAGAAAGACCACTTCCCTTTCCTAGTTAGGCACATGTACTATTGTTTCTTAGATGGACTTTCAAGTTACCTCCAAATTCCAATTACCCTAGAAGATCAAATGAAAACAACTTTCACCTGTCCTTATAGTACGTTCGCTTATAGGAGGATGCCTTTGAATTGTGTGATGAACCTACTATGCTTCAGATGAGCATGATAACCATCTTTGATGATCTAGTTGAGGATCTAATGAAGGTACTTATGGATGATTTTTTCAACAATTCTTTTTATTTATGCCCCCATACTTTAAAAAAAAAGTGTTAGAGGGTGTAAGAAAACAAATCTGGTGCTAAATCGAAAATTTTTTCATTTTATGGTACAAGAGGGCATATCTTTATGTTATAGAAATTTCTCACATGGGTATTAAGGTAGATAAAGAAAATTGAAGTTATAGAGAAATTACCATCCCTTCCTTAGTTAAGGCTACTAGAAATATTTTAGGTTATAAGGGCTTTTATAGAAGATTTATTAAGAATTTTTCTAAAATTACTAGGCCTTTAACCAAGAAAATAGAGAAAGCTACGTCTTTTAAATTTACTCAAAAAATTTAGATGCTTTTAGCATTCTTAAGGAAAAGTTGACAAATTTCTCAATTATGGTTGCATTAGATTAGAATTTATCATTTGAGCTAATGTGTGATGTAATTGATCTTATAGTAGGTGTAGTACTTGGACAATGAAAGGAGAAAAATTTTCAACTAATTTACTATACTAGCAAGACTTTGATGGATGCCTAAGAAAGTTATACTACGATAGAGAAAGAATTGCTAGAAGTGGTTTTTACTTTCAACAAGTGGTTTTTACATTCAACTAATTTAGATCTTATCTAGTTTTGTCTAAAGTTGTTTATACTAACCACTCTACATTAAGATACTTGCTAAATAAACCAAATGTTAAGTCTAGATTAATTATATGGATTTGGTTGTTGTAGGAATTTGATTTAGAGAATAAGGACAAGAAATAAACTAAAAACTTAGTAGCAAACTATCCATCTCACCTTAGAAACCTAAATTTGGAGGAGTTAAATGAATAAGGCATTGAAGATTTATTCCCAAAAGAGTGCCTATAATTTTAAGGAGGTAAGTGAGTTTGAAATCCCTTAGTTTGTAGATATTGCAAATTATTTATTCGCTAAGATCTTAGTAGAAGGTCTTTCTTATTAGCAAAAGAAGTAATTGTTTACTAATTTCAGGGATTATTTTTATGAAGTTCCAGATTCGTTCGCATCTATTCAAACCAAATAATGAGAATCTATATACCTCACTCCGAGGGGTGGAAGATCCCATAATATTGTCATGTTAGACCTAACAAAAGGGCATTATAGTAGGACAACTCAGAAGATCCTTGAGTTAGGTTTTTATTGGCCTTTAGTTTTTAAGGATATCCAAAGGTATGTAGCTTTATCTGATAGAAGCCAACGATCATATAATATCTCTCACCAAGATGAGATGCCTCAAATTTTCATTCTTTTTTTTGAAGTGTTTGATATTTGGGACATTAATTTCATGGATACGTTCCCAACTTCATTTGGTAATAAATACATCCTAGTAGCTATTGACTATGTCTCTAAATAGGTGGAAGTACAAGCTTTACCCACAAGTAATGCTAGGGTTGTTTTAAGATTCTTGGAAATTTTATTTCTCTCATTTAGGCACACTTAGAGCAATTATTAGTGATAGGAGCATACATTTTCGAAATGCACAATTCAAAAAGGTACTTAAAAGTATCGAGTCACCCATATAATTGTCACCCCATATCACCTTTAAACTAGTGGCCAAGTTGAGGTAGTTAATAGGGACTTTAAATGAATTTTGGAGAAGATTGTAAGGCACCAAAGAAAAGACTAGCTAACTAATTTAGATGATGCTTTATAGGCTTATAAAATGATATATAAAGCACTAACTAGCACTACATCATAGAGGCTGGTCTGTAGAAAAGCATATCATCTATCTGTAGAATTAGAACATAAGGCATAATGGGCCATTAAGCTTATGGATTTTGATCTTTAAAGTGCATGTGAGAAGTGAAAATTTCAAATTAATGAATTGGAAGAATGAGGATTGGTCACTTATGAAAATTTCAAAATTTATAAGGAGATGGCCAACAAATATCATGACTAGATGATCAAGTAGTCATAGAAAATTAAGGAGGGAGATCAAGTTCTTTTATGTAATTCTTTCCTAAGATTTTTTCCTAGTAAGCTTATATCAAGATATACTGGATCCCTTTTTGTGGAAAAAGTATTTTTCATATGGCGTTATTGAGGTAGGTCATATGTTTAAACTTTAAAGTAAATGGCCATCGTTTGAAGTTAATATTAGAGATGAACTTGATAGTAGTATAGAGAATATTAATTTAACCAAGTCATTTTAAATATGAAAGGTACGTTGAGTCAACGATGATAAACAAGTGCTACTTGAGAGGCATGATAGGTTGTCGTTAGCCTACAAATTTAATCCCCCTACTTAAGTTGATTTGTAGTATAGTAAAGCAAGGGTATTGTCCCAGAGATATCAAAATACAAGGAAGATTTTTTTACTTTCAAGCAAAGTATGCGTGAATGTTATGCGTGAATGTTATGCATGAACTGTTAAACAATAGGACAAGATTGGGGGATTTGTTTTGTAATGTTAAAAGTAAACAAGAAGAGAAAGAAGAAGACGTGAATTAAGTTTAGAAAAGTAAAATAAAACCAAAAGTTTTCAAGAGAGAAATTGCTACGAAATTTTGAGTAAAAAGTTCAGATTAATTAAAGACCAATTGCAAAGTTTTTCACTAAATCCTTAGGTTGTTTTTAATCCTTGAAAACGAATTATTTCTTATATTGGAAAATTAGGGTTCATCAAGCAAAGATAGATGCATTCAAAACAAGCATGACATGCAACAACTTCTTGTTAATGCATTAATCCAAACTAGCATGAACAACACAATAGTAAGAGCATTAAGATCAAAATCAGGTCTACCAAACATAAGTTAATTTTCAAGACAGTTAGCATGCATAAAATTAACCTATGTCTTAATCCAACTAATTAAAATCTACATACAAGATTCAATTTTAATTAGTTACTGCTACTTAACCTAATCAGTTTATTGTCCAGCAATTAAATTAATCAGATAGCATACAAATTATTCATGCAAAATTCGAATTCATGACTTCAAATCCACATGCATAATTCGACAATCTGTCTAGATCAAGAGCACAAATTTCCAATCATAGATTCATCAATTATATGCACATGCTTCTCATAAAAATAACCATGAATTTAGCTAATAGCCTCAACAATTGGAAAAGAGAATTTAGTTCATAATTCTAAGTAAAACAAAGTTAAAAATCAACATTGAAAACATAGTGCAAAATTCAGGTATAATAAGAAGAAGCAGAGAAGAAAATAAAACTAGGGTTCTACCTAGAGAGAAAGAGAAAATATAGGAGAAAGAAAGAGCATAAGAGAGATTCACGTCTAAAGAAGAGAGAAAACGTGAATGAGAAAACGTGAATACACCCCTTAAACTAATGCTAAAGGACCCTATTTATATTGGAAGAGGTCTTATAGGAGAGGATTTCTTTTTCAAGTAGAAGTAGGTCTTTCTTTCCTTATAGAATTAGGATCTTTAGAAGGAGATGATTTATTTTCCAAGTAGAAGTAAGTCTTTCTTTCCTTGTAGAATTATGATCTTTACAAGGATGTGATTTCTTTTCCAAGTAGAAGTAGATTTTTTTTCTTTCCTTGTCAAATTAAGATCTTTATAAGGGTAGGATTTTTTTCCCTAAAAAATAGGAATCTTCATTTCTCCTAATCTACAGGTCCCTTGACCATCTGGATTGTTCCTGGATCTATTTCTTGTAGTGCCAAACAAGAATCTTCCGAAATATAGAAATCTTAGTTGAATTAGGATTCCTTATAGGATTAGGATTTCTACAATTTTGGTTACCTTAGGGTATTTTGACCTCCTCACTCTTAAAATAACATCCAAAAGTCTGAAATCTCCCTCCTTAGCATGATTTTCTTCACTTGACACATAAAACACCTGAAATGATAAAATCAATGTAAGTCACGTGATTTAGACATCAAACGAGAATAAAAACTAAGTTTAAAAGTATAAAAAGATGAGAAAATATGAGTGCATCAAATTCCCCCACACTTAGCTCTTTCTCGTCCTTGAATAAGGAAAAATAAAGAAAGACAAAAGAAATAAACTAAAGAAAAGTTGCAACATGAAAAAAGCTAGTGTGGATGCAAAAGTAAAGGAAAATGTGTATGCAAATGCAGAGAAACTTTTCTTAAGTGTTATAGC
>JANVCQ010000001.1:6595724-6605862 GCA_025531925.1 Erythroxylum plowmanianum
ATGCAACAACTTCTTGTTAATGCATTAATCCAAAACTAGCATGAACAACACAATAACAAGAGCATTAAGATCAAAATTAGGTCTGCCAAACCTAAGTTAATTTTCAAGAAAGTTAGCATGTATAAAATTAACCTATCTTGATCCAACTAATTAAAACCTACATACAAGGTTCAATTTTAATTAGTTACTGCTACTTAACCTAATTTATTTATTGTCCAGCAATTAAATTAATCAGATAGCATACAAATTATTCATGCAAAATTCAAATTCATGACTTCAATCCACATGCATAATTCGACAATCACGTCCAGATCAAGAGCACAAATTTCCAATAATAGATTCATCAATTATATGTGCATGCTTCTGATTAAAAACAACCATGAATTTAGCTAATAGCCTCAACAATTGGAAAATAGAAATTAGTTCATAATTCTAAGTAAAACAAAGTTAAAAATCAACATTGAAAACATACAGCAGAATTCGGATATAACAATAAGAAGTAGAGAAGAAAATACAACTAGGGTTCTACCTAGAGACAATGAGAAAACATAGGAGAAAGAAAGAGCAAAAGTGATATTCACGTCTAAAGAAGAGGGAAAACATGAATACACCCTTAAACTAATGCTAAAAGACCCTATTTATATTGGAGGAGGTCTTATAGGAGAGGATTTCTTTTTCAAGTAGAAGTAAGTCTTTCTTTCCTTGTAGAATAGGATCTTTAGAAGGAGATGATTTCTTTCCCAAGTAGAAATGGGTCTTTCTTTCCTTGTAGAATTAGGATCTTTACAAGGATATGATTTCTTTTCCAAGTAGAAGTATCTTTTTTCTTTCCTTGTCAAATTAGGATCTTTACAAGGGTAGGACATTTTTTCCTTAAAAATTAGGAATCTTCATTTCTCCCAATTTACATGTCCCCTGACCGTCTAGATTATTCCTGGATCCATTTCTTACATTGACGAACAATAATCTTTCGAAATGTAGAAATCCTTGTTAAAGTAGGATTCCTTATAGGATTAAGTGTCTGTTTGGATGGGCTTATATCAATAGAGCTTCTATTTGTAGAGCTTTTGTCAGTAGAGCTTTTCTAATAAAAGCTTTTCTAAGAAGTCAGTTGACTGTTTAGCTGTCATTTAAAAAAACTTTTTTGAAAGAGCTTCATACAATAGACCATTTGACAACATAAAAATAAAAGGAGTTTTAATTTTAACTATATTTTATTTTGTAATAAAAATTATTTATACATATAAATATTATTTAAAATATATTAAACAATATGCAAAGCACAATATATTAATTATTATATAATTTTAAACCATATAAAACATAAATAAAAATATATTTAACCAAATCTTTTATATGAATTATAATATAAGTAAAACTAATATCAAAAATAAATATTAAAATGTATATAAAAAGTTAAATAATATTATATAAATCTCAAAATAAACGTGAAGATGTGTTTGTGGATATTTTGAAAATTATGTGTAAAATATAAAAAGTAAAAGGGACTAAAAATAGGCTCATTAATTGATCTGAAAAATCTACCTAAAAAAGTACTTTTTTGAAAAGCTCCAAATTTGAGCTTCTCAAAAAGTTGTATTTTAGCTTCTGAAAAAGTCATTTCTATGAAAAAAGTGCATTTGGATTTTACAGCCAAACACTCAGTTTTCTTAAAAACAGCTTTTGCGGTGAAAAAAAGTGTTTATTCACTCTCCAAAAGTTGAACCAATTTCTGCAACTTTAGTTACCTTAGGGTATTTTGACCTCCTCACTCTTAAAATGACATCCAAAAGTCCTAAATCTCCCCCTTTAGTATGATTTTCTTCACTTGACACGTAAAACACTTGAAATGATAAAATCAATGTAAGTCATGTGATTTAGACATCAAATGAGAATAAAAAATAAGTATAAAAGTATAAAAAGATAAGAAAATATGAGTGCATCAAGGAAACACAAGAATTAAGATAGATTTCTTTTTCTAGTGTTAGTATAGGATTTAATTTATTTTTGATTTGTTTTTGTGTGTTAATTTTCATAAATTTTAGTGACCAAGTTTTAAAATTTTCAAACTATTTTTTAGTATACACATAGTCGAAAAGACCTATATAGTCTCTAGACATGGCCATGTATAAGTGAAGCATTTAATAATTTGTCACACACGCTTATAGAGACACGATCACTATACACTCTCATATAGACTTACACGGTCAGTTGCATGACCATGTACATGATCAAGTAAGTTCATGTCCAACAAGCAACGTTGATGGAACAGATAGATAGATAATAAACCTATGAGAGATGGATGGAAGAAGTTTTAGAATAAATGGTGGGACATCTTGGGATATTCATCCCGCCTCTAGCTTTCGAAGTGGCTGCATCATCTTTAACTCTACATTAGTACGAGGCTTCGAGACCTGAGGATCCTTTAACTATGAAGATACCAGACTCAATGAGAGATGATTGATATAGAGATAGTTTGGATACTTTATTTTGGTTTGTCTTTTCTTTCTTTTATTATTTGTGTATTTTCTTATTTTCTTTGTTATTTTATTTTATTTTGTCTAAGCATTGGTGTAGTGTTATTTTATGTTATGTTATTTTTATTTCTATGTTTTTTATTTAAGTTTAGAAGAAGAAACTGGAAATTAGATAGTGGAATAAGAAATATAAACTCTTTAACAATAAAACAGGTGATGTAATTAGGGATTACAAGAAAGAGTTGAAGAGTAAGACATAGGTGAAGAAGACAAGAAGAGAATAAAGGAGCAAAAATCCCTATATAACCAAATAAGTCAAACAAAAGTTCTAACTTCTCTATCCTTCTCATTTGAATTAAAAAATTAAGAATATGAAAGGTTGTTAGCAATTAAGCTTGTAGAAGAATTAGATGACATTTAAATTGGAAAACCAGGAGATGTACACACCCTAACTGTTGGTGGTAGAGAGATCAAGTTTGAGAGTAAGGAAATGAATTAACTTGTTTAGCATAATGATTTCTTCAGTTGGTCTCTATAAAACTTATAGGGCACAAGTCTATAAGTAATCACCCATAAGATCAATATGGATATTAGATTTGTATTTATGAAAATGCAAAAGGACATCACTATAAATAAGGTAAATCATAATATAGGAGAAGAGACCAACCAGCTACTCAACATATGATACATTTGTAAATTTTATCATCCTTATCATCCTTAATGGCTAGCAGCATAGTTGTGCTGAAAAAGTATAATAAGGAATGATGTGTTTTGAATTATAATTGAACAACATATTGATGCAACATCATGCTATAAATAGTTGAGTTTTATGGATATTTGTTCAAGATATAAACATATCTAAATGTATAAGCCAAATTAAGAGGAGACTTCATTCATCACTCATATAGCGACATATTGCTACATGGTAATACCTTTTGGATTAAAAGATTTAGTTTTATAATGTACCAAAGGCTTATCACACAGTCTTCTAAAGGCAACCAGAAAGAAAAATGGAGGCATACTTTGATGATATGATAATGAAGACCACAAGATTATCTATTCATATTATGAACCTATGAGGATGGTTTAAGATCCTCAAGAATTATAACATAAAACTCCATTCTATTTAGTATCCTAGGTAGTATGTTTTTAGGTTTCATGGTTAGTTAAAGGAAATAAAGGTTACTCTATAAAAAATTGTAGCAATTTGAAGATGGTGATTCCTAAATCTATAAAGTGAAATGACAATTTATAATACGATTTCATAATTCTAATCCCAATCTAAAAAAAATTGCTAGTTGTTTTTCAAATTATTGAGACAAATAAAGAATTTTAAAAAGAATGAAAAATGTATGAAAACTTTTGAGGAGTTAAAGGAGCATCTGAGAAGTTCACCACTTCTAGCAATACTAATTGATTAGGAAGACTCATATTTTTACCTAGAAATATTGAGCAACTCTATAGAAGCCATATTTGTGAGAGACCTTAATCATTAAAGACATACGCATTATGTAAGCAAGGTATTTTAAAGTCAAGAAACAAGATATACAAGTACTGTGGAACCTGCCCTTTCTATTGTGACATTAATAAAGTTTTGACATTACTTTTAGGCACACATTATTAATTTATTCACTTATTTATCATTATGATAGATCTTGTATAAGCCTAAAGTTTTTGGTAGTTTAGAAAGAAGATCATTCAAGTTAGAAGAACTTGAAATTTGATGCATACTGAACAATTCTATGAAATTCTAAGTGATAGCAGATTTCATTATGGAATGAAATTCTCAAACCATATCAATGAAGGAGATGCATGCCTAAAACCTCCAAATAAAGTTAGGGTGGAATAAGAGTATGCATACATAGACCCTTAATAATACAAGTCAGATATCAAATAAACTATAAATTCAAAGAGACCATTAACAAGAAATAATATGAAGCCATCTTATGTTTGGTTTAGTTAGTGAAAGATTTGTAAATCTCTTACATCGTGACAAAGTCAAACACATAATTAGTTGTCAACTAGTTAAATAAATGTTATAAAGTTAAATGCGATATCATAAAAATTTCCCTGATGGAATGAATATAAAACATAACTTAATTTTTAGAAATGAAACCAATTGGTAGACTAACATACTAAAGATGGAGTTATAGGAGTTCAAACATTTGGTGATTTTTTAAAAGAAAGAGACAAGCCTGTATTTAAGGAATCAAACATGCATTAGTTAACAAATGATGAGAAAGATTAGATAGCCCCACCTTTATATTAGATTGAAAAAAGTGAACTCCATCAAAATAATTAGAATGCCTAAAAACTAATGTGAAAATGTGTAAAATGCACCATTATAGGAGAAATTATGCAACTAATCCCTCATACATCTTATTTAAGGTGAGTGGGTAAAATGAAGCATATCAAATATTAAGGTAAATTTACAAAGGATCTTATGAATCAAATCAAGAAGTAATTACTTTAGCATAAATAATTCCCAATGCTAGATATTTTTAGCCGACATTGAGAAAATCTATATATTATATGAAGACTTGAAATAGTTATTAAATACATGCTTGTTACCTTTATTAGTCGATTACATATTATATGATAATTTCTAGCTCTATGCCATTTGCTTAACTTAGGATAATAATATTAGGGCATTTCCCTCTTATCGCAAAGTAACACTATAAGTTTATTCTTGTGCAAGTTCATTACTTCAACAAATATGTTAAGGTAGATTCATTTTGCAAAGATCATGTTGAAGGTGTTAAAGAAATTCTTTATGGTCTTTTATCTTCTTAATCCAAACGTTTTATTCAGTGTATGGATTATGATTAGTCTAAAGCTACAATGTCCTTTTATTTAAGGTTATAAGGTAATCAAAAATTCCATAGTCTTTTGATAGAATTATCTTAAGTCTAAACAACTTTAAAGTCACATTATCTTATGATAGACCTGTCATAAGTCCAAATAACAACATTCATCCATGTTATCTTTTGAGACTCTATTCATAAGTGTAACTATTATATAAGCTTAAGGAAAAGCATTCATACAGCAAGCATGAAAAATGGATTACAAATTTATAAACCAAAATTATTACAAAACCATTAGGAAAATCACTTTAAAATATGGGGTTTATTGCTATTAGATGCTCATCTTTAGAACCTCCACCTAATTCTTGCAAAATTTTGACATATTCACCCTTTTAAGTTTTAGGTTTAAAGGTAGACAAAACACTCATAATCAAATTGGATATATGTCGTTACTTAATTAACTCTTTGTAATTGTTATCTTAATTCTTTGCCTTAAAAGAATTACTCTTTAGAAAGTCGTAATACACATCAAATTTATACTTCTTTCTAATGAATTACTAACTTATATTGTAAGCATTAAGGTCAAGTTTTTTGCAATATACAATCAAATTACGAATTTTGGTTTTGAGATATTTAAGTAGCTTGTTCATCTCCCTAGCTTGCTTTTAATTTATCTCCTTTATAGTTTTTCTTAAATGTTGTTTAGCCATTTCAATATTGCTCTAAGAGAGTATCTTCATCTTAATGCAAAATTTCTCATTACATATTGATAGGGCATTGAAAGCCAACAAAACATAACATAAGAATCTTAGTTTTAAATTTTAGAACAGACTTCGAAGAAACTTTACCTTTATAATTTTTATTTGGTGACTATTTTAGAAATTCGATACCAAATATGATATTTAGCAACGAATTATGCATAGCAACACTAAAAGGTTGACAGTTTATAAATATTTGGCAACTGTTTTAGAAATTTCCCATCAAATATGATAACTAGTGATGAATTACGAATATCATCGCTAAAAGGTTAATGGTGTATAAACATTTGATGATTTATTTTAAAATTTGTCTCAAAATGTTGGAACATTTCAAAATATAAAGGAAAACAATGTTGTTTTCCTTTAAAGGAATGACAACATTTCCTTCCTTTTCAAAACGGTTTGTTGTACACACACATTTGGTGAAACTTTTCAAAAGCATCGTCAAATGTTTGAATGTTTTAAAAAAAGGAAAATGATGCCATTTGTTCAACAACAAATGAAGTCATTTTCCTATCTGTTTTATTTGAAGCATTTTTTTTCGACTCTTTCTCTCCCACTCTTTATATTCTTCATTTTCTCCCTAGTTGATGACCTTCTATCCTTCTATCATCTTCCTTTTATCCTTCCATTGAGGTAAGTTGTGGATCCTTTTTTTTGTTTGTTTTTTGCTTCAATTATTGGTCTTTTAATATGTGATGTTGGACAAGTAATGGGGATTTTATTTAGTTGTTTGCATTGGTTTGGATTCTCTATGATTAATGTTAGTGACGAAAGGGAAAACACATTAGTTTCATAGTTATCTTAAGATGAGAAAGACATGTTTGTAAAGTGTTTGAAGAATTTCTTGTTACGATTGTGTTAAGTGTTAGGAGTGTTCTACTTATGTTGGTGTATATATATCACTTTCTATTGAAATTAGATTGATAATTGATTGTAAGAGTTTCAAGTTTTAATGCTCATAGTGAAAGGGAGTTGATATGTGTAAAAATTTGTTACATTTTTATTTCAAGTTCTGCTTGTGTTGACATTATATCATTAATAATTAAAAGGGAGTTGATATGTTTAAAAATTTCCTAATTTTTTATGTATCAATCAAATTACCTAGTTTCAACCATGGGAATGGGGGACCAAAAAATTGATAAAAATTGGAAATTTGTAATAATCAATTGTTTCCATGGTTTGGTCAAATTTGTCATGTCTTTAGTTCCTTGATTTTTTGTTGTGAATAGAGGTTTGAGAGTCTAAAAAACAGTCTCTTACTTATCTTAATATTCCAATTTTCATTACGAGACCAAAATTTAATGAATTTAAACCTCTCATTAATTAAGAATCACAAGTTTGTATAATAGAAGTCTATCTATAGTAGGAAGAGTGAAATTGGTGAATTCTGTGCTAAATAGTATCCATGTATTCTAGTTTTCCTATATTTGGTTCCTTGAGAGCATACACTCATAAGGAGATTTATCTAGTCTAATAATACCCAAAAAAATTTAGGTAAACTTGAGTGGAATGATCCATGTTTACCCAAGGATAACAAGGACTTAGTATCTTATCTATATAAACCACTAACCAAGTGCAATTTATCAAAACAATGTAGATAATTTTTTATGAAAGGTACTTTTTCTGTGTAAAGTGGATACATACATATATATATATATAGATAAGACGAGGACTTTTAGTTTTTAAATCCAAATAATAATGCATTATACACAATGTTCCACATACTTAAACTTAGAGAGATGATCATATTAGAGATCTCTAATTGAAAGTTGATGGAACTTCTAGGTCTTCTTGGTATGATAATTAGTTATACACTACGTTAGCTTTATTCTCTTTGAAGTATGATAGTTGATATTGCCATAGTAAAAGAGGCTTTATCTACAAATATATCATTAATCTTCAACTCTTTGCTCGTTATAAAACTAACAACTAATTCCAGGTTAGAAGAATATTATCAAATGGAAAAGTAATCATTTAGGGACTTTCAGTAATCAATCTTATAGAAATTTGTTGACAATTCCTACTCCTAAAGTTATATAGTACAATTGGTTCCATCAGGTATACGCCAAAACTTCCTTCTTACTATGGCTAACAATGAAAAGGAGATTAAACACTCTAAATATGATGAAGATATTTATGAACTTAGCTAAAACTTGTGCTTTGTAACCTAGAACTAGAAACCTCCAAACATCTCTTCTTTAAATGTATTTTCTCTTCAAACATTTAGCTAAAAGCACAATTTCATAAGAAATATGATGGCTATGGGAACATTTGTTCACATGTTTAATTTAAAGGCTTTCAAGTCCAGTGTCAATTTCCTCTTAGCCTTTTTGATGTGGACTTCGAATGTAAGAATAAAATTTGATTATGCTTAGGATTTACATTGTTGAACCGAAATAGGAATTAATAAATGTTACTTTTTTGACAAAAACATATTCTCCTTTTTATGATTAATTTACAAAATTAAGATTAATTTACAAATATCAAAGATAATTATTTACTAGTGGATTTTAATTGTTTTGAATTCACATTAATTACCATTCCATAATATTAATTTAATATTTCTAAGTATATAATCCAACATTATGTAAATTAGTTGCACATAAGCTTATCACAAGCCAAAATTCGGTCAAGGTAAGTCTTTGAGTATGTATTATCCGGTTTGTTTTGTGATCCCACTTTTGTTGTTTTAAGTTATGATGTTGAACGAGCTTACAGCATTGCATGCAAAATATATAAATACAAAACTATTGAATAATTGTATCATATTAAATACAAATTTGTTATTTTGCTAACCTTATTTTATGTTAAAGAGCATCAATAAGCCTCCAACTTTGTCCTTCTTCTTTGTACTTTACGTTTGATCGTCTGTATAGGCAAGTTATCCAACTATTGTGTATCATATGTTATGTTTTAATAGTACCCCTATTTGTGATTGGGTTTTGTTAAGTTATCAAACTTAGTATGTGAACTTGTAATTGATAATTTAGGACTAGTAACATAATGCACCTACAATTATAGACAATATTTTGCATAATTGATAAGTGTGAATTGCATCATATTTTAGAGTTTAGTTTGATATATATTTAATTGTTAATTCAATCGTTTAGTATATATTTAGGTTAGAATTGTGTTAGTTTGTTAATTATTTATGTTTCATTGTTTTATGGGTTAGTACAAGTCTTTAAGCTTAATTATTATGTTTATAAGATATCTTGATGTGTTTATTAGTATTTTAGGGTCAACATAGAAGAACAGAGAAGTTTCAAAGACATTTGTGCTAAAACAACGACTCACGATCGTGGCATAATAGGTCACGATCGTGACAGAAGCATTGAAGTTGCCCCACGAGCGTGACTCATATGCCACGATTGTGACAAAAGCCCATGATATGGCCCACGATCGTGGCATGCTTGCCACGATCATGACAGAAGGCTCAGATGTGGGCCACGATTGTGGCATGCAAGGCCATGAGGCATACAAGGCCATGATAGTGCGCATGTGTCAGACAGATCAACAGACACTCAAAAACATCAAGTTTTAAGGGATTTTTCAAACCTTTTCGACCCCGAAAAGACCCTAGGGTTACCCAAAACATAAAAGTGTATACAAAAGAACATTAAGAGGAAGAAAAGTAGTTTCTTGCATCAGCCACCATCACAAAACCTTAGAGAGAGTACATTGAGAGATTGAGAAAGAGATGAAGGAAGAGAGATGTGGAGAAGAAGCCTACAAGAAGTACTTCCTGGAACAGGAGGTTTCCTATCGTTGCTACCTCCATCATCCATTCGGATCTATTTTCCAATGTATTTCCATTTTTATCTATATATAGGATTGGAATAGCTGTTGAGATAGGATTTATAAATGTTGAGGATTGTCTAAACTCACCTTTGAGTTATTTTTTCTTTGATTCAATAAAAATCATTATTTATATGAATTGGATTTATTGTGATTGATTTATGCATTTTCATAAATCAATAATAGACTGAGAGGGTGAACTGATGAAAAATAATTAAATTGTGTTGGACCAATGGTGGTTGACAAATTAAATCCCACTTATGTTTTGATAATAATAAAATGTATAGAATTGGTTAAG
>JANVCQ010000001.1:6620255-6645502 GCA_025531925.1 Erythroxylum plowmanianum
TACAAACTCTCACTTAATCTTAATTCCATCAACCTAAGCAAATAAAACCCTCAAATTATTCTAACCTAAAGCAATTAATCAAACTCAACCCCACAAAAAAAAACTGAACACATGCTTATTTAGTAAGAAAAGGAATCGAGGCCCAATAGAGAGAGTGAATAAATGACACAAGAATAACAACTTGGTGCTCAGTGTTTGATAAAATCTAACCACAGTGAATAACAATGAGAGAGAGCTGCAGAAGAACTTTCTATCTAAAACACGTAACGACGTGTTCTCTTGCATATAACACCTTTGTTACTAACTCCTTAATCCACGTGTAAGTATCACACCTCTCCATATGTCACCATGCATGTGAACCATTTGTCAATATTTAATCAATCCATGTGTCACACTATAATTGGTTCGTATTTCAATATTTTTTCTATTCCAAAAATATTTCAAATTTCAGAAATTCCTAAAATTCACCAAAAATTTCAAAATAATATTAACAGTCTCCAAATAAATTTTTACCACCAATAAATCACAATTTAATTTTTAATCGCATTAATTAGTCAATTATACCCGAAAATATCAATGAATGCATAAACAATTATTTTAAAAGTCAACAATAAATATTCACATGTGTGTGAATATACAATGATCCATGAGCATGCAGTGCACTTCTAATTTCTCACAGTATGCTCAGTTCACAATTTTGGGGTCTAACCCCAAATATGGGATGTTACATTCTGTATGCCAATCAGTTGAAGGAAGACAACTTGCTACAGAATGCTCTAGACAAAGTTTTCGTAATTTTTCAATTTATTTAATTGTATGCTTTTTTTACTTATTTGAACACTAATTTCGCTTTTACTTATTGTTCACAAATGAATTCTCAATATCGTTGACATCGATAACCCTAAAGTTTCAAGTTGTGTGACTTCACTGTTGAAACAAAGCGTTAAAGATCATCGTTATCGACTATATAAATACTACAAATCTTTTCCTTCTGATGAGGAGGCAAGGAGACATATTCCCGAATGGATGTCTCCAAAAAATTGGAGCCAAATGTATGGTTATTGGACCTCTTCCAACGTTAAAATTCGACTTCTTTCTCTTTACATTTGCTTCAATTAACCTTATTACATAATTTAATGACAATTTCTTTTCCTTATTTAGGAAAACTATGAGAAAGTCGAGGTTAATAGAGGAAAAATGATAACTCCTCACTTTATTGTTGTACTAAAAGAATATGTAAGTTCTTCAATTTATATTATAATTATATTAGTATTTTTCATAAAATAGAGCGAGAAGGAACTACATAGACAATAGTGTGATAGGATCACATTATACAAACTCACTCACTATAACCAAGGTCAAGGGTAGATGCTAGAAGAAGCTTAAAAATAATTATGTAAATATAAAAATTTGTTTAAATTTTGAGTTTATTTATTTATGTTGTACTAACCAATAATATTTAAATTCAATATTGATTTTGTTTTTTAATTTTAGAATAAGACGGAGGAGTTATTGCCAAGATCATTGTCTGATATAAATGATCCCAATGTACATGATATTTGCAATAATGTGCTTGGTACAAGATTCGACTATATCAAAGGTTTTGGGTTTAGTCCTAAGCCAACTGCTTCATTCTCATTAAGACTAACATATGTTAGTCGTCTTGAACAGGAGAACAAGTCGTTTAAGGCTAAATTAGATTGTAACAACCAAAAGTTAAAACATAATGAACAAAAGTAGTCCAAGCTTAAAACAATGGTCAAACAAATACTTGAACCGAATTATGTAAGTAATAGCGATGATGAAAACAATTATTAGTTTGTACATAATTATTTTTGTTAACAATTGTATTTAACATTTAATAATATTTTAATGTTTATATAAAATGTTTCTAATTTATAATTATTTTTAATTATATTTTCGTATAATTAGGGATCGTCTAGGGAGGGTTTGAAGGGCCGGTGCTACCAGGCGCCCAATCTGACCTCATTTTTTATAAAAAAATTAACAAAATAATGGCGTTTTGTGCCTTCCCTTCGAGCCACAGTTTAGACCTGGCCGGGACAACCTCGACTTAAGTGCTGCCAATGGCTAGGTCGGGCCAACTATTTGCATTAGTACATTCCTCATTTCTAGTTTCTATAAGGATTTGTTAACATAAGGTACCGAACAAATAAAGAAACAAACAAGAAAGTGGTGAGTTGGAGCTACATTCTAACTAACTGTATAAATGTACAAGTACCATTGATGCGATGCATCTAAAGCACTGCACATACGAAAACCAAGCCCTTTTCGTATTTATCCTGCTGTCAGTGCTGTGAACCATTATTGTTTAGGATTGGTTGTACAAGTCAATTCCATAAATTCCAAAGAAATGGGAACCTCAAATAACAAAGATTTTACCTTTATCAAAGCTATGTGTCTATGACACCAGGGCGATTGTTAGTTAATAAAGGGTTCTTTTAGGTTAAGTGAGGTCGCAGGTTCGAATCGCTCTTATTTATGCAGCCATTTAAAACTTGGGATCAGAGCTTTCCCTCCCGCAAGGGACCTATCCGGCTCAAGCGGAGATTAGTCTGGATATAGATAGCTTAAAGATGTCTTTCTATAATTGGGACCCTCCTAAGACACAGCTCATAGTCATAGACAACCAAAAAAAAAAAGAAGCTATGTGTCAATTCCATTTTCCAGTCTACAATATCTTCTAACCAACGTTTATTGCCTTACGTCCAAAAAAACATCTGTCTATCAGTAACTTGGAAAAAGTCACAGGCAAGCTTCAATTCTATCTTTTGCTTTAGTGGATGATGATCTCATTGAAAACAAGAATATATGTAAAAGTCATTTGCGTTTAAGATATCATGACACTAGTAATTGGCGATATTGCAGATCATGAGCCAAGTGGGTGATTTGCAGTTTGCATGAAAGAAACTGATTAACGTAATTGAGCTCTAGCACTTGTCTTTAGTGAATGAAAAGCAGTGACGTACAGAATTGCATGCACTTAAGGCGTTATCACTGAACTCAGAGATGGAAAAGTCGACGAAGAAGGAATCAAAAGGAAGCTGTACTGATCTGCAGGTATCTTCACGCAGGCACAAATAATCTTTACGAGTGGAGGAAATTGTCAGTGCCAGTGGTCCTCTACATATCTCTCTTGGTACAGGTGGCTTTCAACACTTGAATTAATGATCAAGGTTCTAAGCTTAGCCAGAAATGTTCTTACTGACCTAAACTTTTTCCCCCTTGGAGAGAAAGATGTCGTCATTTTGTGTCCATTGGTTTCCTTGTTTTCCAAAGTTTTGATATTTCATAATCCATAGCGATACAAGTTATATCCTTGAATATGACTTGTGTGAAATGCAACTCAAAAGGAAGCCTAGTCCAAGTTAATTTTATACTGTAATGTTGTAATTTAAAAGAAAAGAATATGTATAAGGTGAGAAAAGATAAAGATAAAAGGAATACTTAACACTCAATTTGTTTTATTAATAAACTTTTTTTATATAGGCAAAATAAAAAAAATAAAATAGATATTTCTTATTTCAGTCAATAAATTTAACTTTTAAGATAAAATTAAAAATTAAGATATATTTTAAAGGAATTTTAATAATTCTAAAATTTTGAATTAATTCTTGTGTAATCTGAAATTTGAAATTGTGTAAAGAGGGTGAAGGAACAATTTGCTTGATGATTTTTGGATATAAAATCAAACGTATAGAAATGATGTTACTTGTCGGTACTTCAAGATATTGGAAATTTACTGCATTATTATATACAGCCATGGACGGAGTCACATGGGGCTCAATGGTGCATTGGGCCCCTCAAAATTTTAAATACTTTTTTATTTTTAATTTATGTATATATAATGATGAAGTTATTTGGAGTCCTGTGGTATATTGGGCCCTCCAAGATTTAAAAAAATTAAAATTTTGGGTTCTCTTATCTTAAATTCTTAGCTCCGTCACTATTAATACAACTAATATGAAAATGCAAGACGGCAATATACTTTAAATATAATATCCCAATAGAAAATGATTATTACAAAAAAGTTGTTACAAAATCTCTAGTTCTTTTGTTGCCTTCTCATATACATAAAGTTTCTACTTAGCTAGTAAATGATGAATTCCAGGAAACATATAATTAACTCAGAAAGAGCGAAATGGAAATGTTTTAAAGTAATATTAGCTAGCGTTTAAATCACAAGTTCAAGAAAACTGACGGCTTTCGTATCGATAACATACCGTCCTATCTGTGTAGAAGACAAAAACAGTAAGCGGTACGGTTCAGTGAGTGAAGTTTAGTAAGCGGTGCAGACTATCGTCTTTTCTGCGTAAACTAATAAACAAGTGGTCCGGTTCTGTGAATTAAGTATGCATATAATTTTTTTCGTAATTTCCTTTTTGCAATTATCCAGAGATTCCACACATTGCTTTGTATTCTTTAAGCTACGTCGCATGTTTTGATACCATCCGGTAAACCAGAAATCTCATTAATTTTGGACAAGGTCATTAAAATATTCGCTTCTATAGTTCCCTGGCCACATAAGGCTAAAAGGGTTATTTGAATATTGCAGAACAGAAAGGTTATGGTCTGTCTTCATTGTCGTTTAATTTCTTGTTGCAGTGGGCTTAAATTGCTGTTTTGCAGATACTGCTGAGTACCCATATGAGCTAATAAAACAGCCACAGAGAATGCGGACAAAACAACATGTCTAGTTTGGCAATCACAGCTTTATAAAGGGCTATAAAGGTATCAGCCAGATGGGGGAAAAGCTGGAGCACCAAGGCTGGCATAAATGCATTAAAAAAGATTTTGAATTGAAAATGCAGGAAAAGCAGGTCAATTGGATATGTTTGTGTTTAGGATAAGTTTTTCTTTGATTGTAATAAAATGACACAACATAGGATTGAAAATAACGCAACAGACTGATTGGATAAAGATTCTCTTCAGACATTTATATTTTTCACATGGTATATATATGTCGTGAATGTTGAAGATCTTTTTATGTACCTGAGGATATCCACCGTGGGAGTACCTTGTCGTAATATGATACTGAATCTAAAAGTTTAAATACAATTAGCAAAAAAAAAGATCTTTGTTTTGTTTTTTTAAGTTTTCTAAAAGAAGATTAAGAGCTTGTTTGGTTCAACTTTTGGAGACTGAATAAGCACTTTTTTTTATAGCAAAAACTGTTTTTAAAAAAACTGAGTGTTTGGCTGTAAAATTCAAAACACTTTTGCCATAGAAATGACTTTTTTGGAAGTTGAAATATAGTTTTTTGAGCTTTTAAAAAAAATACTTTTTTATGTAAATTTTTAAGATCAATTAATGAGCCTATTTTTAGTTTCTTTTATCTTTATGTTTTATACATAATTTTTACAATACTCATAAACACATCTTCACGTTTATTTTAAGATTTATATAATATTATTTGACTTTTTTTATATATTTTAATATTTATTTTATATATTAATTTTACTTATATTATAATTCATATAAAAGATTTGATTAAATATATTTTTATTTATATTTTATATGGTTTAAAATTATACAATAATTAATATATTGTACTTTATATATTGTTTAACATATTTTAAATAATATTTATATACATAAATAATTTTTATTATGAAATAAAAAATAGTTAAAATTAAAAGTATTTTTTATTTTATATTATCAAATAATCTATTGCATAAAGCTCTTTCTTAAATAACAGTTAAATAATTAACTGATTTTTTTAAAAAGAAATTTTAAAAAAGCTTTACTGATATAACAGAGGGAATAGGATGATTCGTACATGGATAGCATTAGCATTACTACGAGTAAGCAACTTACCTACTTTTGTTTCTACTCTCATCGTACTTGTCTAAAATTATACACTTGAAGACAATCGCCACCATCATCATCTAGTGATAACGGCACAAAGAAGCGCACACCACGTCTTAGCTTCAACCCTCCACACGTCAACTCGAGACCGCCACAAGCATCAAAGTAAAGCATATTAAACTACCAAAACAGGCCGACAGATAAATGGCAGAAATGGGTACGCCGCTGCCGTGCCGATGTGTCGTCTGGGTCATAATTGGCGTGCTCTGATAAAGCAGTAGTATATAATCCACGTGCATTTGTGGTCACGTCAATATATTCCGCTGCCCGTTGGGGGCTAAGTATGGCCCTTCTTCTTACTATATTACCGCCTAATCCGCAGTTACGAGGGAAGGAAAAGAATATGAAAAGCCTGATTATTGGAAAAGAGATTTTTGAAAAAACTCCTATCCTAAAAAAAAGTGCACAAGGAAATTCAGATTCTCGGCATCAGCATGTGCGTACTTGGCATGACGACATAATTAAGACATTCTATGTCTTCATGCTAACGATTTACAGCTTGACTTTAGGTACATAGGCTAACAGAGACAGTACTAACTCTCCACTAATAAATAATCATCAAAATCTGTAAGATTCTTGTCCACGTACATATCAAACATAAACGATAAATTTCTCATCGTGGCAGTCCTGACTCTCCAAGGCACTACTTGCTACCTTTAAAACCCCACGTGCTCTCTTTCATGTTTTTACAGGTTTGGTTTCTCTAGACTGATCCATTCTCTTGCGTACGAAAATTTTTATCTTCCGTCGTCAAGAAGGTTGTCATTAGTTCCACCATTCAGAACTTTTCCCATTTTTGCTTGTTTTGCAGGTCCACTCCTTGAAGAGACAATTTTATCTTGTTCATTATCTGTGTCTGTTATTAAGGATTTTGAGTGACTGATCAGAAGCTGTAAAGTCTTGTTAAGATGAGCAGAATGGATGTTTTCATAGACATTGTTAATGTCGTATTTGTGATACTACTAGTGGGATGGTTTTTAACGGATATCTTGAAGCGAAGGGGAGTTAGAGATTACTTGAACGCAGATGAAAAATCATTGAAACGGTGGACAGCTTTTACTATAATCACTGTTCTCTCCAGCCTCATGGTTTCAATGATGTACATCAGTTTTGGGATATATGAATATTCGTACCGTAGAACTGTCACCTTTAAATCTGTCTCCTCAGCCATGCCTTGGATTTTTGCTACTGTGGTTGCTTTCTATGCCCAGAACAGGACCCTCACAGAAGATAGGAGATGGCCTATGGTCTTGATTCTGTGGTGGCTCTTCTCCTGCCTCCTCGATTCACTTTCTATCTCCGTTCACCTCATTAGCCTTTTCACTTCAATAAATTTTCCTTACCCCTGGCCTCAAGTTGACATTGTTGCTTTTCTTTCCTTACCATTTCTAATCCTACTCTCTTGCAATGCTCTAACATCCCGGGGCAATGTCAAGCCACATAATAATCTCCAAGACCCATTGCTACAAGAAGAGACTGAAAAGTTGCTGGAAGATCTAAGTAACTTCAGTAGTGCTGGAATTTTGAGCCGAGCTACGTTTCGATGGCTAAATCCACTATTCAGCAGAGGAAGAAATAAAAAGCTTGAGTTATCTCACATTCCTCCAGTTCCTAACTCGGAAACAGCCAAGTTTGCCTCATCTTTGCTTGAAGAATCACTAGGGAAACAGAAAACTGAAACCTTCGAACTGTCCAAGGCCATAGCTTATGCTGTATGGAGATCTCTGATCATAAATGGAGTTTTTGCAGGTACCTAGCTGTTTCTGTATTACTTGGAATTTGTTCTGGTTTAAAGGTGGCTAACTTGCGGCCTCTTCATCTCTTGTAGGTGTCAACACAATTGCCTCTTACACGGGTCCTTTTCTGATCACAAACTTTGTGAACTTCTTGTCAAAAAAGGATGATAATTCAAGCAAACAATACGGGCTCCTTCTAGCTCTGATCTTCTTTTTCTCTAAGACAACAGAATCATTAACTCAGCGGCAATGGTATTTCGGTGCACAACGAATTGGCGTGAGAATAAGGGCAGCTCTCATGGTGTTGATTTACAAAAAGTCTTTATCGGTTAAACTTTCCGGTTCAAGCAATGGCAAAACCATCAATATGATCAATGTGGATGTCGACAGAATTGGAGACTTCTCCTTGAACATTCATGGAGTATGGTTGCTACCAATCCAAGTATTTTTGGCCCTCATTATTCTGTACAGAAATTTAGGTGCTGCCCCATCCTTAGCTGCCTTCTTTACCACAATTTTGGTCATGGTGAGCAATATTCCTTTGGCCAGCAAGCAAGAAAGGCTCCACTCTAAGATCATGGAATCAAAGGACACAAGAATCAAAGCAACTTCAGAGACTCTTAAGAGCATGAGAACCTTGAAGCTTTATTCTTGGGAGCCGTCATTTCTTAAGAAAATTCTTCAGCTTAGGGAGACAGAGAGTAACTGGCTGAGAAGGTATCTTTATACAAGCTCAGCAATAGCCTTTCTCTTTTGGGCTTCACCAACTTTAGTCTCTGTTATTACTTTTGGAATCTGCATTCTATTGAAAACACCATTAACAACAGGCACAGTCCTATCTGCTCTTGCGACCTTCCGAATACTGCAAGAACCAATTTACAACCTGCCAGAGCTCATATCCATGATTGCACAGACCAAGGTTTCAGTTGACCGCGTAAAAGAATTTTTGAGAGAAGAAGATCAAAGGAAGCAAATATCTTATCAACCCACACAAGCATCTAGCGTAGCGATTGAAATAGAGATTGGGGAGTATGCTTGGGGCGTAAATGAACAGTTCCTGGCTAAACCTACGATCAAACTCACAGAGAAGATGCAAATAATGAAGGGTCACAAGGTTGCAGTTTGTGGATCGGTGGGTTCTGGCAAATCAAGCTTGCTCAGCACTATGCTTGGAGAAATGCCGAGGATATCAGGAGTTGGAATTAAAGTTCATGGGAGAAAAGCTTTTGTCCCGCAGAGTGCTTGGATTCAAACAGGAACAGTGAGAGAGAATGTGTTGTTCGGGAAGGATATGAATAAGGATTTCTACGAGGAAGTTTTGGAAGGATGTGCTCTGAAACAGGACATTGAGGTTTGGATGGATGGAGATCTGACTGTGGTGGGAGAGAGGGGTATTAACTTGAGTGGAGGACAAAAACAGAGGATTCAACTTGCAAGGGCTGTATATAGTGATTCAGATGTTTATATCCTGGACGATCCTTTCAGTGCAGTTGACGCACATACTGGGACGCATCTTTTCAAGGCAAGCAATTTTCCTTTATTTTTTTCCTTGGTATTATTGTTTGTTCTTATCTAGTAGGGTTTTTTTTTTCCCCTCCTTAAGAAATGGAGTGGTTTTTGCAGAAATGCTTAATGCAACTCCTGTCACAAAAGACTGTCATTTATGCCACTCACCAGTTGGAGTTCTTAGATGCAGCAGACCTTGTTGTGGCAAGTAACTAGAACCTCAGATCATAATATGCAGATATCAGTATCTTAATCCTCACGCAAAGCCTATTAACCTCAAATCATATACACTTCTCGCAGGTGATTAAAGATGGTGTAATAGTCCAGTCAGGAAAATATGAAGAATTGATCGCAGATTCTACTGGGGAACTCGTTAAACAGATGCTTGCCCACAGAAAATCAATAAACCAAGTGAACCCGTCTTCCTTGCAAAGAAACTTAAATGGTCGATCTTCTCAGTTAAGTCAACCTGAAGTGATAGAAGAACTGCTGAAGGAGCCAATCAATAATGGTAGGTTACTGGAGAGACATCAAGAAGAAAAAACTGAAACCGGTAGAGTGAAATGGAGTGTTTACTCTACTTTTGTTACTTCAGCTTATAAAGGAGCCCTTGTTCCGGTTGTCCTTCTATGTCAGATCCTCTTCCAGGGACTGCAGATAGGTAGCAGTTATTGGATTGCTTGGGCAGCAGACCAAACACACAATGTCAGAAGAGAGCAGCTGATTGGGATATTCACCTTGTTGTCAGGTGGAAGCTCTATCTTTATATTGGGTAGAGCTGTTTTGCTAGCTACCATTGCAGTTGCTACTGCTCAGCGCCTCTTTATCGGAATGATCAAGTCAGTTTTTCGAGCACCCATTTCGTTCTTTGATTCCACCCCTTCTAGTAGAATCCTTAACAGGGTCAGTAATGAATAGTTATTTGAGTTTCTTTTTCATCTATTTTATGTACATTTTAAAACTGACAATTTCCTTGTTCGTGTGTCCTTTCAGTCATCAACAGATCAAAGCACAATTGATACCGATATTCCATACAGATTAGCAGGACTGGCATTTGCATTGATTCAGTTGTTGAGCATCATTATTCTCATGTCCCAAGTTGCCTGGCAGATCTTCACCCTCTTTCTTTTCATCCTGGGAATCTCCATCTGGTATCAGGCAAGACAAACAATTAACTTTGTTATCAACATAATTTGCACAGATCAGATTAACAGCTTCATATCTTACTTTTCTATTATGTATATGGTAAAAACTCCTATTTTGATTGGCTATTTACATATCGTATAGGCATACTACATAACCACAGCTAGAGAACTGGCTAGGATGGTTGGAATCAGAAAGGCTCCGATTCTGCATCACTTTTCAGAATCCATATGTGGGGTCGCAATTATTCGTTCTTTCAATCAAGAAGAACGATTCTTGATGAATAATGTCAAGTTAATTGATGATTATTCTCGCATTGTCTTCCACAACTCAGGCACGATGGAATGGCTGTGTGTTCGGATCAACTTTCTCTTCAATCTTGTCTTCTTCCTTGTTCTGATCATCTTGGTGAGCCTTCCCAAATCAGCCATTGAACCTAGTAAGAACCTTGTCCCTACATTAAACTAGTAACAGTTAACATAGAGTTATGGTTACTTGTTCTAATTTTAAGTTTTTAGCCGTTGTTGATTATCAAGGACCTAGTATGAAAATTCTTCTTTTAAAAGTAATTCTTAAAATTAGAAATGATTTCTAGTAAACTATTAGTTTACAGGAATATATTTTATTTGATTTAAATCCTATGATCGTTTCTCACACTTGCTTTCTATTCTTTATCTAAATTTCAGCAATCCTAAAATTTTTAATGACAGACAGCATCCTTCTATATATTGTACATCAGTAAAACTTTGTTAAGCTGTACTGATAACTGTCACTTACTCATGGTTGGTCGACTTGGTCACAGGCTTGGCAGGACTAGCAGCTACGTATGGTTTGAACCTTAATGTTCTCCAGTCTTGGGTCATATGGAACCTTTGCAACGTTGAGAACAAAATGATATCTGTTGAAAGAGTTCTTCAGTTCACTAACATACCTAGTGAAGCACCGCTCGTGATTGAAGATTTTAGGCCAAGGCCTGAATGGCCAATGGACGGGAAAATTGAACTTATAGATCTTCATGTCCAGTATAATCCTTCTCTCCCAATGGTCTTGAAAGGGATAACTTGCACCTTCCCTGGAGAAATGAAAATCGGCGTTGTAGGCAGAACAGGTAGTGGAAAGTCCACTTTGATTCAAGCTCTGTTCAGGGTGGTTGAGCCCTCACGAGGACAGATTCTTATAGATGGACTAGACATATCAAAGATGGGTTTGCAGGACTTGAGATCCAGGCTTGGAATAATTCCTCAGGACCCCACATTGTTCCAAGGAACTGTGAGGACTAATCTGGATCCTTTGGAAGAACACACAGATCAGGAAATCTGGGATGTATGTACCAAAAGTTGTTTCTTTTGTACTTTGTAAAAGTAAAGGACGTTTTAACTGAAAAAATTTGCTTTGCAGGTTCTTACGAAGTGTCGCCTTGCAGACATAGTAAAGCAGGATCTAAGACTTCTGGACGCCCCAGGTACAAATTTGTGTTTCTTGAACAATCTTCATGCAGCCCTTTTCTTACCATTTTCAGAATGTTTACATGATCCTGTTGTTTATTTATGAAAATGAAATGAATTGTACGCACAGTTGCTGAAGATGGGGAAAACTGGAGTGTTGGTCAGAGACAACTTGTTTGCCTGGCAAGAGTACTCCTAAAAAGGAGAAAAATTCTAGTATTAGATGAGGCCACAGCATCCATTGACACAGCAACAGACAATGTCATTCAGAAGACAATAAAAGAAGAAACGAGTCGATGCACAGTTATCACAGTGGCACATCGAATACCTACAGTTATTGACAACAACTTGGTTTTGGTTCTTGATGAAGGTGAGCTGAGAATAACCTATGCAAACAAATGATATTGCTATATGTTACTAAAAAAATATGTAATCATCTTCCAACTGCATTGATTCTTGCAGGGAAGGTTGTAGAATATGACTCTCCACTGAAGTTGCTTGAGGATAATTCTTCTTATTTTGCCAAGTTGGTATTAGAGTTCCGGAGGAGAACATCTAAGAATAAGAAAGGAACGACTCCTAATTGTTGACAAAATAAGTCTCATCTTTTCTCTTACATCCTGTACAGCCTGGATTGAAGCCATCCAGTATGAAAGTGTGTATAAAAGAGAGGCAGAATGAGTAGAATGACTTTAGTAGCTTTAAATACAACCACGTTCCACCGGGCATCTCGAGGCAATTATTTACATGGTTTACATGTCACTACTACGGGAATAAGGGTTAATTATTTTTAAAAAAATCTCAAACTTTACTCAATTTTGCAATTATAACTTAAATTTTAAAAAGTAACAATTAAATATTTGAACTTTTAACTTTTCTCAAATATAAATCGGCATTAGTGTCTCCGTTCACGGATCTAACGTAGAAAATCATGTCAGCTATGATAAGTCACATGTGAGATACTAGGTGTAAGTCACTTTTCACATCAAATTATAATTAAATGAAATTAATTGCTATTAATTTACTTTGAGGGGATTAGGCATACAAAGGAAGGGAGTAAATGGACAAGAAAAATAAATCATCTAAACCGAAAACCAATCTCTATACAAAAACCTATATAAACCCTACAAATCAAGGTAAGCTAATAGTCTATGTTCTTTTTGTCTTTCGGTCTTCTCTTTTCCAGATAAAAGTTTATGTTTCTTCTTTTGTGATTGAGAACTTGTTAGAGAGAGAATGTAAGTTAGTAAAAGAAAAGAAAATGGAAAATTTTCAAATGAAAGAAAATTGAGACTGTGTTTGGAATGAGTGAGTGAAGAAGAAGAGACACTTTAACCACCATCAAAATTAATTAACATAGGGTTTTAGGTGGATGGTAGAAGGAGGGAGAAGGGTAGTTTAGGATTTTTTTTGTTTAATTTTATTTTATTAAAATCTAATGTGGATTTAACATGATTCATGGCATCCTACATTTACCATAACATAGTTGATGTGGCTTGCCATGTCAAATTTGTTAATAGAAACATTAACGTTAGGCTATATTTGAGAAAATTGAAAGTTTAAGTATTTAATTGATACTTTTTAAATTTTTAGTTATAATTGTAAAATTTTGTAAAGTTTAGGATTTTTTAATAATTAACACATAGGAATAATGTGTTCATGCATTCTACAAAGGAATTTTTGTTACAGTATGAGTTGTGTAACTCTTGAGATGGAATGTGTGATTGTAAGATTTAGAAGTGTGTTAGAAGGAGTTCTAAACATTCAAAATTTGTGAGGTTTATCTTAAGTCTCGAAAAGGAAGAGTTGTAGTAGTTTACTATTTAACCATCGAACAAAAATCAAAGTGAATTTGGAATCCTGAGCAAGTTTAGAGAGTGAACATAGATCAGGAAGGATTGCACCACTACAAATCATAAGTATTCCCCTTTTCTCTTATCTCTTTAATTGCCTATATTGCTCTTAAATATTGTTATCATATTTTTTTATACATATCTTGCTTTGTGTGACTGGTTATTTGTCGGTTAGACAATTAAGATCGCAAGATTATTGGTGCAAAGAGACTAAGACTATTTCAGTATTGCCTTTGTCATTGTCTCTAATTTAGCTAAGTCACATACTAAGTCCAACGCTATTAATGTGGGAACATTTGTTACTTGTTTTGATATTATTTTCAAGATTAATTATACATTTTTATGTTTGCATATAAGGTATTTGATAAATTATAATTGGGTGTTTTTTTAGTTTGACTTACTCAGTTCACCCTCCCCTTCTTTGTTCCTTAACAACTTTTTAATTCATATTAAATTACGATGATTGGAATATTGCCTTTAAAAAGAAGTATGACTCATAAAAAAAAAAAGATACGAGGTTTGACCTCGTTGGCAGATTTCTAAAATCTCCTTAGTAAAAAAAAGCAGACCACCATGTGATTTGCTTAACTCTTCAAAGAATTTCTATGGATTAATATTTTTTAAAATATTTTTATAGTTTGTTAAACCTAAATACTCCTTTTTATTAATTTTTGTTAAAATTTTGATGCAATTGATAAATGACATGAATTAAAATATGTTACTTATCACTTTTTAAAAAATAATAATAAAATAAGTGTTTATATTCATTTAATAAGGATTTTATAATAAAAATTGCAAAAGAAGTAAAAGCATAGAGATGTGTGACATCTGTATCGTTATGCCAAGAAATGACATGAAAATGAGCCAAAAAGTATTTAGTAAATAAGTGTAGAGAGTAAGGAGTGTAAATTTTTCATTTGACAATCGGCTAAGAGGCTATCTCTTGTGTGTGTGTGTGTTAATTGGAGATATACCATAGTAACTATTGGTGTGTGTGTGTGTGTGTGTGTGTGTGTGTGTGTGTGTGTGTGTGTGTGTGTCTATATATATATATACAAGTAGTTACTATGGTATTGTTGTGTGCCTAATTTTGAGTTTTATATGACTGACTTATTAAGTGCCTAATTTATGATATTTTTTGTGTAGTGGAATCCTAAGAGGATCATGGTTGTGCTTATGTGTGATAAGTAATGGTGAGATATGCCTGGTTAAGGCTTAATAACCAGCACCAGATTGGGACAAATACTAATATTGTACAAGGTGAACTATTCAAGGTTAGAATAGGGTAATTGCAAGAAAGGTAACCATAATGTAAAATACCAAATAAAACGTTGCTTAAAGAATATAAGAATGAGAAATAAAGAAGGTAAAGACTTCACTATGGAATTGGAAGTGGTTGCCCATTTTGCATCAATGAGAAAAATATTAACAATACTGAAGCCAATATTCCTACCCAAGAAAAAAAGATTAGTATCACTTATACAAGGAAAAGAAAAAGAAAAATGCCTAACTTTCTTACTCGACAAATAAGTCCTAAAGCTCAACTTTATATCTGTAATGCATTACAATAGAAAAAGGCATCTCATAATAAGAAAATGGCAATAGCTAGATAGTGACATAATGTATGTTTGTAATTCAGTGCCACCAAATCTTACCATTACCAATATATATCAAATGTTATTACCTTGTTCAATCTCGGACTTAAAGCTCCTTCAATTACTGTATTGATAAAAGCTAATTACTCTATATTTTAGCATAATTTTAAAAGCATTTAGCTTATGTTTTAATTTTTTGTAGGATTTGACACAAAATTTGCTTTATATTTTATTTACAAGCCTTATTTTAGCTCTACAATGAAGAAGGAATGCATTTAGTCAAGTGAGAGCCAACCTAGAGAAGTTTTAGAGTGATTTTAAATGAACATAAGATGAACATAGTCCCATGTTTAGAATAAGGCACAAACACAAACTTAAGTTAAACCCCATGTTGCTTATTAATGCATTCAAATTCTTCGATAATTTGTTTGTAAGAAGAATATGGTTTGGACATGGTGCAGGATTACCTAACGCATCACCTATATGGTACCATATTCTTTCCTTTAAAACTTGTGTTCTTGAAGTGAAAATTTTAATGTTAAATAGAAGAGGTATAAACTCTACACAGGGATAACATGGTATTACATTAGTGATTTTTAGTGAAAATAAAGTTTGTGTAAATATAGGTGTTTGATTGTGAAGAAACATTAGATCAACAAAAGATTGGTCAAAATTTTATTCTTGAGATTAAAGGAGAGATATAGGGAAATAAAAAGAGTTATATAGAAGAAGCACAAACCAGTTAAAAAGAGGAAAAGATCCAAGAAAGGTTGGAGGAGTAGAGGATTGCCAAAGGAGATTTAAGAACACATCAAAAAGGAAGCAACCTTAGGAAAAAAAGCAAGAAGTCCATTAAGAACCTTAAGATTCAAGATTCATGATTTTTTTGTTTAAGTATAAACTAAATTAAGATATATAATTAAGTGGGGTGAACCTTAGAATCTATTATTTAGATTATTTTCATTGATTTAATGTAAGATTTTAGTTTTTCTTAAGAAGTATTCATGTTTGTTTATTATGTTGAATTGAAGTAGCAAACCCAAAAGATTCAACTTTAGATTTCATATATAAGATTGAAATAGTGAACACAAAAAATAATATGTATGATTAAACCAAAGTATGAATAATGGGAGTTGCATGGAATCCTAGATATGTGACCACATAAATCTCAAAGGTTAAAGTCAAACCTATCATGGAATTCAAAGAGTGAGTTAACATGTTCTTAAGGAGTTACTTTGGGTTAATCAATTTAAGAATATAGGTTTTATATTTTAAGAAAGAATATAGTTGTGAATTTAGAGTTCCTACCATTCTAGGTAACTGTAGTTAACCATTTAATCAATATAAATTCAAGCATAAGAAAGGCTCTAGGGATTCTACATTTGTGTATAGTTTATTTATTAGTTGTCTTAGTCTTATATATCACCTTAACTAGTTATCCCTCATTTGTTATTTTACTTTAGTTAATCTTTTTCTTCAATCAATGATTAAAGTCAAACCTATCATGGAATTCAAAGAGTGAGTTAACATGTTCTTAAGGAGTTACTTTGGGTTAATCAATTTAAGAATATAGGTTTTATATTTTAAGAAAGAATATAGTTGTGAATTTAGAGTTCCTACCATTCTAGGTAACTGTAGTTAACCATTTAATCAATATAAATTCAAGCATAAGAAAGGCTCTAGGGATTCTACATTTGTGTATAGTTTATTTATTAGTTGTCTTAGTCTTATATATCACCTTAACTAGTTATCCCTCATTTGTTATTTTATTTTAATTAATCTTTTTCTTCAATCAATGATTCTTTTTGTTTCCCTAGACATTGCATCTAAGTGGGATTTCTTCTGGGATGTTATTGTTATTGTAATCATTCATTTTATTAGATTCAATAAGAGAAAGATGGTTAGTACTAGTAGTTATAGTCTTAGTGATATTAACACTTACACTCACTACGTTATACTATAAAAGACAATAGGTACACTTACTAGTATAAAAGATTATAAGTGAACTTATCTTTGTGATTTCTTTTAGTATTTTTTATGTTACAAGTAATATAA
Source organism: Erythroxylum plowmanianum (assembly GCA_025531925.1). Lineage (NCBI taxonomy): Eukaryota > Viridiplantae > Streptophyta > Magnoliopsida > Malpighiales > Erythroxylaceae > Erythroxylum > Erythroxylum plowmanianum. The sequence goes on from JANVCQ010000001.1 coordinate 6,637,478, forward strand.
AATCATATATCAAGTTTTTACCAGGGAGGTAATCTTTTAAGCAACCATATTAGTGAAATAAAAAAAATTATTTAGGTGAAAGAATAAGGACTTGCGCAACATATAGATGTTCAATCATTTGTAGTGATTATAAAAATAGGAAACATGAGTGTATTTCAAAAATTTTTAGTTTAGTATACTAAAGAATGATGTTTTTGGATTCAATTGATACATCAAGCCTTATAAGAAATGTTAATATTTTGGTAAAGATATTTGATTAAATTTTGAAAAAATTTGGCCCTTAAAATATTGTACAATTCATCGTAATTATGCTACTAATAAAGCAACTAGGAAGAGACTATTGCTAAGTCCATATTTTACATGTTTATAAATGTTAAATTAGTATGTAATTTAGCATTTTGTTAACATCTTATATGAATAATTTGATATTTTGTCATATTTAGTTCATTGAGACCAAATTTGATATTTGAGTGTAACAGTCTTTATAGTTTTTCAATGAAGGAAAAAAAATGAAGTCAATTAAAAACTAGCATGATAGAAAAAAATAACTTTATCGAAGGTATCAAAGATTAACTCAAGCTCTAAGACGTCAAAAATCAGAGAATTAGGTAAGAAAAACTAAATTGGCATTGAACAAGTTAATGGACAAGCAAAGCTTCCCACAACCCTTAAGATCTTGGGAAATAATGGAAATTTGCTGAAAGTATAGGACATAGTTCCAACACTAGACTCATAAGGGTCAGATGGATTAAAGAGACAAAATAACATTGGAATTGGTGTCAAAGTTATGTAAAACACTAAGCATGTTACATGAAATATGACGACGTAAGGAAATTTAATTTTATTGTCCTTTAGGCATTTCATATGTAACACTATATTATAAATGTTATAATTAGAAGCTTTTGGAGGTGCAAATTTTTCTTTCATTTATTTTTCAAATTTTCTTAGCATCAAATAAAGTTTAGGAGTAAGATTATTGGGAAGACTCTCTATAACTTGGAAATAACTTGTGGAGATTTCTTCTTATTGTTTCTTTTTTACTTTCTTTTATGATAAGATTATTTGGCTTTTTTAATTACATTATTTTTGGCAACTAAATCTCTAGTTAGGGTTAGGAATGTAACTTATGCCAAATATTGTATTAATGCACATACTTGGGATAAATGAGTATGATTCTTGAATTATGTCTATCCATTATAAATTCAATCTTAAGGTTTAAGAAGTACTAAAAGGAGAAATATAATCTATACACTAAGAGAATAAACACTCTAGATTTAGTGATGGAGATATCCTAGACTATTACGATGACTAATATAAAAACGTTCTTAATAAATTTGACTAGGTTAATTGTGCATCAAAAGGAGGTAATTTCTTAGTGAGATATACATGTGTAACTCTGAGAGGGGATATAGATGCCTTAGGTTAATCATTATCTCAACCTAAATAATTAATATTACTTGATGGATCCCTTAGGTTAATCATTATCTCAACCTTAATAATTAATATTAATTGATAGTTAAAATTTTTCATCAATGATACTGAAACCATATTATTTTATTTATATTGATTTTTTTATAAGTAATCACCTTACATTCATTAATTTAGTAAATCAGTACTTTTTATAAAATCTTATTCAATTTAATTTTACTGCTTTGTTAGGTTTAATAAAATTGTTAATTAACTAAACTTCAAAAGAATGACAACTTGGAATACTCTATGTTTAAACTTACTACATTTGATTCTAATACACTTGTTGATTTGGGTGATAAGTTTTTGGTTTAATTATGATTAGTTATTTTTCTATACCAATATTAAAATTTATCGCAAGTGCACAACATAGTTATAGTTAGCACAGATAAGTATGAGTCGATCCCACAATGACAGTAATTACTAGTAGTTACCCTTTTTCTGTTATCTGACTTAAGAATCATATTTTACTTTTTTAATTAAAAATAAAGTTAAAAAATAAATTAAGATTAACCAATTTTGAACTCAGGATAAGTAGAATATAAAGACACATCAATAGTAAATAGTAGTATCGAGGTGATGAATCTCCCTAAGTATCCTTAAATTATTAACCTTTTATCATGCAATCATGTTATTGATTATTGGACCATAGAAATTCTTATCTTATGTTTATAACTCTCTCAAGACTGTTAACAACTAATTCATCAGTTGATTAACATAAATCTTTTTAGTTAAAACCCTTAGGATTATATTATCGATTTCTGAATTTCACTATTAGGTTTGACCATAATCTAGAGGATTTATAATAGCCTATCTCTAGGTTTACAAGTAAATTCTTCCAATTATAGTAAATCTATTCATAAAAGAGGATTTCTCAATTTCAATCATATCAAATCAAATCATGTACAAAATTTTCGAAATATTAGAATAAGAATAAAATGCATAATTGAATCATAATAAATCAATCAATATAATTGCTTTGAATATAAGATTAAAACATATTGTTATCCTAAACTAGGGTTCATTACACTTAGACACTAAACACTTTTAGTTACCTATAGAAAATGAAATAAATAACAAACATGTAAAAAAAACTAATAGAAAATAAAGAAATCATAATTCTAAATCTCCGTTTCTTCTTTATTAGATCTTCTTGCAAGTTTGGTTTTAATGTAGCTTTCTATCATATCTCTTGATGTTAACTTCATATTTCCCTCAGCTACTGTAAAAATTGGCTATCCTTTATTTTCCTCAGCTAACATCCTTTTCTAATAAAATTTAGGATTTTTAAGACATACACGATCACTTACATAGTTATGTAGGTAAATAGAATAAAATAAAATATAATAATAATAATAATAATAATAATAATAATAATATTATTATTATTATTATTATTATTATTATTATTATTATTATTATTATTATTATTATTATTTAATTATCACTTAAGTTAACTACAATAGGCAAATTATCACTTAAGTTAACTACAATAGGCAAGAATTAACAGATATAAGAGAACTACTAGGATCTTTATACGAGAGATCCATTACTTGAATCCTAGCACGCCAAAGTTTTCTATTGTGAGTCATATTCTCAGTAAGTTCTAACATTATCTTATCTTTCTTTATCACCTCCCCCCAATTCTTCTTAGACCTCTCTATTTTTCTCTTACAATCTCTATGTACAATCTTCTTGCATCTTCTCACTGGAGCATCTCGGTGTCTCTTTTTAAAATGTTCAAACCACCTAAGCCTTGTTTCTTGTAATTTATTTATCATATTAGCTACCTTTAATTTATCTTTTATCATTACATTCCTTACGTTATCCCTTTTAGTAAGGTTGTACATCCATTGGAGCATCCTCATCTCCATTATCATTAGCTTATGACTATGAACTTGTTTGATGGGCCAACATGATGCCCCATAGAACATAGCCAACCTAATTGCTAAACTATAAAATTTGTCTTTAAGCTTGAGTGATATCTTCTTGTCACACAAAATTTCTGAAGTACCTCTCTATTTTAGCCAACCTAATCTAATCTGGTAAACTATAACTTCATCAATTTCTTTGTTGCTCTGGATGATAGATCTTAAATATTTAAAACACTCATTTTACGAATCATTGACATGAAACATAACAAATAAAAATATATTTTTGTCAATATTTTCCTCTATTTATGGTTTTAAATAGAACATTTCAAACAATATAATTCATTTTAAACACCCAAAATGTTAAGATCTAATATGCATTCCCGTAAAAACTTAGCATTAAAAGTGAACTTTTTGTCTAAACATTATGCATCAACATATAGGAAGCTTAAACGAGCATACTAAAGAAAACAATAAACACTAAAGAAAACAATAAACAAGGAACAGTTTGAGTCAAAATTGGTAAAATAAGACCAATTATCACATTTGGTGATTCTTAATAGTCATTATTATCAAATAAATAAAATTTTATTTTATAAAAATACTTATATTAATAATCACATTTTGTAGTTATTAATTTTATTATTTATTGAAGTGGTGGTTAAAAATAACTACAAATATTATGATAAATATTTTTTAAATGATTAGAATGACATATCTTTGTAATGGGAGTGAACTCTTTCATTTGTTGGGGTCCCTTCATAATTGGTGAGATACTACAATTATTAATAAGCATCATCTTTTTAATAATTGTTGTCAAGGAGTCAATGTGGTGGTGCCCCGAATTAAGTCGAGAAGTGGAGTATTTGTTACATTCCTTTCTTAATTTGCGGGACGTCACAAATATTAATTATACCACCTTCTAGCATGTTTTTTTAAAAGTTAATTTGGTATTTCATTCATACCATATATGTACAAAACAAGGATGCACCATATCTAGTTAATACAAAGATCTAAATCGGTTGTATTTTCATATTCAAAGGCCATGGAAACAAAAACATATAGTAAACTAGAAAAGACATTACAATAATGTCTAACTAGAAAAAACATTATTGTAATTCTTGTATTAATATTCTTTTTTACCTATGATTTCGTGATTTTTCCCTTCATATTGAATGATTTTTCATGTAAATAATATTTTGATGTCTTCTCTGCCTAATTTTCATATTTTATTTTACTTATTTTAAAACACACAAAGACAACAAAATTCCACACCATCAGCCCATCTTTTCCGAACATTATTCAAAATTTTATGAGTTAACAAAAATTCAACAGCTAAAAGAAACATCTTCGCTCTTTCCTATATCAAAAGATGAATTCAGTAACCACTGATGCAGATGTTTCATTCTCCTTTTGCGCATCCATCAAATCTCAACCAGCAAAGTGAGGCCTTTACTTTTTCCGTTATAAGAGAAATACACTCAAAGAATACAATTGTTTCATGCTCCTCGGACAAAATAATGTAATGGTTATATAGTTCCGACTCCAATTATCGGAAAGCTAAATTCAGATTTGGGACCAAAGATCTAGCTCAGCTACTCCACGCTTGGAAGATCGGGTTCGGAGAAGAACCTGTTGACTGATGGCATGATCTGAGAAGGTCGTCCCCGGACGTACTTCCTGAGGCCATGTTCAGCATATTTCTCACCCTCTTCAAAGTTTTCAAGCACTCCCGCAGCTCTCCTATATTTAGAAACCCTGCATAGCCCAATTGGAATGAATAAACTATGAATGATACAAACTGTTCCTGATACCACTGGAGGACACATGTACCTACCTAACTTCAGGATTGATGCAGATGTTCCTCACAAGTTGCATCCCGCAAATGCCAACGGCTACACTAACAGCTGCAAACAGTGGAAACACCTATATCCAACAGTAAAATCGAAGGATAATCCATCAGCTAGTGAACAAAGATTCATCAAGTTTAGATCTTTTAACAACAATCCATTATTCTCTAACTCCAAAATCTGCTAGACGTCTATTCGACATCTGATTTCCTAGATTCTGAGCTGGAAACTAGCTCCTTCCAAACAAAAGCAAAACGGTGAAAATTAACGAGAAACAGTCATACGCCGTTTTGGAAACTTGCATGAAACGCCGCTGCTAATTAACACTAAAAACATTAAAACCCATGTAGGAAAACTTCCGTCATAACATGTGACGGCTTCCTAAACAAGCAACCAGAATATAGGAATACAAAACCCAAAACAGACAGAATGGCACCTCGGGTCTTATCCACCTTGAGCCACCCATGCTAGCAGGAGAGACGAGCAGACAAACGACCGAAGGAGAAAGTTAAAAACAGAAACCGAAGCTTTTATTATCGAGAAAACGTAAGAAAATTGTAAGATACAAGCAGAAAAGTTGGATTTCGACTCGAATACGATTAGAAATATAATCCCTAAAAAGGCCGCTTAGTATGTACGGACTGCGCAGCCACAAGCAGAAAAGTTAGCAGGTCAAATACACCTATTGGAGTCGATATTGACGGCTCAAATCCAATTAACGCGTCCAATTGTTCTAGAATGTTCAGCAAAAACAAACAGCTGCTCAACAAGAGCATCCTCTTATAATTTCAGAATTGGCCATCTCCTAGGTCTAGATCTATGACTTCCCGTTATAAATACATTTCATTTGTTTAAATTAAGTAATAATGTTAGAATCTAAAAGAAGATTTTAAACAGTGTTAACAAATAAAATATGAGCGGAACATATTACAGTGTTGTTCGAAGTATTAATTGATGACAGATAATGAAATAAAACATTACAGCATGATTTTCAATTTTTTTATGGTAAATACTTACACTAAACATAACATAATTACGGCTCTGGTGTTGAATTTTTCCTTTTGGTTGACTGAATTAGATCCGTATAGAAAATGAGAACATGAAAAGTTGGCACGTAAGATCCGTGAAACACGGAGGTAACCATAAATACAAATTTAAAATTAAACCCACCATTTCCGCCTCTAAATATTTGAAATTTCTGTTGACTATGAACAACCCATTTCAATTTCTCAGAAATTGCTGCGCAGAATCTTCAATTCACCGTGTTATCATCACTGTCACCTCTCCCCCCTATTGTCTCCTCTTCTCGCCATCAGTCGTGCCTTGCCTCTCCGGTGTTGCATCTTGCTTCTCCCGCATCTCGTCATCATCGTCGTCTGTATCAACAGTTGGATAAGGTGCTTTCAAAGTTTCAAGAACTGAAAGTTGAAAAATTACAGCAGCACATGGATCCTGTGTACATTAGTTAAGGTTTGGTCGAGGAATGGGGCAAGTGATATAAACATGGAATAATAATAATAATAAATAATAAATAATAATAATAATAATTATTATTATTATTTATTATTATTATTATTATTATTATTATTATTCATCCAAACATAAATATAACAATACAAATGAAATTTAACAACATAATTCAAATAGAGCTAAAGAAATGAACATCATCATTTAAAGCAAATGTTTATAACAATTCAAGAACAATGTCTAATTGCCATTAAACTAGAAGCAATATTATCACGAATAGTTGTCATATCCTGAGTTCTCTATTCTTCGATATCTTTTTGTGCAGAGTTCACTTCAACATCTTGAAATACATTTGAAGGTATAAATTCAGGATCTTGATCGATGATGCTAAAAGTTGGGTCGTCAAATTGTACTTCTTCTAATATAGTTATGCAATAGAAAAGCTACACAAATTATTTTATTTTAATTCATTAATGAATACTTAGGCATTTTTTCCAATATCTTCTATCGAGCCTCAAGAACTTCGAAAACTCTCTTAATACAACTTCTCAATAATGAATGAGCTCGATTAAAAACTTCTCGAGATCCTCTTGGATTTGCACCACGAAACTTCGATTGATGATATCTTGTCTTTAGGTAAGGTGTCAAATATCCTTCTCTTTCCAGATAGCCTTTGTTAACCAAGTAATATTTACTTGAGTTTCCATAGAAGCAATATGATTAGTATAAATGATATCATAAAAAGTTTAAAAAATTAATTACAAATCCTACAAATGTTAAATTTATCTATTGGTGGTTTTGGAAATTTAAGTCTCGGATTATCAATTGTATCAAGGAAAATATGATAATCGTGTGCTGATCCCTCCCAACCCGCTAAAGCATATATAAATAGTAAGTTAAAGTCACATGTTGCCAATACATTTGTTGTTGTTATTCCTTTTCGTCCTCTAAATCTCATTTGATCCTCCTCTGCAACAACTACCGTTATATGTATACCATCAATAGCTCCAATGCAATCCTAATATAAAATAATAATCATAAGATGATAAAACAACATTTTTCAATAGAAAATATAATGAAGGGGGAGGAAAAACATATTCAATTATCTTAAAATGTGGCATTTATCTAACATCATTAGCAATTTGTGGTGAAATATTCTTGAATTCGGGATCTTTTGGTACGACTATATATCCCTTAAAAATCCATGCATAGCAGTCAAAACTTCTTTAAAAACTCTACTCACAATTTCACCAGAATGTTGAAAACACTCTTGGGTATCTTTATTAGAGGAATCTTTACTTAGGACATACACGAATAAACCAACTTTCTCCAAAATAGACATCCTATCCGAAGGTCTCAAACCATAATTA
>JANVCQ010000001.1:6645602-6671878 GCA_025531925.1 Erythroxylum plowmanianum
AAAAATGGGAAAAAGACAAAATCCATTATCCATTAATATCATTTAATAAAAGAAATCCTAATAAAGGAAATCTTTAATCCATTCAATTCCAATGGTTCCAATTTCAATCCCGAAATAATGTACCCAATATTCCAGTGCCATTGAACAAAAATTTTCGGTACCGAAAACCAGTCGGTTCGCCACTTAGTGATTTTTCCGATCCAGAAATTTTTTTCCAGAAAATTCCAGAAAAATTTCTATAATTTTCGTAAAATGTAAAACCTATAATGATCCATTCCGAATAAATTTTTAAACCCATAATCCACATTTCCAAAATAAAATCCCATGTAGACACAAATACCGGGAAATATCATGAATGCATGTACAGTTATTTTTCATGTGCAATAATTCCACTATTCACAAATACCAGTATGCATAAAAATGCCAAATCAGTCCTAATCACTCTCACCTCTGACCAAATTACTATTTTACCCTTCCCGTCGGGGGTGGGATGTTACATACTATTTGCTGGAGTTTGTGGTTTCATCGGAATCTTTTTTGTTGGAAACAACAAGATACTTCCCCGTATTCTATTGTGACTTTTGCGGACAATTATCTTCGAGACTGGAATAGGGTAAAAATTATGTTTGGGCAAGTACAAGTTGTTTCTAATAGGGTCAGCGTTCCTGTAGGATGGCAACACCCTCCGATTAACTGGGTGAAATGCAATGTTGATGCTTCGGTTGATAAACGACGAAACAAGTCAGGTTTTGGGGCTATCCTTCGAGATCATTATGGTAATTTTATGATGGGTTATTCGGGGCATTTTTCTCCTTGTACCGATGCCACACTCGCAGAAGCCATGTCAATTCGAGAGGCTCTAGCTTGGATTAAAAGGCTTAATTTGGACAATGTTTTGTTAGAATCAGATTGTCTAGAGGTTATTGCGGGTCTTAACTCTAGTTCTTCTAATTTCTCTGAAGTTGGTTTAGTGTTTGCTGACTACCAGGAGCTTAAGACTCACTTCCAACATTTGTCCTTCCTGTGGACGCCTCGAACTGCAAATAGAGCTGCTCATTCTTTGGCCAGAGTATCTCTATTACATGCAGATCGCTTTACTTGGAATACGCTGCCAAGTTTCCTCTCTTCCGTTATTGTTTCTGATGCTGCTTCTATTAGAGTTAGTTCAGAGGAGGTCTAGGCTTGGGTGTATGGGGTAAAGCCTGTTGGCTTAGGGTTTAGTTTTTGCCTCTTCTGTACTGCTCTCTTTTCGTAAAAAAAAAAAGATTATATGCTAGTTAATCAATTTGTAAATCATTTCACTACTTAATTAGTTTTACTAGCTTGAATTAAACTAGTTCAACAAAATAAATATATAATTACTTTTTATCATCATAATATTTTTATTAATTTATTAATTTAAAATTATTTTATCTCCTAATTTAAAATAAGTAATATAATTAACTTGTGAATATTATTAAAAAATTATATAAATACATGATTAAGAAGTTATGCTTTAATACCTTATTAATTCACACATATGTCTAAATTTTAAGTATCTTGCAAATTAAAACAATAAATGATAGAAAGATGAATCTTTTCAAACTCATTGAGAGAAAGCTCCAAAAGTGACAGATAAAGCAATCCAAACATGTTAGGAAGTTGTAAAACCAACAAAATTGGGAAACACTTCTTGATAGACCGAAATTTCAATGGAAGAAAGGGGAGGATCAATGCTTAGAATCATTTGAGGAGGAGGTGGATTTGTACCATTAACTAATAAATTTTAAGAGTTTAATAAGAGGAGCAACTTGTTTTCTAGACTAAGATAACAAAATTGAGTTAAGTTGAAGTAGTGGGATTGGATACCAAGGAGGAAGAAGATCAAGTAAGAGGAGGAATAGGAAGAAGAATAATCTATATATTTATCTTATAATTCATTTTTCTTTAATACTGTGTATGAACTAAGAGAATGGTATACATTTTATTAATATCTTTCAAATAACATACAACAGACGACACATCATTTATACATGTATTATAGTACTAAACTTGGAGCCACTAAAAGATAATTAAAGATAATAGGTGCTATCATCTCACTTTCATTTGTGTGCAGAAAATAATCACCACTGATAATAAATTGTGAGAATTGAACTCAATTATAAAGATTTTATCAATATCAGAAAATGATAACTATAAACAAACATAAATTTTTATAACATTGCAGAAACATAAATTTTATAACATTTCATAAACATAAATTTATAGAGAAGTGTTATAATTACAGAGTAGTCAAAATTATTACACAACTATTACACATAAGCACTTGTTTCTTCTTTCCTTTCTATTTCTTCTTCCAATCTCCACACTATCAAAAACAAGCTATAAAACATAGCAAGAGTCATTTGATGTGTTATCAGATTATTGGTCTCAGCTTTCATGATCACATGGCATTGTCGTCACCAGTCACCACTATTTGTGGCCAAGTTATGGAGAGATATAAGTGTGCTCTTCTTACCTAACAGAAATAATGGACAACAACTTGTGGTCCAATGCATACAACAAAAACTGATATACAATTTTAGAATATAAAAGCAACTCTCACCTTTTTCAAAGTGATCTTTATATGAAAACAAACCCTTACATTTAATTTTATGAATATAAGGCCTTTCAAAAGAAAATAACTATCCATATGAAACTAGGGCAAAAATTCAATTAAGGGGATCAAACTTTACATATCATTGAAAAGGAAGAATTACCTGATTTGCAAATCCCTAAAATAGCACTGAGATCACCACGCTTCTGAAGAACAATTGGAAAAAAGCAAGTTGTAAAGACTAACAACTAATAATTGTGTTAAGCTTTTCCATTTTATAGGTGAAAAACTGACAGTGGGCAGTTATGATTTGACAAATGGAGTTAAATGCAATAAATAAATAAAATCAGCTACAGCCCCCATGAAACATCTTTCTCAGATATACTATCAGACTTAATTTATTTCTCAACTACTATCACACTTCATTTAATGAAATATCTATCTCAGATATACTTTCATTAAATCAATAGACGATGGGCAATTGTGATTGCATACTGTAGGAGATAAATGCAATAAATAATAAAAGTTGCTACATCCCCCACAAAACATCAGACTAGTTAAATCAATAGATACAAAACAAATACAATCATAATACTCTGCAATGCAGTGATAAGAACAATGGATAAATTGAATTCTCTTGAAACACATCCTACAAATCACATTCAATAATCCATAGCAGTCAAAAACCTTCATTCCTACAACCTTAAAGCTAGTATCTAGATACCAAACTCCAAAACAAATACCCACAGAATAAGAGCAGATCCAAATGAAGAAAAAGGACCTTTAGTAATTTTGTTTTTTGTAATCCTTTTAGTGGGTCCCTATAACTTGGTAACCAGGAAAATACACATTAATTTCAACAATTAACACAAATTTCTCAGAAACCAAAAACCAATACCAATTAGGAACCAAAATAAAATAAAAAACCACAAATTGGAACCACGCCCAGACTAAAGACAAGACCTTTGACTATCAAAGGAACAAACACACAATTGACATAAGAATAAACAGATAATTAACTAAAAAGATTATAAATTGATAGTTACATCTTTCTCAAACATACTATCACACTTCATTTATATCTCAACTACTATCACACTTCATTTAATGAAATCAATAGATACAAAATAGATTGGTTAAATCAATAGATACAAAATAGATACAATCATAATACTCTGCAATGCAGTGATAAGAAGAATGGATAAATTGAAGTAAGCACTTATAAGCTAATTTCACTTGCTTTTTGCATCAATAACCCTCTTTGCAAAAGATGGCAAACAGAAAGATGCTGTGTGGATTTGAAATTAGCAACAACAGATTATCATTTCTTATCAATTTTTGGTTCTCAACTAAAAGGCAAAAATATGCAAAATTTGGTAGAAAATAGTTAACAAACCTCTAAGTTGTAGAATTTTAATGGTCGGCTCTGGTTATCAATAACTTCCATAGTAATTTCAACATGGGAAAGACTAAAATGAAGGAAAACTTGCTCACATCAACCACCATCTTATCTATTTCACATATATCAATATGTTCAACAGAAGAATGTCGGTCAACTTCCCGTAGGACCCCTTCATCTCCTCCACCAATTGCCAAAACATGCAAAAACAAATGAAAAAATGAGAGAAAAAATAAAGAAACTTTATAGTCAAGTTTTCCATTAGCAAGATTTTTAGAAAATTGAACCATGTCAGTAAGTTACTTTCAACAAGTTAGAATAATAAATAGGTACTTTGTCTGCTGGTAAATTTTTAACACTCCTTACTTCAACTCTTCTCCCATATATTTCATAATCCTCAAGGTCTAATCATAAAGTGTCAAATTACAATATGATCTCCCTAAAGGAAATCTTCATGCATGCTACTCCTTGGTTCTAAAGCACAAAGTAAAGTTCTAAAGAGTAGCCATAGTTTGCAATCACGGAATTTAGCATTTGTAGATCACGTTATACTATAAATCGTAGGCATTATAGTACGATTTTTTCTTCAAAAGCACCATATCTTGTTGGAAATTTTGTAAAACATAAGATAAGAGCATTGTGGTGGGATGTAAAACCAACCCTCTTGGCCAACCGAATTGAAGCAATCCAAAAACCCATTTGATAACTACTTCAAACAATCAAAACAACACTAATGGGGTCTTTCGTTCTTGTAAATGTTACCAATTATTGCAGTAGCTCTCTTAAACACCACCATGAAAGAAAAAAAAGCATCAAGATTGCCAAAGATTGTTGAATTGGAACATTAAAACTTACACATAAACCTGAGTTCACTAGGTTGGATATTTAGGAGCTCCATCACCATGACACTTTCTCTAAAACCCCAAAAAAAAGACACACACTGAAGTGAAGAGATTAGAGTGTGAAAGAAAAAACAAAAAAGGAAACAATCATAGAATCTAACCAAGTATTCAAAAGGCTTCAACTTGAGCTCGATGGAAGAGAGAAGGAGATTAGAGGATTATGAAAGAAGGAAAAGGATTTGGTGGTTAAGAGGAGAAATCATTATTGGGGAGTTGGTTACAGTGCTGCTTCAGCGATGAGCAGATCCCGTCACGTGAGAAGGAATAACCCTGGATTTAGACAATTGATCTAGTTAAGAAGAAGAGTAGATAGAAAACGAGAGTTATTCTTCTAGAGAAAACGATAGAGATAAGAGAGACGTAATGAGGTCAAAAACTTAGGGCAAAATTAGTATTATAGGTTTGGGGTAATCAATTGATTACCCCAAATGTTGCTATAAAGCAGCTTCTTATTTTTAACTGGTTGAGTTGAACTAGCCAACCACCAAACAAATTCGTCAAACAACTGATTTTAGTTAATCAGTTAAAAATTAATTGATCTACTATCATCTAAACAAGACCTTTATCTAGTTTAGAAATAGGATTCCTTTACTCTATTGTAAATATATCTTAGAGAAATGATGTAAGGAGAAGTTGCACAAGGGGGAAAAATAGAAAAAAACAGTAGACACAACTCGGGTCCAGCCTGAGCCAAGGCCAATATGAAACAACCCAACCCGAATTGTCACGTTAATCTAGTTTAATCTGAAAGCTGCAAAGCATGCCTCATAATATTATTTTTAGGTACTAAAATTGGTGGAGTTGACTTAAAAACTTTACATGCCTGCAATTGCAAAGCCTATCTTATTAACGAACTATGTACTCTTTTAGTAAATACATTGTCCAGATGAATAATTTGGCAACAAAGAATCGATTCCCATGGAAATGTGACAACATTAGAGAAATGATTGCAAGCCTCACAATCAAAAACTTGGGTCAACGTGACAACTAGCATGTACTTATTCACTATGTTATTTGACCTTTAGTCCTTGGAGTAAATGTGTTATCTTACTAATTAAGGGGGGTCAACCATTTCCCAGGAAATGATATTGAGAGTATAAACTTTTTATAATAATATTCGTAATGATGAGACATTAACTTTCCAACATATTATATTAGATTTGAATCAAAAAACAATACTATAATCTTTAAAATGGAAATAATGTGTTGAAGGTACTATCCAAGTGTAATACGTAACATTACCTTAGTTATGTATTCCGAATCGTAAAAGGGAAAGAAACGAAGAAATGTAAAAAATACCTAATTTCGGTCTCTATAACTTCAAACTAGTTTTTCGAAGCCGAAACAAGCATGAATCCACCGCAGCCTTCACAGGAATTGCTCTCCAAAATGTGGTCAACATCTTTCTACAAATTTTTTAAAACGTAAGCTCTCTTAACAAGTCAGAGAATCCTTATACTTATAATTGATATGAGCAACTACATGAGACCTTAACCTTTATATACAACTTCCATATCAGGCTTTCCCATCATAGGCCTAATATGGATCTAGTCCACTCTGAACAGGATCCATTTTTCACACGGACTTCAACTCATTGATTTAGATCATTTATTGGGTCACTTTATTATCTTTATCGGGATCAAATTACGTAACTTAATTGATAAGTTATTAGAAAACTAAAAAATACAATTAATAGTTGTCCAACTTTATGAGATAGGTCAAAATTGTCCAACAACAAGATAATAGAGTGAACATTAGATAGTACTATAGTAGAATCAAACCGAATTGTATTATTTATTTTTATTATGAATTATATTGGTAAATTTAAATTGGTATACTTATAAATATTTTGTAATACTTAAATTAACAACAAAATTAATGTTATTCGACATGAATAAGAATATTTTGTAATACTTTATACTGAACTATTTTTAAATTAAAGTGGATTAAAATAATTGAATTTGATGTTTCTCAAATTTATTTTATATAATCTAAAGAATATTATAAATTATAGTTCATTATTTTAAAATGTTTAAGTTTAATATTTACTTACTTGAATTAATGGGCTTAAATTTATAACATTTCATTTATAGAATTTTTAGTTATTAAATTATCAACATTAACTTTCAAATTTAAAATTTGGTTTGACTCTTATGTCAAGTTCCTTATTTATTATTAAGTTTGTTTGAAGAATTAAAAAAGTTAAATAACTTGAATAGTATTATGAGGAACCTGTAAATTTTGAGTTAAATACTTTTTATTTTAAAAACATAAATAAAATTAACTTAAATATGTTGTATCAAATTTATAATTTTTCAATAACATATTTTCTAAAATTTCAAAACTAGAAAAAGTATTTGTTGAATTAAGGGATAGTCTAATGGATGTTTTGATGATAACAAATTATAAATATTGTTAATAGGTTTATTATTTTGATGAGAAGGAATATGAGAACAAGATATAAACTCACGAAGATAGTTTATGAAGTTAATAAAAAGAAGTTAAAGTTTACAACCATGAAAATGAAGATCAAATTAAGAAAAAAAGAAGGCCAAGGCTCATCAAGATTATTTTACATTTTGCATTGTTATTTATAATATGACTTTATTAGTTTAATAATATTAAAGGTTCATCTATCTTTAAAAATATATATATTAAGGGTTCATTTTGCATAAACATGTTACGTCACTTCACGACATAAATCTTTTCATTTATCAAAAAAATCAAAGCTTTTGATTTTAATTAAAAAAACTCTTAATCTTTGAATTTTTGTTTAAAGAATATTTAGGAAGTGTTTAGATCATAATTGCACTAAAAATTTGAATTTGAGCATTTGAATAATAACAAAAACACCTAGTATAAATTTCACAAATATGCAGGGTCTGGGAAGATTTAATAGTACGCAACCTTATCCCTAATTAGTAGAGAGACTATTTCTAAATGACCCACATGAAAAGAAAGAAAGTTAGAGAGAGAGAGAGAGTGAATTTTTTGTAATGTTGGTGGATGTATTGGTTGTCTAGTGTCTCAACAACTATTAAATCTATATACTTTTGCATACACATTGGTTGACCATTATGATATACCAGTGCAACTAATCATTATATCGATTAGCTTTTGGCTCCAATAGTTAATAGGGGTCTAGAAATCCTATAAATACATATTTTCTCATTGATTTTAGCATCAACAAGTGTGTTAGTATATTTTACACATATTTCTAAATATTTTTCAATCATTTGAGCATCATTATTTTGTATTTGAGTGAGTGAGCCTTTTTGAAATTATCAAGTGACAAAGTGAGGTACTTTGAGTTATAAGATTTAGATGGGGTATTATATTATTGTACTCAAGGGTGATCTAAATGAGATTAATGTTCCTCTTCATCTTGGAAGAAGACTGTAAAAAGGTTCCTCTTTTTCAAAAAAAGATCTTACACAAGTTATTTTTCGTTTTGAAAGAAAAATTATAATAAAATTCTAAAAAAAATCTTAAGAGTGAACATAGGTAAAGTTTGTTTACTGAATCACTAAAAATTAGTTTGTATTCTCTCTTCTTTAACCTTTTGAAATTACTGTTCAATTATTTGATTGGTATATATTAAGCAACTTCCTCATCCTTATTTATATGGATTTGTTAGTCGAGTGCATTAGTTAGAAAATGGTTAAATTTTAGAAACACCAAATTCACCCTCCTCTTAGGTATCATTAGAGACTAACAACATCTTTAAAATAATAATATTAGAATACTAATAAAATTGCGTTATAAACTTCTATCTAAACAAAAGGTTGTTTTGTGTCTTAATTTAACTAGTTGTTGAACGTTTGAAGACATATATTTTATTTTTGTAGTAATGTGCATGTGATATCATTTGTAAATTTATCTTTAGTATATAAAAAACCTTCTACTAAATGTTAGCTTAAGTTTGGGTGGTAAATAATTGAATTTAATTCTCCCATTGCTTATCTTATTACTTTTTGCATGTTTCATTTTGTGTGTGTGTGTGTGAGAGAGAGAGAGAGAGACAGTTAAATACTATTTGATTATTTCATAAAGGCATTTGAGTATATTATATGATCCAAATCATATTGTACCAAATTCTCAATACTATGTGAAACAAAACAAGTTATTTTAAATATTTTTTATAGATTTAATTTTTTGAATCTACGACGTTTGCAATGGTTTAAAAAAAATTCAAATTCTCGAGTTGGAATGAAACCTATACAATCCTACTTAATGGTGACTGAAGATCTATAATTATATCACAATCCTCTACCATTGATGTAAGAAATAAATATAATATAAGATTTAAAACTTACTTTAACTAAATACATTTTATTTATTTTGGTTAACTATTAGATAACTTGCACTGCAATAAATGAAGGTTAGATTCATGTTGATTCCATAAAATTGTATCTTTTGGAAAATATATGATTGATAATATAACTAGATGAAATCAAAGAAGACAAGACAATGTTTCTTTTGATATTATAAACTATAGTATGAAAAGAAACTAGCATTTTAATCACAACATAGAATTGTTGATAAAGAGTTAGGAGAAAAAGAAAGCAAACCCATATTTTATAATAGGTGGAGTTATACTTTTATTAAATAAGAAATATTATTACCAAAGTGGAAGATAAATTAAATAGTAATAATTATTATAACTTCACCAATTTTTATTCTTAAAAAATTATGAAAGCATCACAAAGCTAAAGTTTGTATAAGCTCATTAGTTTCTTTGAAAGTTTTATTTACTGCAATTTAAGTTATGTTACAAATTTTTTTAAAACTTGTAAATTTAGTGGGAGTTTTAACTATTCATATATGAGAAGACCAAACAAGTCATATTAATTTGTTATGATGTTGCAAACTATTATTTTAAATATAAAAAAAGATAAGGAAATTAAAGAAATTTTCATATTTTTTCTTTGGGCCTTTTTTATGGAAAATCTTCTTTGGACAGGACTCTCCTGGCCTGAAATCTCCCACAAGTTTGTTTCCATTCTCAATATGTCTACTAACTTTATCCCCCTTTCTCTTTATTAGAGAGACTTTCATCCATTTGCCTCCACTCTTATCCCTTTTTTATCCACTCACCGCTCTCCTCCTTTGTTCATTTCTTCTCCTTCGTGCTACCCTCCTTCTCTTACTCGCCCTAATTTCTCTATCCTTCCCTTTACTTTCCACTGTTCTTTTATGTTAGTTTCTCAGGTCTTTCCTCTACTAACCTTCTTGCAGGAACTTAAACTTCTTTGTCTTTTTTTTTTTCTTAGTCTCTTTTGCTTTGAATATAGGGAACTAATGGACACAATCCAAGCCAATTCCTAGGAAATTAAAATCTAGTTCTTTAGTCTCATATCTCAAAGGTTGCTATGGTGATTATAAACTCATTATCTACTCTATATATCTTTACCAGACCTACCACAAATTAACCTTCCATAATTCACAACTTAATTACTATTGAAATTGTTTGCTCTATTTAACAAAAATTTGGTGGTTAAGGCTTAGGATGCGGTTGATACTTTACTATCTAAAAGAAAATCTAGAAGTAAGCTTAAGAAAAAGGCTCTAACTAACTCTTCCACTTTAAACTCCTAACATTTATTATTGCTTGGAATGTAAGAGGATTGAATTGTTCCTCTAAATAACAAATTATCAAGGATTTTTTTTTAATACCAAACGACTTTTTATTAGTGGGTTTTTTTAAAAAATAGCATAATTTATGCATATGACTATCTTTTATGAATAAAAATTGATAGGTTTTGGGCAACCATTCTTCATATTACAATGTCAAAATTATGGTAACCTACAATTTTAATAAAGTTGTGGTGGCTTATACTTTCATTTTAATCAACTTAAGCATCTCTATCTAACCTTTATTCTTTCATTTGCCAAGACAAAATTAATATTGATTTATATCTTTAACTTCTATGTGTCGAGGAAAAACCTTTAGAATGATATTGCTAAATTGGGTCAAATATCTCTACTCACTTGTTATCGTTGGCAAATCTTAATAACACAATATTCTTACAAGAATGTGAAGGATATCTTTATATCCAAAGCCCATTAATTTTGATATGAGCATTTACACTTCCCTTATATGTTTTATGATCTCCATTACAAAGGCAACTGATTTACTTGGAGTAATAACCAAATGGCTATCATTTCCTAAGGAGAAAATTTGATAAAGTTATAGTCAATTCTTGTTGGATAATTTTTTTTCATTCTTAGGTCCTCTTCAACCACCCCTCTATTTAGACCACATTCTTCTTGAATATGTATGATAATTCCCTCAATACCCCCTTTAAATTCACTAACTATCCGATAAGAGAATTGAGGTTTAAAGATGTTGTGATTGGAGAACTAAGTATCCAAATTTGAGATTCAAGTCATATAAGTGTTTAGTGAAAATGGAAGCTATTAAATCCCAAGTCAAAGAACTTAGTAGATCCATATCAGGAAACATTGATAAATATGCTAATTAAACTAGAGAGGAGTTGATATTGACTTAAGGCAAATTTATAAACAACCCAAAAGGCATAAATCAAGAATTAATTGGCTCAGGATAGGCCATAACACCTTTTTAAATAGAAAAATACTAATAAAATATGTTCCTTTATTAATAACTCTAGGAAGACTCACTAAGAAGTAATCAGATACTAGGCTTTTGAGTTTTTTAAAAAATCATTTGGAAATGTAGGTACACCCTCAAGATTAACTATGTTGATTATATTTTTATTCCTCGTTTTATTTCCTAAAAATCAACATTCCTTACTAAGCCATTTACTAGGCAATATATAGAGGAAGATATGGCCAAAATAGAAGTTAATAGGCATCATGCTTTGATAGACTTAATAGTTACCTCTTTCAAAGAACTTGATACTTGGTAAGAGACAATGTTTCTATAACAATCTTATAATTTTCCTCAAAAGGAAAATTATTTAAGGAATTAAGCAAGGTTTTCTTTATCTTAGTACTGAAGGTTCGTAATTTGATAAACCTCTCTAAACTAAGGCCAATATCTTATTGCAATATAGTTTATAAAATTATATCTAAGTTGCTTTTAGACATACTTAAAGAGGTGCTGAAGATATTTATAAACCTTTATCATGGAGCTTTCATCCCATGAAGCAACATTGGAGACATCATCCTATTGGTCTAAACATTTTAAAACTATCGTAGATTATCCAACATCAATAGCTGCCTTATAAGGATTAACTTCCAAAAAGCTTTTGACTTAATGAGCTATAATTTTATAATTAATAGTTTGAAAGCTTTCATGTTTCCTCCTCTCTTTATTAACTAGTTGGCCCAATGTGTCATTACTACTTCTTTCAACAGCCTTATTAATGAAGAACATACCCCTATCTTCAAATGTGGTGAAGGGTAAAGATAATAGGATCCTTTTTACCCTTACCTCTTTATCATTTGTTTAGAGGTCCTCGTTTGTTTGATAGCTTACCATATAAACTGGAATAGCCATTTTAATTGCCATCATAAGTGAAATCATATAAAGTTGTTAAAGCTATCCTTTACTTATGATATTCTTCTATTTTACAAATCCAACATCTCTTTAGCAATTTATCAGGCTTACGATCAATCAAAGTTAGAGCTATCTATTTATCTTTACATGTATCACTAAATTGCTTACTAACTTTCTCCTTTTACAAATTTGAAATTGGATGTGCTTCCCTCGAGTACTTAGAAATCCCTATTATAGCAATAAGACTTACTTATTATGACTGCTTGCTACTTTTTGAGCTTATACTCATAAAGATAGACAACTTGGATAACATGAATCATTCATTTATTGAGAGAAAATGTCTTTCAACTTAAACCTTGAGTAGTTTATATATATATTAGAGTGTTGCCTCTTTTTTTTTTTTTTAATGAAGATTGTTACGGCAATTGAAAGAGTTTTATATAATTTTTACGGATAGGAAACAAAATGAACTCTAATAAAGACAAAGTTGTCTGGAAATAATTGTGTATATCAAAAATTAATGAGAGGTTGGGATTTCATTCCATTCGAAAAATTAAAATACTGCTCTTGTTAAAGAAAACCTAGAAATTATTCATTGACTATGAACTAGTGTAGATTTAGTAGATTCAGACTGATTTTTTAAGAAGGAAAAATATTTTGGAATTTCAAAGCTAATGCTCAAACTTTACCTTTAATCAAATTTAAACTAAGTGAAGAGGTAAGGGATGTCTTGAAGGTTATCATTAGAAATGGAAAAGAACATAATTTTGGTTTAATTAATACCCGTTAGGTCCCTCTCCATTGGTTCCTAAATCTCGCTTCAGAGTTCAATCCATCATCTACAATAATTCTTGGAAGAGGCCTTAAGGTTAATTAAGAAGGCATTACCCAATTAGACAAAATCTTTGTGCCTATACCCCTTGATATCTTTAAAGAGGACATAACTCTCTTTAACTTCACAAACTACTCTCGACTTATTGACTACCTTTCACCTCTTATTTTGTCATGAAAAATTATAGTTAAATTCCTTAATTGTCTACTTTAATTAGCTGTTAAGCAAGAACTTTGGACCAAGGACCTTATTCCATTCGCTATTTGTAATTTGAAAGATAAAACCCATGATCACCTCCTTTTTGATTGTTATTAGTTAATGGTTAGTAATTTCAATGTGCAAAGTACATATATTATTAGAATGATATGAAAATTTTCATTTTGTTATTCGCAGTCTCGTTTTGAAAATTATTTTCTTGACCGAAAGAACTTTCTTTTTTTGAAAATATAAATACGTTGAGCCTGCTAGACACAATCAGCGATGACATATCATTTAAACTGTAGGCAATTTTTTTGTCGGGGGTAAATTCCCGGTTCTAGAAAGTAGAAACACATGACTTTTCAAATTTTATTTCCACTTCAGGTTCCGGAATCAAATTGAATATTCCAGCCCAAAGAAAATTCCCAGTCCACATGGTCAAGGAACTGAAAAATCAAAAACCTTCAAACCATGACAAACTCCAGGAAAGAGCGTTGGCGGACCAAGGGCGAAAAACAAACGGCGAATACAAACAAAGTCCGTCTACCGTCTTCCCAAGAAACAGACTGGTCACGTGATGACTCCACCTACTCGCGTGCATTAATATTAAAACCCCTCGTTTTGTCATTCTCACTCATCACTAAAACCTCTCATTTCTACCTGCACTGTTCAAAGTTCTCAAAATCTTCAATTAATGGGTAAATATGATTTAAATTTATGCTTGTTTCAGTTTTCTTTTTCGCTTTTTGATTCTGTCGTCGAATCTTCATCTTATATTTCTCCTCATTGCAGCACGAAAGGTCAAGATCGGTATCAATGGTGAGTGCCTAGCTCTTTCGTGGAACTAAGTAACTGAAGTAAGTATGCATTTTTCTGGTATGAGATTGATGGAGCTGTGGATAAAATGAATTAGGATTTGGAAGGATCGGCCGTTTGGTGGCTAGAGTGGCTCTTCAGAGAGACGATGTGGAGCTCGTCGCTGTCAACGACCCTTTTATTAGCACAGAATACATGGTGAGTGTTCGGATCTGGGTTTTGTATGTAGACATAGGGTTGGGAGATAGCTAACTTTGAGTTGTTATCAGACCTACATGTTCAAGTACGACACTGTGCATGGGCAATGGAGGCACCACGAGTTGAAGGTCAAAGACGAGAAGACTCTTCTCTTCGGCGAGAAACCAGTTACAGTCTTCGGGATCAGGTAGAAGATTGGGTGTATGTGTGTTTTCTTTTTTTTTTTTTTTTCGCGTGTGTGGATTCGTTTGGAGATGGGTATCGTGTTTGAACTTAACTTTGTTGGGTTTGTTTTGGGTTTCCAGAAACCCAGAGGAGATTCCATGGGGTCAGGCTGGTGCCGACATCGTTGTTGAGTCCACCGGTGTCTTCACAGACAAGGACAAGGCTGCTGCTCACTTGAAGGTTTGCTCCGGTTTCCGACATTTTTACATTTAGACTTCTGAGATTTATTCTTGCAATGATGTGATGTCACTGTTCTTATATTTTTGATTCATCTTAATAACATCAAGACCACTGGCATATTTGTCTGATGATAGTTGGAAATATGATGATTACTAAATTACTTAGCTCAAACACTTCTATTGTTAGATTTAAATTGCATCACTTCCATACGATATTGGTAAATTAACGGATCGTTGGACTTGACAAAGGGGTTCGGTTTTATGTGCAGGGTGGTGCTAAGAAGGTTGTGATTTCCGCACCAAGCAAAGATGCACCCATGTTTGTTGTGGGTGTGAACGAGAAGGAGTACAAGCCAGAACTGGACATTGTTTCTAATGCTAGTTGCACTACTAACTGCCTTGCCCCCTTGGCCAAGGTAGATACTGAATCCATGGCCCTTGATTGTGTTAAGATTATCTTTTGGAGTTCAAATGTGTTGATGATTGTATCCCTTCATCGCTGTTTTACAGGTTATCAATGACAGATTTGGAATTGTTGAGGGTCTTATGACAACTGTTCATTCCATTACTGGTATTTTTCCGAGTAGTATTGCTTTGCTCCTGTTTGCCCTGTTGAGGTATTAATTTGATTGCTGAATTTCCTTCTAATTGTGATTCTAGCTACCCAAAAGACTGTTGATGGACCATCAATGAAGGACTGGAGAGGTGGACGAGCTGCTTCCTTTAACATCATTCCAAGCAGCACTGGAGCTGCCAAGGTATTTTTCTTGTTGACTTTTTGGTTTTTCATTATAGTTTATGCATGTGTGGTACTAGTTGGAGTCTAAGCCCTGATTCTATCGGACTCTGCTTGGCTAATTATTTATGTGGTTTCTGCTTTTGTGATGAATTAGGCTGTTGGAAAGGTTTTGCCAGAACTCAATGGTAAATTGACTGGTATGTCCATCCGTGTTCCTACCATAGATGTTTCTGTTGTTGACCTTACTGTAAGGCTTGGGAAGAAGGCAACGTACGACGATATCAAAACTGCCATCAAGTGAGTGTTTGATCATTCTCTTTGTTGCAGTCTTTTGATTTTCCATGTTTTTAGCTGCTACTCAATCTTTACCACTCTTCTTGTGCGCGGCTTCTATTATCTAAAGTTTGGTTTTGATCTTATTATGCAGGGAGGAGTCCCAGGGCAAGCTCAAGGGCATTTTGGGTTATACTGAAGATGATGTTGTGTCCACAGACTTCATCGGTGATAGCAGGTAAAGGAAGAAATTTGCAAATGTCCACATATAATGTGATTTATAAGAAATGGTATTGTTTGTTCAAGCTTGTTAACAAGGTTTTCTTTTGATTTCCAGGTCAAGCATTTTTGATGCCAAGGCAGGAATTGCCTTGAACGATAACTTTATGAAATTTATTGCCTGGTACGACAATGAATGGGGCTACAGGTACACTCATTTCTCTTCTTTCATGTGATTACTTTTTCTTGCTTTAAGCTATACGCTGACGTTGCTCCTGGGGTTTTCCCACAGTTGCCGTGTTATTGACTTGATCGTCCACATTGCCTCCACTCTTGCTTGAAGTTTTGTTGATGTGCTTTGAGGCTCTTTTGGTGTGAACTGGTTAACTGAATCGCGGAGGTTTCTTCTGATTCTAGGTTGGGAAATTGAAGTTTGAAATAAATATACCCAGTTTGGGTTTTGGGTTTTTGAATTTTGGATCTTGTTTGTTATACAGCTGCAAAATTTTCTGTTTCAATATTGTTGTGTTTTTCGTTTTTTTCCCCCCCTCCACTGCATATTACTATGCTGGCGCTTTTCATAAAGACATCAAAAGGAAACACATGCTACAGCTACTACTTAAGAAGAAAAATGATATGATATTGTGAAGACGAGCGTAAAAATTCTTCTACCCATTAATTTTAACAGTTCCATGTTTGGGTTGGGTTGGAGTTGTCAAGATTGATGACATTTCAAATCTTTTTGTAAATATTTCGACTCCTTGTGCCTTTTAAAAAAATAATTAGAATTGGGTTGAACTTAATTGTTAGGTGTTAATTTGACTTATATTTCAAGATGGGAATTTGTTTGGGATTGGTGGTATCTTGAGCGGCGAATTGGGTGCACCGGTGGCTCTAAAAAGGAGAAATGAAAGGGATTTTGGAAAGCTTGATCTGCAGTTGTGAGGTGAGGGTCAAATTAAAATTGAATTTAATATATATTTTAGAATAATAATAATAATTAAAATTATGCTTTAGAAAAGGATGTCTTTCAAAAGTTTCAAATTTACTATTTAAACTCAGATTATTCTTTCACGTAAAAATATCTACTGATATTTTTTTACTGTGTTTAAATAAATTAAAAATTAATAATGTATTAAATTATTTTTATTATAAATTTTTAGTATATTATATTTTTAATGTAAAAAATGTTCAAATAAGATGTCAATTTCTTATTTGTAGATGTTCTGAACTTATTTACTGTAACATATATTTTCTTCATAAACCAACTTTTCAAGTTTATTATAATCAAAATCAAGCAATGATTCTTTTTCTTTGATCCAAAAATCCATATAGTCAATATATTTAATATTCAACTATATCATGCATTTTAAATACATAATAGAAAAATTATAAAGCTAATAATAAAAATTAAATTAATGAGAAATAAAATAAAATCATCCTCAAGTTAAAAGTAATGTAAATAAGATTATTGAGTCTTTGATATTTTAAACGATTTCGTTTCTTTATATGAATATGTTTAGAATTGTTCCAATTGCATTCTTAATCTAACACAGAAGTTGTTTGTCCGAGTAATTTAACAATATATTTTCTTAAGGTAATCTCTATTAGTTATGAGAAATAAAAAATAATATTAATAAGTAAAGGATGAACTAAAAGCATGAAAACTTACCATATTGCATTTTTTTCCATCTTAAGTTCACTCTTTGCAGATGATCTAACAAAACTCCCTAAATTTTCACAATACAATTTAATTTCATTTGTTACCTTAAATTGTTTTTCGTTGGAGAAGATAACTTTGCATTCAATCTTATAAAAAGGCTATTCATAATTTGTAAATGCATCAAGACTAAATAAGCAGTAAGGATTGAGAAATTAAATTGCTAAATCTATTCTTTAAGTAAGATACTTATTCCATTGGCGATTAAGAATATCTGTATAAGACTTATACAATTTCTCATTTCCTTTAAAAAGATTCATAATTGTTTTGTGAACCCTATTTAAATATCTTAAAGATGATTTCTTATTTGGGTTAACAATTCTCAATAATCTTAAAAGTAGTATCATAGTCTTCATAACATTCAAGTAGGCACCGCAAAATTTATTATCTAGACTAATAGCATAAACCTCTTTTCCTTTCACACTTTTTGATAACTTATAACTTTAAAAATGTTTGCTTGTCACTAAAATTTGAAGTGCTTATTTATGATCATGAATACTTTTCAAAATAATAATTCTAGTTACAAATCTAGTAGCAACAAGATGTGCAATCTCAACTCAATCTTCTTACTTTCTTAACTAAGACAAAAATAAATATAATTATACACAAATATTATGATCTTAAATGCACATGAAACAAGATTAGAAATATGATCCATACAATCAATATCTTTTAAAATAAGATCTTATAAAATGAGTAGCACATAGAAACTAATAATATGCTCATACTTTTATTGTAAGAAAAACCCAACTGATACATAATTACCTACATTATATGTAACAAAAAGCATAACATTTTTTGTCTAACCCATTTGATAATTTCATAAAATAATTCAAATAAAGTATGATCACTTTTTATCATATCATAAACATTAACATAATAAAAGTTGATCTAATATTATAATAAACTCAAAAATTAAATAAGGTTCTTTTTCTTTGATTAGTCTACCATCCACTATAATAGTGCATCTTGTTGTTTCTGAACTACACTTATACATATCTATAATAAAATGTCATTCCTTTTTTTAATTCTTGAGCAAAGGCATACGAATATCATAATAAGAAGATGTGTTAAATCATGGTCCTACCATTGTTTTAGCATTTATTGCTTCTTGAAAATAAGGTGAATTTAAAGTATTTAATGGAATAAATGAAAGAGAGAACCATCTAGTCCATGCTAGTTTATATCACAAAATAACATCCTTAACAACTAAAACACTTTTTAAACTAGGTTGAGAACTAAGGGTAGTTCTTAAACGAAATAATAATCTATATAAATAATAGCTTTCTACTTTCCTTTATCCAATACTTGTTATGCTTCATCATCTCCAAAAGATACATTACGAACCTCTTTATTTTTCTTTTTGTTTTTTGCTTGTCATTGCAAATAATTTTTAATCTACTCACGTACATAAAATAGTTTTTTTTTCAAGAGGTAATATTACCCCTAATACCAACAAGATTTTCTATTTTATTTTTATATTCCTCCTATTTTAAACATTTAATCATAAAACATCCAATTATATTGAATATTTCCATCATATATTTATGAAGAAGAAAATAATTCCATGCTAGATTAGACTTATCATTAGTAGAGGATGCTAAGTTTATCAAATCTTTTTATGATGATTCCATATTCTCCACTATAATTTTAACCTAAAATTAAGAAAAATAATTTTTATAAATTTTCTTCACACCTATAACATCTTGACATTCCAAAAAGACAACATGTGTTTAAAATACTTGTACTACTAATACCAATTAGATAATATTAGATCATCAAAAAGGCTTGTGCTGTAAGTTGTAAAAGGTAAGAAGGTTTTAAAAGATAATTATGTCAGAAAATATCATAGAATATGTATTGGTTCACATGTTATCATCACTTTCTTGGGCCTTAATTGAAACATTTCTCTTAAGAGCAACCTAAGTAATAGGTAATGTATTTTAATAAAATTTTGAAATATATAATAATATTTAAATTATTATATTAATAATAAGACAATTCAAAAGAATGAAAATCAAAATCAAATGATTAGAAGAAATTGCTTCATAATTTTAGAGTGCCAGAACATAAATGTTATATTATATATATAATTATAATTTCAATTTATAAATTGTATCTAAAAAAATAAAAATATAAAAAGTTATAACTAATAAAATTTGTTAGTTATAACTTTGAGAAAATAATAGTGGAGCCATTTTACCCAAAGTGACTCTTCACGAATAATGCTTGATTTGTGATTTTGATTGGAGTTATATTTAAACCTCCTTCATCTTTGGGGAAACAAATATCAGCCCACTTCACTTTAGCTAACCTTTTAGCACCAATTGGATAATTCCATAGAAAGTTTTTGAGGATTCTTTTGATATTTTTGATGATACCTTGAGAAGAAAAAAGTGAGAACTCCAATAAATATGTAGAGTGTTTAACACCGATTTGATAAGTTACACCTTTCTCGCATAGGACAGAGATTTGTTAACCCATGAACTGATCCTTCTCTATATTTTCTCTAAGTGTGGAATGCATTCTGCATATATAAGTCTTTTATTAGGAACTGGTAGTCCAATATACAATAGAAGAACGTGTTTAAATTTCATTTCAGTTGATTGAGAGATGAGAGGAGGTAACAACTTTTATGGATAGGAGGAAACGACTCTTTGTTAGGTTGAAATGTAGTTCTGAGAAATTTTTGAATTTGCCAAGAGCTACCATATAATTTTGTATGGAGTCCATCGTAGCCCTGCAAAATAAAAGTAGATCATCTGTAAAACATAGGTTAGTCAAATCAATCTTTTTTCATTTGGCATGATATATGAACTTTGGATTTTTGAGCACTTCATGCTTGATAAGAGAATTGAGATTCTCCATACAAAGAATGAAAAGGTAGGGGGACAAGGGGTCCCCTTGCCTAAGACCTCTTACTGCCTTGAAAGATGTGGTAGGAGTGCCATTGATCAAGATAGCGAAGGAAGAGGATGAAATGCACTCTTTGATCCACTTTAGAAATATAGTTGGAAATTCATGAGCCATCAGTAATGTCCATAGGAAATCCCATCTCAAACTGTCACAAGCTTTCTGAAAATCAATTTTGATTGTGTAGTTTGGAGAGTAATTTGACCTGGAGTAGCTTTTTAGGAGCTCTTGGACAATAAGAATGTTATGTCTTATATGTCTACCTTACAGGAAGGCACCTTAGTTATCACTGATCAATTGGGCTAGGGCTTTCTTCAGTTTTTTAACAAATATTTTGGAAATGACCTTATAGGGGAAGTTAGTATAGGCAATAAGTCTGAAGTCCCCAAAATGTGTGGGGTTGGAGCATTTAGGAATCAAACAGACAAAGGTTCTGTTAATCTTTTTAAGAAGAATCCCCTCGGAGAAGAATTCCTTGACTGCGTGTATTACAAAGGATCCTATCTCACTCCAAGATTTCTAAAAGAAAAACCCATAAGGCCATCAGGTCTGGCAACTTTGGATCCATCCATGCCAAACACTACAACTTCTATTTTTATGTTTTCTACTAATTTTGTAGGAAGATCCAAATCAGTTGGTGTGATTTGTTTGAGGGATATGGTTTTGAGATCTTCAACAGTAACATTAGAAGTGTTTGGAGTACCTAGAAGATCTTTAAAGTAACTTATTTCCTCCTTTTGGATTTCTTGTTAAGTTTGAAGTATTGCACTATTGGTGGAAGTTATAGAGTGGATTTCATTGAAATTTTTCCTTGCAAGAATGGAGTTAAAAATAATCTAGTATAGTTATACCCTTCCTTCAGCCAATGTACTCTAGCTCTTTGGTGCAAAAGAGAGCTATGGTTGTGTGTAGCCTTTAAGGATTATGATATCGTTAATTTTTCTTTTTCAAGTAGCACTAGATTTGTAGAGTGAGTAGCAAGGCTAGCTTGGATAGCTTGAAGTTCAAGTCTGTAGGAGTTTAACTGGCAGTTGTGGGCCTTTGTAGAGAATTTAGGATCTTTAATTCCTTTTTGATGACTTTCAACTTTTGAACACAACAAAATTGCTTGGTTTTGTGGCAATTATGTTCTACTCCTTTCATACATACCTCATAGAATCTTGGGAGATTCACTAAGAAATCATTGAATCAGAAAGGATAATGGTTAATAACTTTTTGGAATAAGTTGTCCACTACAAGGGGAGTATGATATGAGAAGAGAGGTTCTTCAAAAGAAGTAAGGTTATCGAGAAAGGTCTTGAGCCAGATGTCATTTACTAGGGCTTGGTTTAATTTATCCTTAATATGCCAAACTGATTGCTGTTTGTTGGACCAGGTGAAAGTATATCCTACATACTTAAGATCAGTCACCCTTAGATCCTCTGCTATATCTTTTAGATCAACTTTATAATTTTTTAGATTGCAGTGTCCTTGTGCCTCTGAGGGGTATAATATGGAGTTAAAGTCTCCACATATGAGCCAAGGAGTGGATATGAAGTTACTGAATGATTTAAGGTTATTCCATAAATCTCTTCTTTAGAACTGAAAGTTGCTTGCATAGATGAATGAAACATTAACTTGAATGTGCTCCTTCTTGAAAGATAAATTCATATGCATAGCTTGTTCATTTGAGTCTAAGAGATCCACCTTGAGCTCATCCTCCCTATATTAAATAATTATTCTTCTAAAAGCTTAATGTTAGTAGTTGGTAATCATGTTCCAGTGGGAACCAAAAATGTCCAATTTGGCTAGGTTTTCTAGTCTGACTTTGGTTTCTAGTAATCTGATGATGAGAGGTTTCTCTCGCAAGACAAAGTCCCTTAAATTTGACGTTTTAATATGACAATTTATTCCACATAGATTCCATGCAATAATGGATATGGTTAAAAGGTTTAGCTTGTGGAGCCTTTTCCTTTTCCTCTTTTGGATCTCATTTTCTCCACTGTGTGGAATTCAACATTTCTTATTGATTCTTTAGGTGCAATGTAAACTTTAAGAGTAGTAATGATATCTAAGTGGATAGGATAAATGTGAATCACCATTGATTCTCTTTCGACCTTATGCATAACTCCTGAAGTGGTGGTTAGGGTGGCATGGTCATCATTGGTATCTGTTTGAGATATAAGTGTTGTATTTGGTGTTTGTGGTATTTCTTGCTTTATATTACATGTTACATTGTGCTCCTTGGATGTATACGTGTGCGTTGGTTGACGATTTTGCAGTAACTTATTGTTTTGTCTCTTCGTATCATCAGTTGGTATAGAATTGCTCGTTATTGGCATCATAGCAGCATTGGATGTTAAGGGAAAGGGATTTTCCAAGGATTCCAAAGGTGTAATTAACTCTCGGTAGCTCCCTTCTTTTTGAGAATCTTGCTCATAGCCTTCCAAATTTTGGTTGGATTTATGGAAGGTGGTTTCCAATGATAAGAAATTTTAATTGTGTCTTCCTATACTTTATCTTCCTCTCCTAACCTTATTATTGGAATTTCATCAGGGAGTTCTTTGGAAGTATCCAAACTGATACAAATCCAAGCATATCCAACATGTTTTTCTTTGTTGTATGTTTATCCATGCACAATGCCCTTGGGTTGTCCAATACTCAAGTGGGATGTTGTGAAAGCTAATTTAAAGCGGAACACTTTTGATTTTAAGGGCTTCAAGGTTTAAGTGTGGCTGCCAAGTTTGTAGGAACATAAGATGGTTACCAAAATGCTAGGGATCTTCCTCAATAATCTTCTAGATTTCTAAAGTGGAAGTAAAGGTAAAAAGGATCAAGTTCTCTTTAGAGAGAAGAACATCTATCAAGCCTCTGGTCTTCCACAGCTTGCTTGCCCATTGAGAGACTAAAGGAAATGGTGGTCTTTTGCCAAAGAAAAAACCAACCATGGTTGATTCCCAAGCCCGAGCTCCCTCCTTAAGACTTCAAGGTTGGGGTAAACAACCAGTCTATCGTCTATGTCCTTCAGTGGTGAGTAGGACAAGGTCAATGAAGTTTCTTCCCCTACTACTTGCTGCTAAGATCTGGGAGGAGCATTCGATGGAGAAGATATTTCTGGGGTAGTGGAAGAAGGTTTAAGGGTGAAGGAGGCCAGAGGTGGAAATTTAGGTAGGGAAGGGACTACTATATTGGGCATTATGAAAGTTAGATAATATGTTAGGAAAGGCTCAACTTTTGGTTTTGGGTTGTCATAACTAAGAAAAGCTCAACAAGGAAAGTTTACAGGGTACAAGAGTGTAGTATTTGTGCAAAGTTAGTTATGTCTTTGGGATATCTGGCGTTGCTTATTTGTCGGTGAAGAATTCTAGCAAAGGAATACCAAGTAGTATGCAGAACAAAATTGTACAAGAATTGTCAAGGGTGTCAAGAATGTAGAGCTAAAGGCTATGGTAGTAGTGGTGTAGTAGGTTAAGGAAGGTAAAGATGTTCAAAGGAAGGGGGAAGAAGGAGGTTTATATTAAGAATAATAAATTTTTACATATTATTGATTTTATTTCACAATTTCCTGATTCTACATCCAATTTCTTTTTCTTAAAGATGCCATTTTATTTATAACATCACTAAATATTTTTATTATAACCAAACTAATTAAATGATGATTTATTTATAATAAACATATCCTCAATATTTATAATTATTCAATGAGAAGATATTACCGTTCTTAAATAAAGTTAATAATTATAAAATAATGATATTAAAATTTCAAACTCTTGAAAATAAAATGTTAGTGAAGAATTATTAACTAAATAAAATAATTTAAAATTTAGTTAAACTAAAAAATGGATTTAGGGCTTGGTTCGAGCTTGATCGAACTTTGGGGCACCCAAGTTTGATTAGAATTTGGCCACGGATTATTGCCTTCAAGTTTGATCAGGCTTACGGTGTCTTGAAGCTCATGCTTGAGCCCTTATATAAAACTGTAGCTCCATTGCTTCAGCTTCTCTTGAAGGAATCAAAACCAACTATGGATTTACTCTTCCTTCTTCTGCTGCTCCATATTGTTAAGATCCTTGTAAATCAAACCTTTCATGCTTAAGTGTTAACTATATCTTTATCTTGGCTTCATTGCCTAACTCCCTGAGGCTAAACATAAGCTCTCAGCTTTCAAAAACTAGTAAGTTTAAGCCTTTATATTCTTATCCTTCTCCAATAGAGGATGTTACAAAGTAGGTCTCTTCCTTATATAACACGTAAGGATAGGTAGTAGGAGACCTCTTGAAATAACCTTAAAATCTGATGTCGCCTTGGGGTTACTTCAAAAATTTAACCAAGGATTGCATATAATATATAACCTCGGGTCGTTCTCTTTGAGGAACTGAAAAAATGAAATTAATTTCCTAAGCAACTAAATGTAATGCAATCTGAACTATAAAATGGGGTTTGATTTGACCAATTACCGCTAAAGTTTGCAACGAATTGAAATAAACACTAAGGACTTGTTTTTGGTATTTTAAAATTAAAATGAGTGATATGAAATGATAGTAAGTGAATGTAATAAGAAGAAAAACACAATCAACTAACAATGATAAAAACAACACTTCAGTTCAATAGCGCCGGCAATCATCACTCAACAAATATTGGAGTTAAAACAAATGAACCAAGAGTTATAATCAAGTTTTTGACCTAACAACTGAGCCACATCAAATTGTTACAAAACTATTTTCCAAAATTCCAATCTACTAACTGCCACAAGAATAGTAAAACAGAACCAAGGATATTAAAATCAATGCTCGATTTTTACTCAATAATTAAGAAAGTAGAATTAATGCTATCAATAGATATAACGATCCAATAATTCAAGCCACCTTGTATAATCACCAATTTGGTTAAAATCTTAATATAAAGTCTTGACCCAAAACAAAGTAATGAAATGAAACCCAAAATCAGCATGATATCAATTGCTAAACAATAATCCAATCAACAAAGTCTTCCAATTCAAAGATATAATCAAAACACAACTCCAAATAATTAAATAGTTATCCTAAGACCTAGGAATCACTAAATAATTAAAGGGTTGGAAAATGAATGCAGTTTAAACATCCCTATAAAAATCTAAGCTCCTGCCAATGCCATTGAACTAAAGGATTATGATAAATTAGCCACAAAAATCCATAAAAATATCAACAATAAGCCAAGATGATCAGCCATGAAAGGTGCGAGAATAATGGTCTGAATCTCTTCTCTGTCCAGACGTCGCATCTATGCTTTTCTTCACTTTCCCAGATCACGCACGCACCCAAACCTTCATGTCCTAACCAAGCACTACACACGCACGGAGAACAACCTAACTACTAGGACGCATACCACCATGGCATCAACACAATCCTAAGCCTCTCACACTTGTGCCTCTCAAGTTGGTCATGCCTCCTGCCACTAGCTCTCTCCCTCAATTTATGTTGCTCTCCACACACCACTCACACAGCCAGCACCAAGCCAGCGCAAAGTGTTGGAACCCCACCTTGATGAGACACGTGTCTGACATCCTACATGACATCTGGACGCGCATTCCACGAGGGAGGAATTCCTCACCACAGAAGAAACTCAAACCGAACTTATTTCACTTACT
>JANVCQ010000001.1:6671978-6684906 GCA_025531925.1 Erythroxylum plowmanianum
TCGATCACAATTTGAGCACTAACCACTCTACACTCATAACACTGTACTCATCGCATTGGTAATGGGATGTTACATGAATACTCTTTGATTGAATAATTCAATCCATCCTTAAATTGTCAGCATCGAAAGGCCTCTATCAGAACAGTCTTTGGAGCATATCTGCTAGGTCGATTAAACTCCTTTTCATACTCAGTTATAGATAGGTATCTTTTTCTTAGATTTAAGAACTGCTTCCATTGAGATGCTTTATAAGCTTATATGATATAATTCTTTCTGAACTCTTGGATGAAGAACTCCCAAGTTAGAGGGTTAGGCAGTTGAGGATGTAGCAGAACCAATTTCCACCAATCATAGGCTGCCCCTTGTATTACAGAGACAATAAAGGTAACCATTTCTTCAAGTGGACATTTGATCTCATCTAGAACCCTTTGTGTCTGCTCTTTGTGTCTGCTTTAACTAGTATTCTACTTTATCTGATTCTTCTAAAGTCACACCCATAAATTCTTCCTCCTTATGCTTTCTTAAAGCATTTATGGGAGCTTTAGGAGCGGTTAGTCTATCTATCAATCTCATCATATCATGGGAGAGCTTTAGAAATGTCTTCATAGGTGCTGACAGTAATTTCACTCCTTAAAGGCTTAGGAGGACCCGAAACAGATTCATCTCCCCCTACCACACTATCAACTGACTCCTTCTCAACTTCACGAGGTCTTTCTATATCTACTATCTATAAGAAAATAGGGACATCAGAATTAGGCCAACATAAACACCAAACCATATCACACATTATTAGACTCTTATTGGTCAGAACTGCCTAAATTGTGCTCTGATACCATAGAATGTAACACCCCTATATGGAACCTACAACTACCCACATATATGGCAACCAATTTCTTATACATACATTCATAACATACATTCTATTCAATGTTATATATATACACATTACAAAATTTCACATTACTTAACATTAACATTTAAAAGTAGTATTATATCTTTACAGTGATAATCCAAAAGAAAACATTACAATGTCCTTCATTACATGTACAATCATCTTTAATCCAAAAACACCCACATTACAAAGGTATTTTTACTCCTAACAATTGGCCTTGCTCCTTATAGTTGTTCCATATACCTCACTCCATCCAAAACAACCCACATTACAAAGGTATATTTTACTCCTAATAGTTGGCCTTGCTCCTTGTAGTTGTTCCATATACCTCACTCCTAATACTTGGTCCTATATGAATTAATACCCATGCTAAGCTTGAAAGATTAATGGGGAAGCACTTAGTTTAGATGACCACTCATGGTAGTCATCTGCCAAACACCCATATTTATAAACATCACAACTTATATAAATAGTGATGGCACACTTAATCAAGGTACATAATGCAGGTAAGCCTCAATATGTTATTTATATATCATAAATTCACATTCAATATCCAAACAATGATATTCAATAGTCGTTAATCCAAATTATCAATACAAATGCAAATGCTCATCAATACTAATTATTTATATCTCCATGTTGTATTTCTTATTTATACCCATTAGGCTTGCACATTCCCATGGGTGTGGATCACGAAAGTTGTGGATATCTGAAGATATCAAAAATTATGGATACCTGAAAGTATTGAACTGTGGATACCCGAAGGCATCGAATTGTGAAGACACTATAGTCTTAAAATGAAGACACCATTGCTGTCAAACTATAGCATCTGCACTGTAACCCTATAGGCATGCTTATCTATCCACCACCAAGACAATAGAGCAGGCATTGTAACATTTTCTTTGGCTATTTGACCATTTCAAAATTCATCATTCACTTGAAGTTATAATATTTGTATTGAAGTGCATACTACTCACATATGAGTAAAAAATATACGTACAAATCATCTATTTACATATAAATTGTCTTTGGCATGCATTATGCTCACTCTTAAATTCCAATGTTTAATCACCTAATTTACATACGGTAAGTCCTATTT
Source organism: Erythroxylum plowmanianum (assembly GCA_025531925.1). Taxonomy (NCBI): domain Eukaryota; kingdom Viridiplantae; phylum Streptophyta; class Magnoliopsida; order Malpighiales; family Erythroxylaceae; genus Erythroxylum; species Erythroxylum plowmanianum. The sequence goes on from JANVCQ010000001.1 coordinate 6,673,970, forward strand.
GATTTATTTCTAGGTATTTGAAAAGTTTCATACACATTCAAAAAGGTTAGGATAAGATGCAATAAAAAAATCAGAAGTAAAAACAAAGTCACGGTCATGACAGAAGAGTTCTCTACTACGTCACGATTGTGATACCCACATCACGCTTGTAATAGAAGACTCGATGCTATGTCACGATCGTGACAGGCATTTGTTATTCATACCTCTAATTTTTCCATAATATGCATATAGAAAACATTCGAATTAGGTTTTGAAGTCTACTATATTTTTTTTCCTTTGTCTCTAGTTTCCAAAGCATCAAAAATCAAGCCATTTTGACTTCTAATAGTAAGATATAGACTAAACATCACAAGCTACTCCAAAATAGGGGTAGCATCAGTCACCAATTTTGATCTCAATTTTCAATGTTATAAAGCTAGAATTAAGTCAAAGTCTCTTTTATATATTTCTATTCCTATGTCTTATGTTCCTTATGCAATTAAAATCGCAGAATTTAGAGGCTTGTAGGCTGAGTTATAACCCAAACAATGTGACTGGTTCAAACAAACCTAAGACAAAATTCCACCACACGATACTCTGTTGTCATATTCACTCAATTCTATGCAAAGTAACACCAAAATAAAACCAACACAACATGCCAACAACCATTCCATATCCAAATAAATTATTATATCCATTCAAACAACATACACACAAAGAGAAATTAAAAGTGTAGTCCCAAACCTTAAAATTGGCTAAGTAGTTCTTCTAATGCCTTTCCTTCCCCTCTTCTTTGGATTTGCTTGACTCACTAACTAGAAACACCACAAATGCATATCTCAATCCCAACTCCAACGTTATAATTCCAATTCCTTCATAAAAAAAGCAAGAAAAGACAAAGATGAAGAGAAAACCACTAACTTTTACATTGATTTCCACATAAGATTAGCTTGATTCCTTATTTGCAAAATGATGTGATGAAGAAGATGAAGTGGAAAGAAAATGAGAGCGGAAAAATATGGAATTCCAAATGCTAAAATGTTGTCCCTCTCTCCTCTTCATATGCCCACTTCATGCACTTTCAAGACTTGCACAAGTGCTTAATTCCTATTGTACACATATGTTTTATTCTCATTGGTCACACATGCTTTAATCCAATTGGCCTATGTGTTGACTTTAGAATAATTGCACATTGGTCCTTCTTCTTCCTTTAATTCCCACATTAGCCTATATTCTCATCAATTAATTTCATTCTCATCCATATTTCACGTCTAGGTACATATTTCCATGCTAAAATGAACAAATTACCCATTTACTAATGTCTTTTACATTAAGTACCATTATGTCTCTTACTATACTCAAATGCTCTTAATTCATTATGTTAACTTCTTAATACACCCTAGACATGTTATAATACTTCTAGGGTATATGTTGGGGCTTTATATAAATGATCTTTGAAACTTCCTGTATCAATCTCAAGAATTTTGTTATTCAACCACATTCCTCAAAATGCTCGCTTTATTTCCTTCTAACATTCTTGGTTAACCGGATGAATTGGTTTAGAATCAAAGCCACTTCCATTCTCTTTTTTGTGTAGTTGCAATATTTTATATGATCTTTGAAACTTCCTGTATCAATCTCAAGAATTTTATTGTTCAACCACATTCCTCTAAATGCATGCTTTATTTCCTTCCAACATTCTTGGATAACTGAGTGAATTGGTTTAGAATCAAAGTTGGTGAGATAAGAGAGTAACTTCAATCCTTACTCTTTAACTTTGCCTCCATCACAAATTAAGACTATACCATATACATATTTCACTGGCCTACTCCCTTTATCAGTTGCTTTGCTTAAGCATCCCAATCCTAATTCTATCCTTAAATGATCAACAAATTCGGTGGCAATTTTTTGGAACAAGAATTTTGGGTTTCCACATTCCTTACATCATTTAATGAAAGAAAGGCATCGTCATTTTTGAAGAAAATAGGAAACTTCTTGAGTGTGGCATGCTCAAAAACTTTATCTTTTGATGCTACCTTTGAGAATGATTTGGAACTCATGTTAACATTACAAAGAACAGAGATTGAATAAGTGCTAATTGAGAAAAAAATTTCAACCCACAAAAGTTGAGGGAATTTTAGTTCATAAAAGTTAAGGGACGTGTTTAATTCGTGGACAATAGGTACTTATTGAAACCTTCATACTTTTAATAATCTTAGATTGTTAATAACTACTAGTTTTTTTTGTCTAAATCAACATGTTATAGAATCGAATAACCTCGTTATCCTATTAACAAGAATCATAGGAAGCATTATTGCATAATACTTCATCGTAGTCTTTAACATCTAAGATTAGTAGCCACTACCATTCTAGTTGCAACATTTTACATGATCTTTGAAACTTCCTATATCAATCTCAAAAATTTTGTTGTCCAACTACATCCATCTAAATGCTCACTTTATTTCCTCCTGGTATTCTTGGATAACTAAGTAAATTGGTTGAGAACCAGAGCAGGCGAGAGGAGAGAGTAACTTCAATCTTTCCTTTTTATATTTGCCTCCCTCACAAATTAAGATTATACTATATACATATTTTACTTGCTTACTCCCTTTATCAACTTCTTTACTTTAGCATCCTAGTCCTAATTCTATCCTTAAATGATCAAAAACTCAATTGGCCCTTTGTTCAAATAAGGCTTCTAGATTTCCACATTCCTTGCATCTTTTAAAGAAAGAAAAGGCACCATTGATTTTAAAGAAAACAAGAAACTTCTTGAATGTGGAATGCTCAAAAACATTATCTTCTTATGATGCCTTTGAGAATGATTTGGAACTCATGTTAACATCACAAAGAGCAGAGATGGATTGAGAAGCTAATTGAGTAAAAATTTCAGTCCATAAATGTTGAGGGATTTTATTGAACCATAGACAATAGGTACTCCTTTTTCAAACCTTCATGCTTTTAATAGCCATGGATTGATAATAATTACTAGTTTTTGTCTAAATCAACATGTTGTAGAATCAAATAACTTCGTGATCCAATAACCAAGAATCATATAAGGCATTGTTGTATAATCCTTTGTTATAGTCTTCAACATCCCATGCACTAATTTGATCAAGATCGGTGGCCACTGCCATTCTCTTTTCTGTGCATTTGCTATATTTTATATGATCTTTGAAACTTTTTGTATCAATCTCAAGAATTTTGTTGTTCAATCATATTCCCCTAAATACATGCTTTATTTCCTTCTGACATTTTTGGATGATCGAGTGAATTGATTAGAATCCAGGCTTGCAAGAGAAGATAGTAAATTCAATCATTCCTCTTCATCTTTTCCTCCATCACAAATTAAAGTTATATTATACATATATTTTACTGGTTTGTTCCCTTTATCAGCCACTTTGCTTAAGTATCCCAATCCTAATTATATCTTTAAACAATTACAAAATTCAGTGGCCCCTTGTCAGAACAAGGCTTCTTTGTTTACACATTCCTTGCATTGTTTAAAGAAAGAAGAGGCACCACTGTTTTTGAAGAAAAAAAAACTTCTTGAGTGTGGCATGCTCAAAAATTTTATTTTATGATGATGCCTCTAAGAATGATTTGGAACTCATATTAACATTACAAAGAGTAGAGATGGATTGAGAAGCTAATTGGGCAAAAATTTCTGCCCACAAATGCTGAGGGATATTATTGAGCCATAAATAATAGGTACTATTTGTTGAAACCTTCAAACTCTTAATAGCCATGGATTGTTAATAACTACTAGTTTTTTGTCTAAATCAACATATCACATAATCGAATAACTTCGCTATCCCATAAGCAAGAATCACATAAAGCATTGTTGATAATCCTTCATCATAGTCTTCAACAACCCCCGCACTCATATGACAAAGATCGATAGCCACTTCCATTCTCTTTTCTATGCAATTGCAATATTTTATAAGATCTTTGAAACTTCCTATATCAATCGTAAGAATTTTGTTGTTCAACCGCATTCCTACAAATGCTCGCTTTATTTCCTTCCAACATTCTTGGTTAACTGAGTGAATTGGAATAGAATAAGAGCCACTGCCATTCTTTTTTCTTTGCAGTTGCAATATTTTATATGATCTTTGAAATTTTCCATATCAATCTCAAGAAGTTTGTTATTCAACCACATTTCTCTAAATGCATGCTTTGTTTCTTTCTGACATTCTTGGATAACCGAGTGAATTGGTTTATAATAAGAGTTGGTGAGAGCAGAGAGTAACTTAAATGCTTACTCTTTAACTTTGCCTCCATCATAAATTAAGATTATACCATACACATATTTTGCTGACCTGCTCTGTTTATCAGCTACTTTGCTTATGTATTCCAATCCTAATTCTATCATTAAATGATCAAAAAATTTGGCGGCCCCTTATTGGAACAAGGCTTTTAGGTTTCCACATTCCTTGCATCATTTAAAGAAAAAAGAGGAACCATTGTTTTTTTAAAAAATAGGAAACTTCTTGAATGTGGCATGCTCAAAAACTTTATGATACTGCCTCAGAGAATGATATCAAACTCATGTTAACATTACAAAGAGCAAAGATGGATTGAGAAGCTAATTGAGCAAAAATAATTTTCCCCAAATGCTAATGGATGTGCTTGAGTTGTGGAAAATAGGTACTTCTTGTTGAAACCTTCATACTTTTAATAACTATGGATTGTTAATAACTATTAGTTTTTCTCTAAATCAACATATTATCCCATGAACAAGAATCACATGAAGCATTATATAATACTTCATATTAGTCTTTAACATCCCATGCATTCTTATGACCAAAATCGTTAGCCGTTGCCATTCCCTTTTCTATGTAGTTGTAATATTTTATATGATCGTTGAAACTTTCTGTATCAATCTCAAGAATTTTGTTGTCCAACCACATTCCTCTAAATGCTCACTTTCCTTTCGACATTCTTGGATAACTGAGTGAATTGGTTGAGAATCAGAGTTGCTGAGAGAAGAGATAACTTCAATGCTTCCTCATCATCTTTGCCTCCCTCACAAATTAAGATTATACTATACACACTTTTTGCTTGCCTACTCCGTAATTAATAATTAATTTATTAATTATTAACAAATTAATTATGTTCTTCCTTTATATATATACAGTACATATTTATTTAGCTGCCGGAGAAACAGGAATTAACGACCGGTAATCCTAATTCAAATCAGAAATAATTACCAAACACTTATTCAGATTAACAATCTTACTTTAATGCAAGCATAATGCCAAATAATTTTCTGTGGCTATGCTTTCTTTCTTTTTTTCTTTCTTGATTTCCTTTCTTTTGTATCTTTCTGCATTTGGACAAAAACACCCTTTTTTATTAATTAGGCCGTTAATTGGGCCGCTTCATACTTGATGCTGACAATAGCATAGTATTTTATTATGGCTACAAAAGATCAAGAACATAAAGATCATAGGTTTTTCTTAATCAATAGTACAAGTGGGTCTTCTGACAATTACCAACACAGCGATATGAGATATCCGATCACACATATTGGCTGCCCCCACTAGTAAAGAGGTATTATAAGCAGATAATTCAGGTACAGAGAAAACATTAGGTAAATAGACCGGCCCTAATCAAATTTTCACCCAAAACCATTCAAAAGCCGTCAAAAACTGTTACATATTTAATTTTTGGTTTCTGGTAGAAGGATCAAAACGAGAATATATTTAAGAGATTGCCTGAAATGTAAGAAACGAAAAAGAAAAAGGGACCTGCAAGTTATTTTAACTACGTAACTTGGACACTTCATGGCCTTTTAGCAGTTCAATAGCTTTACATGACCATTCCTCCATCAATGGTGAAAACCTGCGAATCAGCGATATGTATATCAGAACACTGCCAACGGATTGTGAAGTGGACCTTAGCAAGCTACAACTTAGGGCTCACTTAAAAGTCACGAATCCAAACAAATTGCCTGTATAGCATCAATTATTATAACACTCATTATACTACGCTTGTACAGACATTAACCAAGTCCTAAGTTTGGCATTTTTCCACTGTGGTATAGTAATTATAGTAAGCTTGTGTGGTGCGAGAACAACTATGTCAAGCTAGTCAGAGTAAAAGAAAGTAAGTACAGTTCCAAGGGTAGAATAAAGCAAACCAAATCTCGGGAAAATAAAAAAGATTCAACAAGTGCTATTCACTTTACTAGGCATTACAGAATATAAAAGAAAAACTGGATTAGATGAAAAACCTGTCCAGTGATATAACTAGCAGCAGGATTGATAGCCAGGAATTCCACCAACCCCGCAACCTCTTCTGGTTGGCCATAACGTCCTGCAAATATTAAGTTTTTCAGTATGAAGGACTTTTTATGAAGAAACTCTTCCAATATATGGTCATCATTACGAGTATTATTATCAAGTGACTCATAAATCCAAGTTAAATAGGAGACTTTAAAAAGAAACTGTTCATCATTGACCATTATGACCAGGAAATGGTCCGTAATAAAATCTTAGGAGTAAGCGAAGAAGTGATAATAGATATAATGTTGCAAATGTACGGAGCAAGGTAAGGCATCTATAATAACTATCATATAAATGACAGAAAACATGAAATTCAATGTCTCGGTAGTTTAAAAGCAGAAGGGGAAAGAATTTTGATCTATTGTCTCACCCAAGGGGATTGTTTCCAATATTTTCTTTTCAATGTCTTCCCCAAGCTTGGCAGTCATATCAGATGCAATAAATCCAGGAGCAACGGCATTGACCTGGACAAATTTTGAATCTCATCAGAGCTTAAGATCAAGACAATAGGCGGAGATATTAAAGCATGCCAAATAACTGTGCCAAAAGATAAATAGCCGTTATACATACATTAATGTTCCTGCCTGCATATTCCTTAGCAACACTCTTTGTCAGGCCAATAACTCCTGCCTTCGCCGCACTGTAGTTGGCTTGCCCAACGTTGCCTACCAAACCAACCACGGATGCTATGTTAACAATTCTACCCTGAAAGAAAGTCAGGTTTCTCAGTTACTAGAAGTGAAACAATTATCATGTTTATCATTTATGTTCAATTAAGTATCTAATCAATCATTCAATCCATTAGTCTGTGTCTGTGCTTTAATCATGGAGAGATAGACAATCAAACTTTCCCAATAAGTGGATTTCAAGGATAACAACCCATAAGAATACTACTTAACAACAGAGACTTACCTTCCTTTTCTTCATCATGATTTTGGCTGCTGCCTGAAGGAGGAGTGCATGCATTAGCGTGAACATAAATATGACAATGTCACATAAAACAACATTGATGGGCATTGATGCACATACCTGGGTACAAAGGAAAACACCAGTGAGATTGAGATCAATAACCTCCTGCCACTGAGATTTCTTCATTCTCATCAACAATGTGTCCCTTGTGATTCCTGAAACCAACAAGGCAAATCAGGAATTAAAAGATAAAAAGGCATTTGATCGGGGGAAACTTGAATTTCTATCAACCTGCATTATTTATCAGTACGTCAATGGTTCCCCATGTGTTGATAACCTACAATGGTTTCATATCACAAAGAATAAGCTATCAACAATAAATCGCATTAAACTAAACCAACAAAAAGTAGATGTGCTCACAGTTTTTATCATTGATTCAACATCAGCCTCATTTGAGACATCACCACCAAAAGTTATAGCCTGACCACCATAAGCCTCGATCTGCAATACAATAGCATGAACTCAGTTGAGTTGCTGTTCAAAACACAGAAAAGGATGGGTCGACTAATTGTAACAGACACTTTTTAATTTTCTCAAACTTTTTATCCATAAGGCTTCTTAAGAGAATCCAATGGGCATATGCTTTCCTCTAAAGTTCCAACAATAATGCAATCAAGAAAGCATTTAACGCAATAACAATCTGTCCGTGACCAATAAACAACAAAATACTATCACACTGTGACTTGTGCAATCCATCATAGAACATAGGGACACGAGGAATGCACAAAATTAAAATTCTTGTAGTGAGTTGGCCAGTGTCCGGAAAACTATAATAAGCCACTCTATAAATCTAGAAACACCATGAGCCATGCCTTCATGAAATTCAGATCAGCTGATAGATATGAGAAGTTGTGCGGAATAAGTTAATTTATCCATCAAATGTTTTGGTAGGCAGTATAGACAAAAACTGAAAGATGGAAGACACAGAAGTCTAAGTAGCCATTCACACACAAAACAAAGACCTTTTTTTTTTGCTTTACCTCTTTGCAAACTTCCTCTGCCTCCTTTGAAGACCTAGCATAGTTCACCAAGACCTGAAATAGAAGGCAGACACTGAAGATTACCATCTAAATAGATGAAGCATGAGATTATTGGCCATAACAGTCAAAATACAGTCATTAGACATAACATTGTACAGAAGGTTTCGTGTCAACACATAAAGTGAACTATGCAGAGTTAAGAAGTGAAAGATCTGCACAAACCTTGCAACCTGCTTTTCCCAATGATAAAGCAATTGCTCTGCCAATACCACGAGAGGCTCCAGTAACTATAACTACAGGAGATTCCACCTTTGAAGCTGCCTCAGTTGTTGCTTTCTCAATTGCAGCAACTTGAGCTTTTATACCTGCGTAGCCCAGATCAGAAACCGAAGACGGAGGAAACAGTAGTACACATGACCACTGTATAAGCACTATAATTACCATGAAAATGGCATATCAATCACACAAGAATCCACCACCTTCTTATACAAAACTATATTACGTCCTCCAAATGTGCTTTCTCGTTTTCCAATCCGTTAAAAGAAAATAGTTGTAAAATGCACAGAAGTCAAATACCAGAGAAAGCAACGGAGCTTCCGGAAATGCAACGGTGGCCAACGCTGCGAGACTGGAGTTGGCCGACTCCACCGAAAATCGGAGACCATTGGGCGAATCGGGTGGCTCTCCGGTCGGCGGAAGAACCGCAGAAACTAGTAGACTTGAGGGCGACGACATTGGATCCGGCAACGGAAGCCATTGTAGTAGCTCCGAAACTACGCCGAAAAATGGAGAAGGAGAAGAAAGTAGGTGTGGTGGAGGTAGCCAGAGAAACTAAACAGTATGCAACTAGTCTTTATAGAGTTTGAAGAACAAATGTAATTAGAGGCTTTTGTTTTAGCTTCGATAGGTCCGAAGACAATTCAGAGAGTTTCGATGAAAACGAGAAAGGCGTGCTCGTCCGGGTTTTCATTGGATCGGGTAGGTGCCGCTTAATTTTACTGTTTAGCTGTTGTCGAAATAATTGGGTACCGTCTTTTAGGCTAATTTCCGAGCAACCAGTGAGGGGGTTAATGTGCTCAAGGATTGTTGTGGCTGCTGCATGGCAAATTCGTGATATTAAGCGTCATAGTATGGGGGTTTCGGGGATTCTAACTAAGTTTTAGTTGGTTGATTCGCGCAACCAAATTCCGACCCACTCCACTTGGGTATAATCGACTCAACGTTTCAGTTGGATTAAGATATATTAAATGAAAATTAATCGCCTAATCAATCAGGACTTCATATGTCTCCTCACTCAGGACTTGGCAGTGAGTTTCATTCTAATCTCTAGAAATTAAAGAGGGGGAGGGATCAATTGATTTTTCCGATCTTTTATTCAAATGCAAATTTTATCATATTGATTTTCCCAACTGTTGCCAAAAAAAAAGGCAAATTTCTATATTGAAATTTAATTAAATAAAAATTTTCTCATTGTTTGATTTCATTTTCATTATTCTCTTCTAACTTTTAATTTTTATTTCCTAGTTTTAGTTTTAGTCTTAGCTTCTATTTGTTCTGTGTAAAAATTAAAAAAAAAAGTTAATATAAATATAGAAAGATAGTTGGAGGCCTTAAATTATTCTCAGGTCCAGTTGTTAAGAGTGCAACTTAGTTTGATATGCCACAATATCATTCTTACATACAATAGTAAGCTTTGGTGAGATAAGCAATAGAAATGGTCTTAAAAAATAAACATTCATAGTATCATTCTTCACGTTTATTTGGAAGAGCCATACATTAAAATAAAGGTTAATAACTGATACTGTTAGTTATAATTACTAAACTTAATTAAACACAACAATTTCTAGTTTATTTAAAATATAATATAATCTAACTTTAAAGTATAAACTCTCATAAGAATAATAAAAAATTAAAATAAATACAAAAATCAAAACTAATAGACCGTTTACTTCACTTACTTTATGATAATCCTCTTTTTAAAAACATAAAACTCCTAAATTACCTACGAGTCGATATTAATTGGGAGTTGTTAAGATTTTGAAAGATCACCACATATGTATGTAAAAGGAACTTATATGATTCAAAGATAAATATCCATATCTAGAAATGAAATGCAAGGTTTACTCTTACATATACATAGATGTTTTCTTGTATATTATTTACTACAGAGAAGCCTTTCATTTGATAGAATTACATGTCTAGAAAATCTTGTAAGGGGTCCAGTCATAATACAACTCAGTACCTCTCCTCTCATTAGGAGTGGGCCCGAGTGGTCAAAGCTCCTCACTTAAGGCTCTCCCTTTTAGGAGGTCTTGAGTTCGAGTCACGTCAAAGGAGGAGAAATAGGCATTATTCCTATTAATGATCCTCTAGCCCCCTGGGCACAGTTCCTTGATCGGATCAATTACGGACGTCTCGCTTCCAGCGACAGTGTTGGAGTTGGAGCTATTAGGGAACCTGGGGGCTGATGGGAACCTAATGCTGAGCAAAGGGGAGGCCAGCGATCAATCATCAGCTGAATAATCAAGTATGTGAAGACTCCTTGTGCGCAGACGTATACAGGCTGTAACATCCCATCGGAAGGGTAATTTGGTCATTTGGGATGGGTTAGGCGTGTGTAAACATATTTCGGCATGAACATTCATCATATGGCCTCTATATATATATGAATGGTAATTTTTGCACATGCACATGATTGTACATGCATTCATGACATTTC
>JANVCQ010000001.1:6685006-6696410 GCA_025531925.1 Erythroxylum plowmanianum
AATCACCTTGTGTTCATGTGAATAATCATGTGGTACTTCTGAATGGGCTATTATGCTATAACTGTGATCTGTTTGAGAAATCCATGAATTGGGTGAACCATCGATGATGGTTCCTCACTGAGTTCGCAAACTCACTCAAAATTGCAAATTATTTTTCAGGACCGAGAGAGTAGACTCCTAGCTCTAGAGGGACTTTTCCTGCCATGTAGATCGTGTTGGCAAGAGAAGTCATGACTCACAAGTCGGTCAGCTGGGATTTTTGGAGGGATGACCTAGTTAGGCTGTTTGTATTAGATTTCTTTGGAGTGATGTACAGACTGTAAATACTGACAGATATGTAAATTATGGTTTTTATGAAATGAAATGAGAAAGCAAATTTTGGTTTCAAAATTACTGATTGTTATACTGATGCTTATTATGATGCCATGTGAAGTAATGTAGTGATTGTTCGTAGTTCTCCCTTATCGTAGAATATGCATCGGAATGACCTACGGGCGTCCCAGTGTATACCCTATGGTAAGGGGGTGCTACACAGGCGACGTAGGAACCTGAGGGATCTTGAGGTTTCCAGGTTTACCCCCTCTAGGGCTCTTGGGGTGGGGTCTTAGGGGATTAGGATTAGTCCTGCTAAGCTGGGATACCTAATGTAATCAAAAAAAAAAAAGGAGACAATTCCTTGATTCTTCAACATGTTGTCAAGGACTAAATGTGTTGAGAAGTAAGAGGGTTTCCAATCAAGACTATAGGAAAAGAAGAAGCAAACCAGAATGGGTTTAAGTACAAAGTCTCCCCAAGGCCATTTCATTTTCCTAATTCTTTGGGAGGAACTACTGGAGTTGGAAACAAGGAGAACAATAAGTTTATGATGATCTCAAATGATTTCTTATTATATGGTCATTGAGTAAAAAGAGTAGTAGCTCTTTTCTAGTGACATTTTCCCTTTAATTTCTAAGGATAGTTAAGTGGTGTAGTTAGAAAAGTCTCGTAATTAGTTCCTCAAGGAATTGTTTGAACATTTAGCTATAATTAGAGCTTCTTCAATTGTCTAAGAATGATTTATTTTCAAGTATCATATCAATAAGACTGCTTATAACTATTTTGAGGTACGTCCAAAATGATGGAGTGCCACTTGCTACCTCAAATTCGTTATGGGTTTAGCCTTTAATTCCACTAAATTTGGGATCCAAAAATCAAAACAAACAAGGTTCTGGCATATTTGAGGTATAAATTCATGATTGGAAGTTGTTTCTAGAGGACATGTTTATGTCAATAGTGGAAATAATTGTGTGTATAACCATGTAATCTTCTATAACCTGTGCAAGTTGAAAGGAGACTCTCCAAGATCGAACATGCATATATGGAGTCAGACGTGATCATGTTAATGGTGGACATAACGTGTCCACCAAACTTGTAACTCATCAAGTTATTGAAGGATACGGTTACCATACATGGCCATGTAGGAGATAGTGTGCAGTATGCGAAATCTTATCGTTACATTTTAAAGATAAGTTTGATAGATAAAAACATTCCAAAAGAGAGAGTTTTAGAATCCAAATATCATTCATCAAATATGGTTCTATTGAAGTTTGATCTCTGGGATTAGTTGGAAGTAGTATTGCTATATATATATATTTGTACTCAAAATTTTTTAAGAGAAAACTAAAGACAAAGAGCTAGAGAGACTATTTTTAGTTGTCATGTATGTTATTCTTAAGTTAGAGTCAAGAACCTAAAAGCTTTATCGTTTGTATCCTACTATTTGATTTTAGTAGATTTTATTATCGATTTGTCCTATAGTTTTTACCTCTACACTAGAGTATTTTTCACTTTAAAATTATGTGTTTGTTATCTTTCAGTCATCTTTATTGTTTTATTGATTTGTTATTGAATGAGTGAACTCGAAGATTTTGTGAGTGTTATCACTTGGAACCCCAACGTGAGGTATCAGAGCTATAGATATAAAGAGTGGCACTAGCTTTTTGACGAAGTTAATGTCGACCAACTACTTGATATGGAGACCTATGATGAAAGGTATCCTATATTTCAAGAATCTCTATAATCGAATTGATGTGAACAAAAGTTTAAAAGACAATGTCCCGTATAAAATAAAGAAGATGTTAAATAAAGAATAGGAAAAGATAAAGCAAAAGACTTTAGGAACTATTATACAGTGGATTAATATCAGCATATTCAACCACATATCCCAAATGATGGATCCTTCCGAGCTTTGGAAGAAATTATAGGGTCTCTATCAGAGGAGACCTGATCTTAACAAGGTCTCCTTAATTAAAAAGTTTGTGAACCTAAAGTTAAAGGTTGGGAAATCAATGTTGAAACTTCTTAACAATGTTTAGGATAATATCAACAAGCTCCTTGATGACAAGTTATAAGTTTTGTTCCAATTAAGTTCCTTATTGGATAATTGGGAGACCTTAGTTATGATTATCAACAAATCTGCTCTGGATAATGTACTTTATTTAGATATGATAAAAGAGAGCATGTTTAATAAAGGGATTAGGAGGAAGGAGATCAGTGCCAACAATGTATAGGTCCTTATGGTATAAAATAGAGGAAGAAATAAAGTATAGGTTCCAAAGGACAAAGCAAGTATAAGAACAAATAGAAGTTTATAGATGGAAAGAAGACCAAAATGTGTCACTACTGCACCAAAAATAGTCATAAAAGTTATGCTATAACTGAAAAGAGAGACCAAAAGGAGCATGACAACCAGAAAGATGGAGAGACAATAACATTGTAGCAACAACCTCAAGCATAAATGATAAGATGTCATTGATTTGTGTGACTAATGAGTTTTTCCACATTAGTCACTCAGATTTTGAGCGAATTATTGATATTTGAGCTTCCTATCATTGTGTTTTAAAGAAGGAATATTTCACCAATTACAAGAATGGTGATTTTGGAAGTGTGAATATAAGCAATCAAAGCTCTACTAGCATCGTTGGTATAGTTGACATTAAAGTTCAGTTCGACATTAGGTATATGTTGACTTTGAGAGGTGTTCAATATACTCAAAACTTGTTTCTCAATTTTTTTCTATGAATGTGCTTGAATAAGAGGGATACAGACACACTTTTAGAGATGGCAAGTGGAAGTTATATAAAAGAGCATTGATGCTCGTGGTAGATTGTGCTACACCCTATACAAGACACACTTTAAGGTGTATGTTGGAGAATTACATGTCATTAAAGAATACACTTCATTAGATTTATGGCATCGAAGATTGGTACGTATTGGTGAGAAAGGCATCAAATTGCTAGCTGGAAAATAACTTATCACTATGAAGACTATGATTTCACTTAACCTTATAATCATACTGAGGCTAGAAATCAACATCATGCTTCATTTAATAAAATGTCTACTAGAAGGAAGATGAAGTTGGAGCTAGTGCAAAGGAAGATGAAGTTGGGGCTAGTGCACTCTAACTTACGTGGTCCCATAAAGGTCGATTCCATGAGAGGTAATAAGTACTTTTTTTACATTTATTGATGACGCTATATACAAGATTTGGGTTTTTATGCTGAAAACAAAATCAATATATATAAGACCTTCAAAGAAATTCATTCCATAGGGGAAAGAGAAACGGAGAGAAAACTAAAGTTTATCTGAATTGATAATGGAGTAGAGTATACCTCCCATGGATTTGAAGATTATTATGCAATACATGGAATAAGATATGAGAAGAAGGAACTTGGTACCTATAACACAATGGTGTTATCGAGAAAATGAATAGAACTATTACAAAGAAAGTTAAGTGTATACTCTGAATTACTAATCTATTAAAGTCCTTTTAGGATGAGTGGTCAAAAACACTATATATTTGATCAATAGTGATCGTTCAGTCCCTTTAGATCTTAATATTACTAAGAGAGTGTGGAAGGGGAAGGATCCAACTTATATGCATCTAAGGGTGTTTTGATGGAATGCTTTCAAGAAAATGCCAAAGAAGTAAAGGTCAAAACAATATTCAAAAACTAGTCCTAATGCGTTCATTGGATATAATGATAAAGAGTTTGGTTATATGCTCTATAACTTAAAAAACAGAAGGATTTTATACACAAGAATATAGTCTTCTATGAGCATGAGATGGGTGTTGATCTCATCAAAGAAGATAAGATTAATACCATTAGGTTATATTTCGAAAATAAAGATATAAGTCCTATTCCTACTTCCATTGATCAGCTAATAACTAAAGAAGGCAAACATGAGCTAGCACAGGATGATAATGATAAAGCGCAATCTGAATGTGATAAGGCACATCCTATAGATGATATATAAGAGGTCTGTAAACATTTTGAGCATGGGAACAACCAACTTAAGTGTTAGAAGTTGTCCAAATTCAGAAGGTTATCTAGGGAAAAAATGCCTTCGACAAGATACCTTTGTTTAAAATATTTCCTAGTCACTATTGAGGGAGAGCCAGAGAATTTTCAAGAAATGTAGTCACTTGAAGATAAAGGATCTTAGCTCAAGGCAATATAAGAGGAGTTGAACTCATTAAAAAAGAATGATATTTATGTACTAGTGAAGCTTCCTAAAGGCAAAAAGGCCTTGACGAATAGGAAGGGGTTTAAGATCAAGAAAGACGGTGATAAGTTAATGATGCATAAGGTGAGACTAGTGGTGATGGGATACAAAAGAAATGTATTGATTTTGACAAGATCTTCTCACCAGTAGTCAGGTGATGTTGATATGCACATTATTAGAACTATTTGCTAGTTTGTATCTTGAATTCGAGTAGTTTTATGTGAAAAATACTCTTACATGACCATTTAGAAAAGAATATTTACATGAAGCAGCTAGAAGTTTAATTTTACTTAGAATTAAATAAATCAAAAGAGTTTAATTTATTTAATTCTAAAATGATTAAGATTATAATTTATATTCATTGCCAACATCTTTATACACACAGAACATTGAAGAGAGAAGGTATTTTAATCAAGTTTGACTTGATTGTAAAGTTCAAGAAAATTATGATTAAATATAAGATATTTAATAAATAAGGACTTATATGAAATATTGGATGTTATTTGATTAAAATAAAATTTTAAATGAAATTAAAATTTTATTTTAATTGAAGTTTAATTGTGATATGTTAATTTCATAAACATTTCAAGAAAAATGATAACAAAAGGATCTAGTTTCACAATAAAGTGCAAACTATAATTCCTACTTTATTATGTCTTTTACATTAATCTATGTTTATTACATTGCCTTTAATATTGAATCTTGTCTTGATTTCTTAACAACTTATAATAAATATTAATTTAAAAAAAAACTTATAATAAATATTTTTCAGATAAAAAGAAAAGTTAATGCATCTTATAGATGGAATAGTCTGAAAGTAAGCATTGTGTGTGGTTAAAAAATGTTGTCTATGTCGTCTTGCTCTCTCAACGTGACGACGCCAGTTAAGTTTCGTGACGAAGATGAGAGCATGCATAAATTAATTGACTAAGAAATCAAAATGGTGGAATTTGAGGGCTTTGTGGGGAAGTATATTTTTGAGAACTATGGACCCATCCTTAATTGGTAACATTACTATATTTCCCACCGCTAAAAGATGTTTGAGATCAAATTTCCATAACCTGCTTCAATAGAAATGATATTTATCAAAGTTTATAAACTTCGCACATGTGTGTTCCATATGAGTCAAATTGGAAGATCAGTCGAACAATACTACATAGTTATTCAAGAGATATGATATGAAATTGAATTTTGTCAACCAAATCTTATAAAATGCAGAGTACATATTAACCATTAGGGCATGATAATTTAGGAAAACATCTTTATACTTTTTTGGATAGGCTTGATGATTAGTTCAACCATATTTGAAGTGACATCTTTCAATTTCGTGCAACTCCATTCCTGATAGTGGAGTAAGCATATGTGCATGTTCACTAGTGAGAAGATGTGAGAATATTGTACTTAGTGATTGTAAGAGGAAAAGAGGAAAGCTTAAGAAGAATTGGTGGGAGGTGATAAGGAATTTTATGACTATGTTGAAACTTATTAAGGGCTTGAATCTTAATAGAAAACTTTATCATATTAAGATACAGGTAAAGGATCTCACATAGAGAGGTTTTTTTTTTCTTTCTCATAAGTCTTTTAAACCTTTTCCTTTAAGTGTGGTGTCTTTTATTTAGCCTAGACATTTAATCTGCAATATTTCCCCCCTTAGTTATTTAGGCTAAACATTTCCTTATCTAGCCTACACATTTTCTTACAATAGATTATATGTTATATTTATTTATTTTTTCTTTCTTGTTTGTATATTTATTTACTTATTTTTATTCTTTTCTTTGTTCTATATTTATTGTATTATATATTTTATTACTTATTTTATATTTTTATTTGTAAGTATTCATTTATTATTATCCTTTATGTTTATGTTTATTTGTATGTTTATGTTTATGATTATTTTTATTATTTATCTTTTATTATTTATTATTTTGTCTTTTATTTTTATTTTTATTCTTTACGTTGTTCTATCTTTATTATGTTACTTTTTATATTTTATTTGTACGTATTTATTTATATTTATATTTATTATTATCCTTTATATCTATTTTATTATTACTTTTATTATTTTAATATGGCATCTTTATTTTTATTTTATTTTATATTTATAGTTTTTGTATATTCTAGTCTTTTTATTTTAGTTTTGATTTTTTTTCCTACAAATAGTTCTAAAAAATTATTTCTCTTTCTTTTTCTTGTGGATATATCAAAAAAAAGGCTCTCTACTAGTTAGGGTTAAGATTGTATACTTTTGGACCTCCTTAGACCTTACATCCCAACTAGACTTCTACTAGGATATTGTTGTTGTATTGACTTAATTTTGTGAATTGAATTAAATTTTGGAGAATTACAAAATAAATTGAATTGATTTATTATTTTATGCAAGTAGTTAAATGTCTACAATTAAGTGAACGTTGTAATTAAATGAGTGATAGGGAGTCTTAATTGATATTTTACTTTTTGAAATTATTTGTGGAATTACTTCTTACTTAAGTTCAGAGTAATGAAATTGATTTATTTGAGGACAAAAAAAATACTTAACTATAGGAGTATTTGATATTTGTTAATTACATTATATTTTAGTATAATTTTAAGGATATTTAGCTTGTATTTTGAGTATTTTTATATGACCTAATATTAGTTTAGCTTATATTATATTTACATGCCTTATTTTATCTCCCCAAATAAAAAGTGATTTTGAAAAAAGTAGTGCCAAGTTGGAGGAGTTTTTTGAGTGATTTTAGAGGAAGAAAGTTTAAAGATGGATGGCCCCATGTTTAGTAACGTGACACCTATGGATAGTTTTATATAAAAACTTTCACGGTGTAAGTATCTAGATTGTAACTCGTAGTTTACAAGATATCATTTCCTTGAGGATTAATTAGTCACTTAATACCTTGAATACACTTTGTCTAAGGTAATAAAAGATTGAATGAATTAAATTAAAATAAATTAAATGAAACTGAAATAAACTAATGAAACTAAACAATTGAATAAGTGAAACTAGCAATAAGATGAAGTTAATCAATAATGGAAACTCATGTGTTATTCTATCTTTTTTTTTGTTTTCTCTTTATCTTGTTAATTCAATTATGCTTGATCCTAGATATCCTAAGGTTTTGATTACCCTCTCTCTAGATCTAATCAAGTAATCCCAATTGAAATAGATGACAATAGAATTGCAACCTCTCGATTCACAAATTACTCCTAACTATTCAATTAGAATTGAAGCAATCCTAAAGATAATTAATAATTAAGATCTCTCTTTAATTGTTTATTAATATGATATTTGTAGGTCTATAAAGTTACTAACTCTCGTTGTGCACATTAGCACATATAACTTGATTCAACCTCTTGATTTCTTATCAAGTATAAGCATAAAAAAATACCATAAATCATTAATATATATTGACTTAAACAAGAATAAAGTTAAAAAATAATTCCAGAATAATCCCCACTATGGATTTATAAATCCAAGAATAATCCCTACTATGGATTTTTAAATCCATAATCACGTTCAACATCTTTCCAATCCAAATTAACATCCAAGATAATGAAATATAAGAAGAGAAAAGATAGAAAATATTTTTATGTCTTGATTTGAAAATTCTAGAAAATTGGAGTTAATCTTGATGTCTCCACTTTGATCCTCTTATTTCTTATGTGCAACCTCCGTTTTGGCATTTCTCTTTTCCTTAAATACTTCGTAAGGCCTCTAGGGTTCTTTATATGGTTTCCCTACTTGTTTTCACTCTAAAAATAGCCTCGAACCATCAACAATACAACAAATTTTATGTGCTAGAAAAGTTATGCACGATTGTGCACATGCATGTCCTAGTCCTTCATCTTTTCTTTAATTATTTCTGTTTCCACTCACTAATAATCACAACAAACAACTCTCATGCACTATCATAATAGAGATCCTGGATAGGATGCATGATCATGCACTAATAGTATCTTAAGGACTATAGACCTATATTATATTGTATCATTTTGAATAAAATCATAACATCAATGCTAGCCAAAAGGATGAAAATCTTCATAGATAAAATAGATGATCCATCTCGAGGGGATGTTTCCAAAGGAAGACAAATTAGTGATTACATCTGGTTAGTTTAAGAATTTCTTAAGAACTACAATAGGAAACTTAAAAGTAGAAATTGTGTTATTCATTGGTATGTTTATATATTCTTATTAAGATTTACCAGTTTTAACCGCAAGTACACAATATAATTGTAGCTAGCAGAAACAAGTACAGGTCGATCCATCAAAGATGATAAGCACTAGTTAACCCTTTTTTATTATCTAATCATCGAATCAAATTGTGGATTTAATTAAAAATTAAATTAAACAAACTGAATTAAGATTAAAACAATAACAAATTCAGACAAAGGAAAATACTTGGAAAAATTGATGTCAAATAAATAGTAACTAGGTGATGAATCCCCCTAATAATTCTTAAATATTAACCATTTTTCATGCAATTAAATTATGTATTATTGGACTATGAAAATTCCTATCTTATATTAATATTTTGTCAAGACTATTAATAGCTAACCCATCAGTTGATTAACTAAAATCTCTTTCTAGTTAAAACTCATAAGACTACATTAATGATTTGTGAATTTTACTATTAAGTTTTTCCCTAGTCAAGAGGATTTATGTCAATCTATGAGGATTTATGTCGACCTATCTCTAGTTTTGCATGAAATTCCTTCCAATTATCGTATATCCATTCACATAAAATGATTTCTCGATCTCAATCATATGAAATCAAACCATAAACTAATATTTTGGATATATTATAACAAGAATATAACCCATAATTGAATCTCAACAAATCAATCAATAAAATTACATTAAATAAAAGATCAAATCATATTGTCATCACAACTTAGGGTTCATCAAACCTAGACACTAAACAAATTAGTCCCTATTCATAGAAAACAAATCCAATAAAAAATATTCAGAAGAACAAATAAAAATCAAAGAAATCATATTCTAAATCTCTTTTTTTTCTCTAATGAATCTTCATGTAATTTGGATTGAATGATGTTATCTATCAGATCTTGTGACGTAATCTTTGTGCTTTCCTTGTTCTCTGATCAAAACTGCCTATTTTTGTGTTTTCTTATGACTTAAAAATACTCTAAAACTTGCTTCTTCCATATCTGCCTCTGTTCCTGTCCTTTTATAGTAAAAATTAACGATCACTATACACAGTCGTGTAGGAGATTGTGTGTCTCCAAAAACACCTAAATTTGAGATTTTACACAAGCACACAGACTTACACAAGTAACAAACACAATCATATATATCCATATACATAGGCGTGTAACTTCACATTACTAGAAACAATATTCTTCAATTCTCCACAAGTTTACAAAGACTTACACAATCAGTGTATATGGTCGTGTAAGTCCTCACTTGCTTTAAGTCTTTGCACCATGCCACGATTTCATTCGAATTCTTCTCCTTTTGGTCCAAGAAGACAATTATCACCTACAAATATACTTGAAGTAAATTAAGTGCCAAAAAATACTTAAAAACTATTAAAAACAAGCAAAACACATTAAATATGTTTATATAAATATAGCAAAATAATCATTTATCAAACATCCCCACACTTAAGCTTTTGATTATCCTCAAGCAAATCATAAACTAAATCATTAATTTTACAAACATCCATCCCTTATTATCGTTAGCCTATCCTTCTACACTCTAAATCATCATAACATATTGATCAAATTAACATATAATGGGATTATAGCTATCCTAAAACCAACCTTCATAAGTCAATATCAATAATAATCACATCGATAATCTTTTTGAAATCAAAAGCATAAATTTTCATATTCTCACCAAGAATTCACTTAATACACTCATAGTGTTTAGGGTGAAAAGTATAAAACTCTCAAATCAATATATAGCAAAATTTTTAACCAGCTTGCAATATTATCATATCTCCACCACTTCTAAGTAAATTAGAAACAAAAGTCAAAAGGTTTTCTTACAAGGTTTTAATGGGGTTTAGGTAAGGTATGATAGAGATAATGAAAACGGTAATAAATTTGAAGGGAATTTAAAAAAATAAAATTACAAGAAACTTATTTCTTCACACTATAAATCCCTCATACTATAAATCTATTGTTACCACAACTTCAACACTTTTTTTCAATCATTCATTAGGCACCAATAATTACAGAAATATTGGACCTTTTCAAATTTCAAGTTTTAAGCAAACAAGTAAATATAAATAACCTTAATGTTTTAAAATAATAAAAAAGATTTAAGAAAGATAAGGTTAAGGCTAATACTGTGGTTATAATCAACGAAAATTTTAAGTCTCAAAATTGGTTACTCCTAAAAGACAAAATGTAGCATCCCACTCCCGCAAGACCCGAACCCGACATCGACGGTGATATCCGAGCTCGTGCCTCACGAGGGTGGTATGCTAGAGCAATCAAATCAGTTCAAAACTCGGTAATACTTTTTTTTTTTTTTGGAAAACCAATCATTTGCGCAACTATCAATAAATCATTTGGGCCCGTTAAACTAGCACAAGTACAAGAATATACGAAATCAAATTGAGCCCAATGTTGTTCCTGAACACTTTCAGTAATCACATTAAAATACAACATTTATTAATAGGGGACCCTCAAAAATAACAGTATCATTTTGCGGAAAATACAAATTTACACATAATTCAAAATGACACTAATGCAGACGTGAACTGATCCCGACCTCGAACCCGGACTTAAGTGCAGTAGACATACTCCCGTGTGTCTAACGGGGTACTCTTCAATCCCTGAAAAATATTTGCAATGTTGGGTGAGTTTGCGAACTCAGTGAGAAACCATCATCG
>JANVCQ010000001.1:6715970-6734212 GCA_025531925.1 Erythroxylum plowmanianum
AAAGTTGTGAAATAATTATGACATTTATAGACTAATTTCATTATTTTAATGACAGATATGAATTCCACCTATTTCGAGCGCAAAAGATATTTGAAAAATGCCATAAACGAGACATATGATCGTCAAAATCAGCTAGATGAGTTACTTATCCAATACCATGCACGGAATAAAAAGGCACATAGTAGTTCACATGGACTTTACTATGTCGAGATGTATGAAACTAATCGAATGATAAAGATGGCCAACGATCTCAAAGAAGTCAACTTCGAGACTAGAAAATTTTATGAAGCACAAATGAAAAAACTTATAGATTAAGATATCTTTATACTGCTATTTTAATCGTATCTCAAAGAAAGTCATTTTTTGATTACATTTTCATATTATTTTTTATTTAATTATGACGTTAAAATTTTCCATACGTATAAATTCAGTGGGCGCAAATGCGCAGTGTTTACCTGCTAGTTTATAATGAATGATGATATTTTTTTTTTGTAGACGTAGTCTTACATAAATAAAGTACTATTATAGTTTGCCTACTATTATAGTTTGCCCTAAGCTAGGATATTCTTTGTACTTAAATATGATATTCTCATTTTTATTAAAGTTGTTATTTATTTTTAATATATTATGGTATTTTTGTACATAACAGTAGTATTAAATGTATTGAGTCCTGAAATAGTTAATGGTAAGTGTCATACAATGCAGATAAACAAGATCCTATAGCCCACTCAGCTAGAATCAAAACTGATTAAACCTTAAAATGGCTTTTGCGGTGTGAGATCCAGTTTGAAAAGTCTAGACGGCCTGAGAGGTTAGCCGAATGATGTTGTTTTGGATAGGTTTAAACTTAAATTTAAAACAATACTGAGAATTTAACCTAATTGACATTGCATTGAGCTCAAACCAGGCCGAAGGTGGTAAGCCTTCATCTCCAGTTAAAGGACAAACTCGGATGTCAATCACGAGGTAACGAATCAGACGGCTGTAGTTAACCAGTGCTTGTAGAATTGGCGTTCTGGACCTTCTACCGGACTTGGCTTTCTTTTTAGTTTCAAGTATTTGATTATTCTATTCGGAGTCTGCCTATTTCGACAGTAACAAAGAAGGAAGATGCCTAAAAGAAGAAAGAAAGAATAAGAAGTAGGGTACTGGATCTTTTCTCTGCTTTTTTGATCCCATTTTTCCGTTCCCCTCAATGAAGACCAACCACCTTCGATGTCCAATGTCTGTTCTAAACTTCTAATTCCCTTCACTTCAGGTGTTTTCTTCAATGGTATACCCATAATTCTCTTTTTTTAAGCTAATGGCGGATAACCATGTTCAACCGGACCACTCATCTACTGCTCAGACCCCTCTTCTTAATTCGACTCAGAATCAAAACCATCAACGACCACCACGCCCACAAGAGCGAGTGAAGGACGATCTTGATCTTGATGGAGTCCTTCAAAAGCTTGAAGCTTTTCTAACATTTCTGGGTTTTAATCAGTCTTCTATTTTGAGGTCTTTGCTATCGTGGGTAGCATTTTTTTTGGTTGGTCTGCTACTTCCTATTGGTATGCTAGAGCTCTCCAGTTGTTCAGACTGTGAAATATACCAGATTAAGGATTTCGAGCTGGATATCGTAGCATTGCAGGCGTGTTTAGCGGCTGTTTCCTTGTTTTGTCTGTCACTTAATCTACGTAAGTATGGTGTCAGAAGGTTTCTACTAGCTGATAGATACAGTAGCCGTTTGACTCATTCTAGTGGCCAGTACGTTCAGCAAATTAAGGTTAGAGACTTGTCATTTTGCTAACTTCAATTAAGTGCATGTCCCTTCATGTCGTGTGATGAGTTGGTCAAGTGGATGTAAGGTTTAAGTTACTAACTCTGGTTTATTCCCTTATGAAATTGATTGCCAATCTGTGAATAAGCTAAGTTTCTGGTTACATTGCATTTAACAACCCATATCCATGGTCTGTGTTGGAGTTTGAAGCCCAAATCCAAACTCGTAGATTGGAAGTTTGATTTATCTTTATAATCTACTCTAGTGTATAAACTTTCCTTATTCATCCATGTTATCTGCTTGCAAAAGCTGCAGATACCTTTATTCAGCAGTCAGTACTATTAATACCTTGCGTGTTTTGTATTTGTAATGTTAGTGGTTTTAACATGACGCAAATACTTTTTGTCAGATACTGTAGTCTTCATAAGAAGTTACAATGATACTTATCTGCTGCAGAATGCTATGCGCTTGTTAGTATTCTGGTCGTTCCCATGTTTAATCCTGAAAATTGCTCGGGAGGTTGTTCGGGTCTCATACGTACATCGTGAATCACTCTGGTTGTCTAGCGCTATTTTGTTTGGTTTGATCATCTCCTGGACCTACGTGAGTACTATATATCTATTGGCCAGTGTTTTGTTTCATCTAATCTGCAACTTGCAAGTTGTTCACTTTGATGACTATGCAAAGCTCTTGGAAAGAGAATCTGATGTGTTGACATTAATGGAGGAGCACATTCAGCTACGATACAATCTATCCAAGATAAGCCATAGGTACCGGATTTTTCTTCTTCTACAGTTCTGTGTCGTGACAACTAGCCAATGTGTGACTCTGTTGCAGACCACTGGTTACAGAGGTATAATTACAATCATAAATGGCGGTGATTTTGCTGTAAGTTCTGCTTTTTTTTTTTTCGAATATCCAAATGAATTGTTATGAATTTTATACATCTGTTAGCTATTTGGTCTTATTTGTAAAGCTTGGTTTCATGGATAATTCTCATTGACTTTGCAGGTCTCCTCAATTGTTCAGGTTGTTGGTGTAATTCTTTGCTTGCATGTTGCTACTAAAATTTCTCATAGAGCCCAAGGCATTGCGTCTTCAGCTAGTAGATGGCATGCATTGGCAACATGTAGCATTGCTGATGCATCTCAACTGAGAGCTTCAAACAGTGGGGGGAACTTGGAATCTACGAATGGTCAAAATTCTCTTCAAATAAGTTATTCTGAAAGTGATCTGGAGTCATTGGATTACATATCATTGCCTATACATACTCACCTGGCATCACACATGTCCTCGTATCACAAACGACAAGCCTTTGGTATGAACTAAATCATTGTTCTGTTTTTACCTAGCCGTCAACAGTTCAATTATTGATTTTCCTTGCCATTTTCATTTGGCATCTCCATGTTAGATGATTGTCACCAGTGACATTGAAAAACGTTTCAAGACAAGCAAATCAGCTAGTTGACATGTCATATCACTGATACAATAAAAACCAAATAGATTGGAAGCATCTAATGTAGGATGTGTACATGCACACACCCCACTGATGCTATGCCTCTTCATTTAGTCTTAAAGATGATGTTCATCTGTTCAACTCTTTCTCTTGTGGCTTAATGCATAACTCTTTTTTTGTGTGCCTTTTTGACGTCTTTAAAGCAATGCTTCAGTGTGACTTATATTTGTGTGATTTGGTTATGTGGCGATGTATTTGTTGAACAATCCCAGTGGAGTAATCAGATTCATCTCTCTCTCTTTCTCTCTCTCTTTCTCTCTCTCTTAGCTTGTTATATAATTTTTGCCTTGTGCCTTTTGTACTGTCTTTATGCAAAATGTTACAATGTCCATGTAATTTGGTTATGCAGTGATGTATTTGCAAAACAATCCTGGGGGAATTACCATATTTGGCTGGACAATTGATCGAGGACTCCTCAACACCATCTTCTTCATTGAGCTGTCTCTAGTTACTTTTGTGTTGGGGAAGACAATAGTTTTCACTGCCTAGTGACTATTTATATAGGGTTGTTAGACAATTTCTTATACAACACCCTGTTGGGAACTGGATTGATGAACTGGACACCTTAAGGCTCGTCCAGCATGTAACCTCAAGAATTACCACAGGCCCTTCCTTCCAGTATTTTCAGTTTGGAGCCTTCAGTTGATCCCTGTGATATTGAAGTATAGATGCGCATCAGAGCATGGGATAGAGATAGTGTAGTCCGTGAGAGAGATTCCATTTTGTGTTCTAGCTACAAGTGTAATGCTGTAACCTATACCGAAATCTGAACGTGTAATTGTGTCTTAATTCATAAATGTGCTCAATGGTGACCTTGTATCTCCATAGACATCCTTAGATGAGGTAGCCGGACTGGAAGCTAGTTTATATCCTGAAGAGTGTAAGTGAAATGGTGCGATTGTTGTGCTGTGTACGTATACACCAAGTCCAAAACTTCGTAACATGGAAATGCTATTTAGCGAGTTGGGGAAAGGAGAGCCACTCAAAACATAAACATAAAATTAGTTTCCAATTCCTTGGGGAATCAGTTGCATAAGAAAGCAGTAACTACAATACAGACGATAAGGATAAACCCCGAGTGCTGTGATGATATGGCCCCAAAGATTGTAGTAAAATATAGTTGGGATTAGATTTGAATCCTAAACTAGGCTGTGGCGAATAACATGAACTGTGACCAAGCTTATGGGTTTTTTTTAATCTTTTTTTTTTAAAAAACAAGGGAAAAAGAAAACTTGAAAACTCGATTAAGCTAACACACGCAAAGCTCGGCGGTAATGTGCTCCCTGCATGTCCTGATGTAAGAGCGCGAGGACCGGAAATGGAGGGCCCTGAAGAATATGAAGCCCCGGGCTGCTCTGAGTGGCAAAAGTGGTCAACGCATCAGCACACTGATTGACTTCCCGGTGGACGTGTCGGAGTTACACCTCCCAATCTTGTTGGAGTAATCTACGGGTGCCTGCCAACAAAACAAAATTGAAGTCAGTCTTCGTGACAGGAGTCGAAAGCAAATTAATGATTTCCAAGGCGTCCACTTCTAAAATGATCCTGCGATGGGCGAGGGACCAAGCAAGCTGGAGGCCCGAGTGGACCCCTCGTAGTTCGGCTTCTAATGCGGAGCTGCAGCTAAAAAGCTGGAAGAACCCACCGCACCACTGACCATGACAGTCACGAATGAGGCCGCCCGCAGTAGCAATGGGAGAGCCCCGCTGGTAGGCACCATCCGTGTTAACCTTAATCCAGTCCGTGGGGGACTTTGTACATCCCACACGACTCCCGAGGAGGAGCCCCTGGTGAGGAAAAATATTGTCCTCCAGCGCACGAGCGCGAGAGATCCACTGAACATGCTCTAGGACTACTCGCGGGCCATTGTCCAGCCACACAAAATCTGCGACAAACAGGCTCTTACTTCGCCAGGTCCAGAGCATCCAGCAGGCGACCCCAAAAACGATAGACCAGTCACCGGGCACGTCCGGGGAGAACTTCAGAAGGTTAGATTGTACCCAAAGCGCAGTGTCGTGCTGGAAGAACGCGCGATCTACCACCCCGGAGGGGAATTGCCGCCAGAAGGTGCTCACGCGCGGACAGTCCCGCATGACATGTAAAAAGAACTCATCCTGTCCACAAATGGAGCAGCGGCTATCGAAAGCAATATATCGCCGCATACGCTATGTGTTAGTTAGGAGTTTGTCCTGGGCTAGAAGCCAAAGGAAGGTTCGTATGCGCTGAGGGCCTACCCATTTCCAAATTAAAGGCCAAAGGTTGTTCTGTGGGGTCGATGCACTGTTGGCAATTAAGTCGTAGGCCGATGCTGTAGTGAACCGCCCATGGTCTATGAAGCCCCAACTAATGGTATCGTCTGCTGGGGGGCTGCAGGGGGAAACATCCCAGCTAGAGTCATACAAACCGAGACGGGGAGGTAAGGTTGAATGATCTGCCACTTCCAAGAGCCATCCTCATGCTTCAAGTCCGCTATTTTAGCATACAATTGGTCCACCGGGATGGGAGTCGTCGCGACTGTCTGGAGGGATTCCCAAGTTGGCACCCAATTGTCCAACCAGAAATAAATGCGTCGTCCATTACCACAACGCCATGTTAGACCACGGACGACATACGGCCAGGTGGCCGCAATGCCTTGGCAAACACTAGAAGCGCCAAAGCGATCCAACGTAGGAGGAGTGTGGTACGGGTCCATTCGGTATTTGGCCCGAACGATGCGGACCCAAAACGCAATAGGTTGAGTAAAGAGAGCCCAGCCCAACTTGGTTAACAAGGCATCATTGGTCGCTCGTATTCGCTTAAATCCAAGACCACCGGCTTTTTTGGGTTGACACACAGTCTCCCAATTAACAAGGGAAAGCTTTCGGTGCTCGCCGGTGGAACCCCAGAGAAACTTGCGCATAATTTGCTCCAACTCATCACAAAGACGGCACGGGAGGCGGACAGTCTGCATGGTGAAATCAGGGAGGGCTGCTAACACCGATTGAGTTAAGGTGACTCGACCTGCGAGGGACAAATGTTTCGCGCGCCAACCAGTCAGCTTCCGTTGAGCGTTGTCCAGGATATGCTGATAAGTAGATCGTTTTGTATGCTCATGGAGCAATGGCACATTGAGATATTTTTCGAAATTTGTCGTACGCTGGAAGTGGAGAGCGTGACTAATTTGGCTAGCTGTGGCTGTCGGGACGTTTTTGGAGAAAAAGATCTTAGTTTTGGTCATGTTAACCTTCTGCCCAGATGCTTGACAGAACTCTTCCAGAGTCCTTGCTATAACGTGGGCCTGCTGCACAGTAGCTTCGGCGAACAAAACGAGATCATCGACAAAAAAGAGGTGAGATATCGGGGGCCCGATGGGACTCAACTTAATCAGTTTTCGCTGCCCCCTAGCCACGTCGCGAGAGATCATTTGGCCGAGCCGCTCCATACAAAGGACAAAGAGGTAAGCAGAGGGGGGGTCGCCTTGACGAAGCCCCCGGGTCGGGGTAAAAGAATCGGAGATGGAGCCTTGCCAAAGGACTTGCATCGTCACCGTCGTAACACATTGCTGAATGACACTGATGAGCTTCGCCGGAAGACCTATAAACTCGAGGGTTGCGAGAAGGAAATCCCATCGAAGGCGATCATAAGCTTTCTCTAAGTCCACTTTAATCGCCAAAAAACCCGTGCGCCCTTTCTTCCTATGCATCGAGTGGATAGCTTCTTGGGCAATAATGATATTGTCGGTGATATGTCTGCCCGGAATGAAACTACATTGATTCTCGCGGACCAGCAAGTCCAGGTGGTTTTTAAACCGGTTAATGATGACTTTAGAGAGGATTTTGTAAAGCACGTTACAGAGGCTTATAGGGCGGAAATGCGCAAGGCTAGCCGGGGAGGGAGTCTTTGGGATGAGAATAAGGAGTGTGTGGTTTAGCTCCCGCTCCAGCTGCTCGCAGGTGAAAGTGGACTGAATGCACTCAATAACTGTCGGTCCAACCGTCGCCCACTGTTTCTGATAAAAAAGGGCATTGAAACCATCTACCCCAGGTGCTTTGGTCAGATTCATATCGAAAACCACACGCGTGATTTCATTGGGGTGGACAGGTCGAGCTAACTCGTGGAGGTGGGCTTCGGACAGGGCAGGGAAATCCCCCGGGATCCCGCGGGGGGAGGGTAGGTCATCCTCCCTCGTATATAGTTGGGCAAAATAGTCCCTAGCCATAACCCGCAATTGCCCTTGGTTAGTGACCATGGAGCCCTGAGTGTCCTGGAGACGATCAATCCTCATTTTTTTCCGTTTGGTCATAGTGAGGGTATGATAGTACTTGGTGTTCCGGTCTCCTTTAAAAATCCAGTCGCACTTGGCTTTCTAGTGCCAGTAGAGTTCTTCTTCCACTAAGACCTGTAGCAGCTCCTCACTAAGCTGATCTTCCAACGCAATCAAATCCTCAGAGTTCCCCTCGGTCATGACTCGTTGGATGCCCTGCAAACGGGCTAACAACCGTTTCTTGCGATGAAAAATATTGCCAAAGACAGAGCGATTCCACTGGGTAAGGTGTTGCGAGAATTGAGAACGGAGTTGTTTTAAAACTCGTAAGGGAGAGCTCTGCTCTCCGAAAAGATCCTACCAGCTCGAATCTGAACTAGTCAGTTATCTATGTGCTACTGAATGCCAATGTTCTAATTAAAAAAAAAAGTGCATTGAATCTGCTTTATTTATTCGTTAGGATCGGTCAGTCTTGGGAAATTATTTTATTATTTTGTAAAGGGAAAAAATCCAAAATTATACAGCACGCAGGGAAGGACAGATTCTCGATAAATCCTCTAAAAGGATCATGTGGCATTCTATAGAAGATGTCGCAAAATAAGTGACTCTGACATCAAAATGACCTGCATAATTGACAAACTAGTCAGCGCATCTATTGCTTTCTCGATAGATGTGTTGATGAACAACAATTCAGTTCCTATTAAATAATTCATTGATGCCTCGAATTAGAGAGTTGAGAGATCTGATCCAGTGAATCGAAAAAGATAGGGCATCGATCACCACTGTAAAATCCACTTTAATCTCGATCCGGCGCTACCTAGATTTTATGCAAGGGTAATTATTTAGTTAATATTAGTAAAAGAATTACTTTTACTTTACTAGAAATCGGACATACACTTTTTAATGAGTGACCATTTCTCAAGAGATTGAGACAAACGTGGAACTCGGAAGCCAACATAGACAAAGACAAAAACGAGGCCCAAAACGTTCTGCCATCTATACGCAAAGTTCGAAACTCAAGCTCAAAAGAATCCAAGAATGGCGACCACAAACCATTCAACGTGTAACCGTACTTCTTCTTCAATCGGTCTCAAGAGTGGCTTCTGTTCTGAAACAGGAATCTACCACAGTCTCAGGCCACAAGTTCCACTCCCTTCACTCACCCTGCCAACCTCTGTCTCAGACTTCGCCTTTTCGCTTCTCCATTCCTCAACGATACCGCCACCGTCCACCGCAGCAGTTCTCGACGCCGCCACCCACCAGAGCATTTCCTTTCCCGAGCTCATCTTCCGTACAAAAACACTTAGTTTTTCTCTTATTCACCATCTCGGCCTTAAAAAAGGTGACACCGCATTTGTTTTATCACCTAACTCGCTTCAAATTCCAATCCTGTACTTTTCACTCTTCTCTATTGGCGTTGTGGTATCTCCTTCAAACCCAGTAAGCAAAAGTTTTGAAATTTCGCACCAACTTCAGGTTTCGAAACCAGTTATTGCGTTTGTTACGTCAGATAATGCCCATAAAATCACGTCTCTTAAAACAATCATCATTGATTCAATTGAGTTTGAGTCTCTGATGACCACTCAGAGGAGTCATCCTCGTATTGATGAGCGCGAACAAGTTAAGGTTTACCCTTCTGATCCTGCGGCGATTCTATACTCGTCCGGCACAACAGGGATGGTCAAAGGAGTGTTGTTGACTCACCAGAATTTCATATCGTCGATGGTCAGTGCTCATGCGCCTAGGGTGGCGAGGAATACGCCGGTGGTGAGTTTGTGTACGGTGCCTTACTTTCATGTATATGGGTTCTTGTATTTGGTGAGATTAGTTTCAATAGGAGTGACGGTTGTGACAATGAAGAGGTTTGAGCTGAGGACGATGTTGAGAGCTATTGAGGAGTTGAGGGTAACCCATGTGGCGGTGGCTCCGCCATTGGTGGTGGCGATGATCAAGGATGGTGTGGTGTTGGAGAGGTACGATTTGAGCTCACTTGAAGTGATGGCTTGTGGCGGGGCTCCGCTTAGGAAGGCTGTGATCACTCAGTTCAAGAAACAATTTCCGAAGGTACAATTGGCTCAGGTAAGAAATCCTTAGATCGTTGGAAATCCAAGTATTGGAGTTATAGTTTGACAGTAGAGTAGATTTCAGTTTGGAACAAATCAATTTTATCTAAATAACGATGCATTTTTCTCCAAGTATGCGAATTGTAGTTCCATTTCCTATTATCACTAACAAAAGGTAACCGTTGTAGATCCCTGGTTGGATATTACTCCAACAACAAGAATATAGAAGACCTGTGTTGTTCATTTATTTTGAGATGGTTCGGTGCTAGTCATAATGTATATTAGAGGTTGATGATTATTCTATTTTTTTACTTGTGCAATTTCTGGGAGCGACTAACGAAGGTATAGTTGTTGACATTTAGGCATACGGGCTTACTGAATCAACTGCAAGAGTTTTTTCATCAGTTGGTCCTCAAGAAAGCGAAGTAATGGGAGCGATAGGAAAGCTTGCTGCAAACTGTGAGGCAAAGATTGTCGATCCTGATACTGGCAGTTCTCTTCCTCCTGGTAGCCCTGGTGAGCTTTGGCTTAGAGGAGCGTCCATTATGAAAGGTACTGAATAGTCCTTAATTAAATTCGTAAGATTAGTAAACAAGTGATTCAAGGAATAACTAGTTCTTTGTTTCATTATTATGACAGATGAATTGTTAGAGACTAAAACATGTTTGGATTCGAACGGACATGAATTTTATTTGGTCCATTGAAATCCTTTTTCTTTCCTATTGATTTCCGAGGATCTTTGCGAGTTTACCGTAGGTTATGTAGGTGATGAAGAAGCAACTGCAGCAGTTCTGGATTCAGAGGGTTGGTTGAAGACAGGCGACTTGTGCTACATTGACAATGAAGGCTTCCTGTTCTTTGTAGACCGAATAAAGGAACTCATTAAGTACAAAGGTTATCAGGTGCGATGACATTGCACTTCTTGTTAGTTTCATTAGCACAAAAACCATAAGAAATTTGGCTATCATTCTAATTCATCTCAGTTATTGTCCTCCTTCACAGTCGTG
Source organism: Erythroxylum plowmanianum (assembly GCA_025531925.1). NCBI lineage: Eukaryota > Viridiplantae > Streptophyta > Magnoliopsida > Malpighiales > Erythroxylaceae > Erythroxylum > Erythroxylum plowmanianum. The sequence goes on from JANVCQ010000001.1 coordinate 6,726,562, forward strand.
ATGAATAAAAATCTGATACTGTGCATGTGTGTTGTTTTCCGTGGTTGTACTAGGTTGCTCCTGCAGAACTTGAGAATCTTCTTCTGTCCCACCCAGACATAGTTGAGGCAGCTATTATTCCGTGAGTCAGTCGTTCATTTTTGCATCTTCCTCTATCAGGGAAGTGATAGGATAGATTTCTTGTTTGGAAGATCAAGATGTAATGTCACCATAAAGGAATTGACAGGTATCCTGATGAGGAAGCAGGTGAGGTGCCCATGGCTTTTGTAGTACGACAAAGCGGAAGATTCATTGAAGAATCTCATGTCATGGATTTTGTATCCAAACAGGTGCACACTAGATGTGTGAGATTCTACAATAGCTATGATAAACTTCATCGTTGGAAACATCTCATTGTCCTTATGATAATTGTAGGTTGCATCGTATAAGAGAATACGGAGGGTGTGTTTCGTCGATTCTTTGCCAAAGAATGCCCAAGGCAAGGTGCTAAGGAAGGAGTTAATCAAACTTGCAGTCTCTAGTGCTATCTCCAAGTTATAATCTGCTTGCTGATCTGAATTTTCGTGCCTATAGAGGGATGGCTCTAAGAAAAAGTGATGACTATATGGAATATATATTAAGATCTTGCTAATTAGATAAGGACCACTCTTGAGTATTACAGGCTAATTAAAAGATTGTTAAGCATTCTATTCTCCCCGTCTAAAAAGTAATCAAAGTCTAAAAAGAAAGTACTCTTTTTTAAAAGTTAAAAGAATAAGATTGATAAAAGAACTCCAAAATGAGTTACATAGGCTTAGAGCCAATACGAACTGGTAGAAGGAAATATACCAAATCACTTGGCTAACTAGGTTGTAAAAAAGGAGATGCATAGCTAGCACACTAAGGCTGAGGATATCTAATATCCAAGCTAGCTAAGAGAAGACATTTAATTGTAAGCTTGAGCAATTGACATAATTGAATAAACTTGACAACATGCTCAAAGGGACCGCTTCAGACCTTCATACAAAGTCAAGTTGGATAGAGCAAAAAGTTTGAAAAGGCTAGTCTTAAAGGAGGTTCAAGCTCCTTTTGAGCTGTGCATTGGAGGGAACATTAATGGTTTTTGTAGTAATAACCTCTTTTTGCCAGCAATGGATGAGTCAACTTTGAGCAGTAGGTACTGTTTTTTGATTTTAGAACACTCTATTGTTCCTTTCTCTCCATATACCATATAATCAGTAGCTGCAACACAATTGAATATGATTAGGTTAGACTTGTTATGATAATTAACCTCCTCACCCAAGCTGATCACTTGATCCCACGAGATAGACTAGCTTGTAAGTTGCACCGTTCAAACATTTTCTTCTATATATCAAGTGTGTAAGACCAAGTGAAAAATAAATGTTCAAGACTTTTAGGTTTCAATTGGTAGGCATTGGATCCAATTGATTTTATTAAGGGCCAAAAAAGCAAAACAACTCTTAATGTTTACGCCGATGTTTGATTTAGACCCTAATGTTTTAGAGTGTTTAAAATGAACCTTAACGTTTACAAAACGTTTAAAATGAACCTTAACTTTTTAAAAAATTCAAAATGGACCCTGAATGGATGGAACCACTAACGACGTTAGGCTTCCGCGCTAACATGGCATTTTTTTACATAATTTTTTTTTAAAAAATTGAAGTGGGATGAGTCCCACTATACGTTGAACGTTTCCACTACAAGAAAATTGCGGAGCGGCGACGGAATAGAAATCGTTAGAAATTAGTGACGAAATGTATAATTCCGTTGTTGATTGTGAGTAATTTAGCGACGGAAAAACTATTTGTCGCGAAATATGGAGGGAAAGAGTGGTGGTAAAATTTGCGCTGGAATTAACGACAGAAAAATAATTCCGTCGGCAATAGAGATTAGTTAGTGACGGAAAAGACAGATTTGTTAGATCGGCCGGTAATATTGTCATGGGGAAGACAAGATTTTGACAACAGAAATAATGAACGTCGGCAATTGCATCGGTAAAAGTGTCGTCATCCCAAAGGTTACTGATTGTCGCAAAACGACGTCGCTTCGGTTAGGTTGAAGAACGTCCCTCATATAACCAAAACGGCTTTGTTCATTTTGGTAAGGTTAAATAACGTCCTTCATATAATCAAAACGACGTCGTTTCAGCTAGCTTAAATAACGTCCTTCATATAACTAAAACGATGTCGTTTTTGTTTAAACCAAAATGACGTCGTTTTGTTAAATGTAAAAACTAGCCCTTCTCCCTCCCTTCCCCAACCTGGTGCGCGCATTCTCCTTCTTCCTCCTTCGGCTGTCGCTCCCGCAACCCGACGTCGACTTGCCTCCGCCCTCCGACCAGCTGCTGCATCTTCGATCGGTGTTAGAGGTCGTCTTCTCCAGCGGTGTTGGTGAAGGTAACGGCGTCTTTTCCAGCGGTTTTGGTGAGGGTAAGGCCGTCTTCCATGGATGACATTTTTTCTTCTTTTTGGACTTAGTTGTTGAGAATAGGTTGGCTTAATTGGGTTTCATTGTTATTGTTTTAGAGTTTGCCATGTAAATAATGGGAAAATGTTGTCAATTTGTGTTTAGTTAGGGATGATAATTTTGTGCATACCATGTGTTCGACGAAATGTTTGCTAGTAATTGGTATTAAAAAATGGAATATCCTTGTTATTTTTGTTATGAAAAGATTTAGGGTACTGACCTATACCATTTTCACTAATTGATAAACTAATAAAGAAGTAGAAAGTAGTTTAGCCGATGGATAGTTTGGATTTTAATTTCACAACCTTAACTCCAAGTCTATTTTTCTCTTTTATGTATAGTTTGGATATTTACGATTTATGCTCTATCTCACTCTAATGTCATCTTTGGTCTTTGATTCTTCTTTAGCAAAAGATAGTGATATATATGGTCTTTAATTATTTAACCAAAAATAAAATCACTTCTTTAAGTTATTATACAATACTTATGCAAATTGACATAGAACAAAGATTAATTATATGGTGCTTCATGTTATCAATGTTAATTATAGAGTTAACAAAGTTTGTTAGGAATACAAAATTGAATAAGGTTTCATATTTAAAATATAATTTACTTGATTTTATATACGGCAAGTCGTATGTACCACGTTAATTGAGTTCCTTAATAGGGACTAATGTTATTAGTTTATATTTAAAATAAAAATAAAATGTGTTTAATGTTTACAAAATAAAATATGGACTAGTGTTGATAATATCATTGAAGTTGTAAATTACAAATATATTTTCCTTAAAAGAAATAATTCCTATCTTTTTAGAATAATTCACCGTATTGCTTGTCTATACATCTATGAGCAAAATGACATTATGAAACAAAAAATTTTGCCATATGGTGGATTCTAACTTGTCTTCACTTGCATTCGATTCAAATGTTGGAATTGTGCCTTTGAAGTTGATGTCATGTCTACTAATAATTTCCAAATTTAGTTAAAAAGTAATAAATGACCTTATTTTGTTCTCTTCCAAATTACTTATTCATAAAGCCTTTTGGTTGTGCTATGTGTCTTTTTTATACGTTATTACAAGTGCTTATCTTGGTGCTTCTCCATTTCATCATGCATACCTTGTTTGGAGCTAAAAAGTACTAATCTAGCAAGAAATGTTAAGTTGACAACAATTTATTTTGCTCATGTTCCCTTTGATTTAGTGCAAATCAAATCTAACCACCTATAGGTTTCAATCAATTCTATGAATATTGACTTTATAGGATGAAGATGAGGAGGCTTTACCTTGGGCTTTAGAAAAGAACAAAACAATTTTTTCTTCTTTTAAGAAATCACTCCAAGAGTTTATCGATTAGGCAAGTAGTGATGCTTTAGGCAAGTTGCATAATACTAAAATGTCATAAAAACACTAATGTTGACTTTCATAATTGAGCATGATATGAAATTCATCAAACTCTGAAAAGTTGTTGGTGCATTTGTGAATCAAAACATAATAACTGGGAACTCATAATCAACTTCATTAAGTTTGAAATGTTGTTTTGTGAATATCATCCTCCTTATCCTATTGAATCAACCAACTTCACCTATTTCATTGTGTAACTCCTTAATCAATGGTACTAGGAATTTGTCTTCCACTCTTTATTGATTTGATGCTCTACAATCTCCATATAACCTATAGATGTTTTCTTTCTTCCTTACTAAAACCGGGGAAGAAAATAGGCCTACGCCATATTGTATTATCCATTATGCTAGCATGTCTAGGATAATAATACATGACACAATCAAATAATAAAGATATCACTATATGTTACTACAATTTATTTTGCCATTCATGTTGGTATGGTTATTATGTATACGTAACTGTACTAAAACTATATTACACATTGGCATATTCGTTTGATATTTTTAAGTACGAAAAGTCTTAGTGCACGAAATGATGGACAATGAACTACTTTTGGATCAAATTATTTTCTTAAAGATACATGAATTAGTTATGGATTTCATAATTCAAAGTTTATTAAGGATTTATGAAATATTTTGATCTATTTCCTAAGTATAAAGAGTTTGATAATTAGTTAACTAAAGCAGATGGAACTCATGGAGTCCAATTTTGGATTATGTACCTTATCAATTAGGGTTGTGAAAATTTATTTCAATTGTAATGAGGAAATTAAGAACAAACAATATGTATTGGAGGAGATAAATATAGCAAACTAACTTTATTTTAAACTTTGTAGTAATTGATAAACTCTTATTAATTTAAATGATAATTAAGGTTGCGAGTAAATTCTTGAACTTTTATTTGTAACAAAAATAACCCGACTTTAATGTCCCTATTAATAGACTGAATTGACAATAAACATGTAGTTTGGAGACTCAATTTGAGTTGTGGTTACTAGTCGATATAGAAGTGTATTTTGTTTATAGGGGGACCTTTATTTCAAAAGTGGATGTCCATTTTATAGGGAAAATTTTACCGAATTTTCAATAGGATCCTCGTAAAATGTGACAACCATTTTATAATTAAAACAAGAGCTCTTTAGTATTAACTTATGATCTTATTGTGGAGGAGACTTATAATAATGCAAATTATTGAGAATAATACCTGATGGTTGAATTATTTGAGTATAGTTAATGACCTTCATTGATTATAATATTTTATGACAATTGTTTTAATATATCCCACTTTCTAAACTATGAACGATTTTGTTCTTGGTTTTTCATTCTAGCTCTGTCAGCATCATCTTCTGTCACATACTTCAGGAAGCTCCTTCTACGTTTCAGTTGAGGTCAGTGATTATGTTTTTTACTACATTTTTGTGCTCTTAGTTTATTTGTTTGCGGTATGAACTTCCCATCTGAACTTCTTGATTTTTTAATTGATATGGCTTGCACGATGTGAAACTTGTTTGTAGTATAAACTTCAGTTATGTATTAATTTATATAGGACGAGTTTGACTTATGTTATTGTTCCAATTACCTTAATTATGTGAATCTGTTATTTCATTGATGCTCTCTTAAATGATGAGGTTTTCTTTACTTTTTATGTGCACATTTTTGCAAAGCATGTTCTTATGAAATTGTATATGTTAAACGAATTTATTACAATAAGTATTCATAAAAATATTCATATTTTTGTGAATACTTATTTGATTAGGCAATTGTTTGATATTTAATATCCATTAAATATCAAATTGTTAACAATAATTGTCTTATGACATATATGATTACAAACATATATGTTGGATATTTAGTTTAAATATACTAGGAGCCTAGGAATCAGAACGATAACATCTTATGTTCAATCACAAGTCTTATTTGACATGTTTTGTTATATGTGGCTAACATAGCAGACTAACTATGATTCATTGGTTTAAATTAACAGTTTTTCATATATAAGTTTCCGGGATAGACCTTGGATGTATAGACGATTAACCCCTGATGGTTTCATTAATCCTGAATGTATTGAGGGAGTTGATGCGTTTATTCATTATGCATGTTCTCAACCTGCATATATAGATGGGTCAAAGATCAGATGTCCATGTAAAAAGTGTAAACACAAATGTTTCCTTACTATTGATGAAGTTAATTTGCATTTGTTAAGAAAAGAGTTTGTCCCTAATTATTTTAAGTTGATACGACATGGGGAACCGTTGATTTCTAGCACCTCAAGGGATAATGAAGCACAATCGTCTGTCAACTTAAATGAGTATGAAGAGGAGATTGGATTTAGAAAAAATTATGTTGATGGAACTGAAAATTCGTACATGCAAATAGTTTATGATGGGGCCGGTTATACCTTTGAGGCAAATAGGGATAATGTTGAAGAAGAACCTAACCCACAAGCAAAACATTATTTTGAGTTACTACTCAGCTGACCGAAAATTGTGGCCAAATTGTGAGACAATGACCTAATTGTCTTCAATTGCTTGAATATTGAACATAAAGTCTGAAGGGCATATTTTGGATTGTAGTTTTGATAAAATTATGGAATGGTATAATGAATCATTGCCTTCTAATCATATAATGGTTGATAGTTTTTACAATATGAAGAAACTTATTAGGGTTCTTGGTTTGCTTGTGGAAAAGATTGATTGTTGTCGGTTGGGATGTATGTTGTATTAAGGAAAGATGTGAACTTAGAAGAATGCAAATTTTGTGGTCAATCTAGGTTTAAGCCTAGAAAGCGTTCAATAAAACAGAAATTAATACCATGGAAGCATATGTATTATTTCCTGGTAACTCCGAGACTTCAGAGACTTTATACTTCTGATGTTACTACATCTCACATGAGATGGCATGTTGAACACGAACAGGAAGATGGAGTAATAAGTCATTTATTAGATGCACTGGCATGGAAACATTTCAATAACACTCATCTTGATTTTGCATTTGAATGTCGAAATATTCGGTTGGAATTGTCCACCGATGGATTCCAATCTTTTGGTCAATCCGGGCAGCAATATTCTTCATGGCCAATTATAATTACTCCTTATAATTTGCCTCCTTGGATGTGTATGAAAGAGGCATATATGTTTTTGACAGTGATTGTGCTAGGGCCAACAAATCCAAAGCAAAAAATAGATGTTTTCTTACAACCATTGATATCTGAATTGCAGCAGCTTTGGGAATATGGTGTTCAAACATATGATGTCTCTCTGAAACAAAATTTTATGTTGAGAGTGGCTTTGATGTGGACTATTAGTGATTTTCTGACTTTTTCCATGTTATCTGGATGGAGTACATCTGGAAAATTGGCTTGTCCTCATTATTGCAATAATTCTGATGCGTTTTATCTTCCAAACGGAGGTAAAATTAAGTTGGTTTTGACAATCACAGAAAATTTCTTCCTTCAAATCATCCATTTAGACACAAAAGACATAAGTTCATTAAGAATATGATGGTAAAAAGACCTCCTCCTCCTTTAAAAGCTGGTGAAGAGATTTTGCAAGAGATTGAGAAATTAGGCTTGCTAAAAATAACTGAATTTGAAGCTGATGAAGTAAATACAAGCATTAGTCAAAACTTTGGTTGCAGAAAATGAAGCATATTTTGGGATTTGCCATATTAGAAAACGAATTTGATACGTCACAATCTAGATGTGATGCATATTGAGAAAAACATTTTTGACAACTTATTCAATACCATTATGAACATTGAAGGGAGGACAAAAGACAATGCAAA
>JANVCQ010000001.1:6739989-6752686 GCA_025531925.1 Erythroxylum plowmanianum
TGTGTGCTTATGCAGGGAGATAAGGTGATAGCATATGCCTCACGGCAGCTAAAGCCTTATGAGGTGAACTATCCGACCCATGATCTGGAGTTAGCAGCTGTGATCTTTGCCTTGAAAATCTGGAGGCATTATCTGTATGGAGTGCAAACCAGGATCTTTACCACTCTTCTTCTTCCTCTTCTTCTTCCACCCTTGGCCGAAAGTCACCTTCTTGCTTTCTCCTTTGTGATTTTCGTAAGTCTCTTAAAAGGCTTAAGGAAGATTGCTTTCTAACTTATAAGCCTAGCTAAACTACGTAGTTTCATTAACTCTTTTATTTTCCTTGCAAATTTCGTAAGTTTCCTCTTCTCCATACGGCAACTTCACTTTCTTCCCTTTTATTCTCCTTTTAATTGATATAAAATGGACTAAAAGCGCCCATCTTTATAAACCTTAAACCTTACAAGCTTTAATGCTCTACCTTAAATGCCCTTTACACCAACTTATTTCCCCTAAACTCTAATGACTTATCAAAATTTTAATCTTAACTAAAACCCTTCAATTTATAATCATTAACTAAGCACTAAAATCCCAAATTACCCTAACAAAAGGAAATAATCCATCTAAACCTCAAAATAAAGAAAACATGCTTAATGCGAATCGGGGCCCAACATTTATGTTAAGCATAAGTCTCCTGTGATCCAACACATACAAACTCTTTGTATAAAATTGGATTAACTATTTTTACTTAACAATCTCTTTGTAACCACATTACAATAATGTTGAATCTAAATTCAATCTCAAATACTTATAAGCATGAATTATAAATACATACGATCTCTATCATATCACATATAGGAAAGAAAAGTCATGCAATCGTTTTCTTTTAATGACAACTATTGTCATACTGTTGCTAAGCCTTTACTTGTAGTACACACTTATATATTTTAGTAGGCTAAATTAAGTGGAGCAATTCCAAAAAAGTACTATGCCTTTCAGCTCTACTCCATGCAACCCCTTGCATTTTGCTATCATGGTGTTGACATACATCTTACATGTCGTTGTCAAAGTTTAGGAGACATTAGTCAACTCAAAATGTCAATATATTTTGTCTTCTTTATGATTTTGACATATTTCTAGAACCTTTTCGCCATATCCTCAATGCGGATTATAGCAAAATTTCATTATGAACATACAATTTTCTATCTAACTTTTGAGAACTTTTCTCAAACATATCCTATGACCAAGAACTTGGGTTCACTATCTTAATATCGACTATACTAAATAAGGTAAATTCGACTAAGAACAAAATATAAATGTAAGAAAGCAAGTAATCAATTATATGCCATGACTACCAAATAAGATTAGGACTTTAATCATACATTTAGTTACTCCCACTATTTTATTTGAAATAATAACCCTCACTACTATTCGGAAAGATTACTTTAATATCTCTGGTAGGCTAAGATCACATTCAAATATAGTTGACCTTGAGTTTGCTCAACAAACTAACTAGACTTAAATTAGGTAGATAACAACTTTATCAATCACATCTTATGTGACTCCTAGATCCGTTAGGTGACAACTCTTGCCAAAATATATCTTATATATTGTTCCTAATCTTGCTTCTAAATTCATGTGATCATAAGTTTGCTTATCCAAATCACACAAATTTAGTTAAGTAGAACCCACTATCGTAAGATTAAACATAAAGCAGCCTTAAGTTTGCTTAACAAGCCTACAATAACCAGAACTCTGGTTTATTTTGATAACAATGGAAGGCAATAAACACGTTCTCAATGTGTACTTAATATTTTAACGAGGGATTTAACTTCATTTGTCTTATCAAACACAAAATTACATGTAAAATATCACACATATAAAACATACAATTTATTATGTATCCAATATATATACCAACCATATAAATAAGGTATGCAACTTATGCACTTATAATCAAATTATATGCGTAAAACATTAAGCTTTGTTTGATTCTAATTATTGATCTTCATAATCTAAAATAACATTTCCAACTCTTCGGAAGTATTAAATTGGATTAAAACTCTTGATTCCTAAATAAATTAAATTTCTATTCCAAATATAAATTTAATTTGATTTGAAAACAAATTTTCAAATCCAATTGGAAACCATTTCCAATTATCTTGACTCATTTGATAAAATTTAATTGAAAACAATTTCCAATAAATTGTACTTCTTACTTATTATAATTTATAAAAACTTCTTTTCAAAATTATATAAGTAACACATTCTAATCCAATTAGAAAACTATTTCTAATCTCATTAGAAATCATTTTTCTTAATTAGAAAACTATTTTCTAAAATTAAAAGGAATCTGCTTTCAAAATTAAATAAAATACTTTTAAATTTAATTAAGAAAGTTATTATATACTATTTATTTAGAGATTTATTTCGTGACTAATTAAAAACCTTTATTTAATAAGTTAGAAAACCATCTTTAAAAATATTAAAGAAAGTTCCTTTTCTTGATAAATAAATGAAAAAATTTTCAAAATTTAATCAAGATAATATTCTTTCTAATAAATCAAGAAAATTATTATTTATAAATAAAGAAACAATTTCTAAATAAATAAAATAATAATTTCTCTAAACAAATAAAATTTTAATTTTAATTTATCTCAATCAAATTGAAATAAATAAATTTAATTAAGAAACAACTTTTTTAATTATTTAAGAAAACATTTTTTTAATTTCAAGAAGTCTAATTAATTAATATCAATATAATTGACAATAATTAATTATAATTTTAGAAATAACTTTTTTAATTAATTAATTTCAATCTAATTGAAATTAATTAATTCTAATTTTAGAAATTACTTTTCTAAAATAAATTAGAAATTAATATAATTATTAATCTTAATCAAATTAAGAAAAATAATTACCTTTTGAATTGATTTTTGAATTCTAAAATAATTTAAAAAATGTTTAGAATTTTAATTAAATAAGAATACATTAATACTTATTTAAATAATTCTTTTTTAAGTTTAATTCATAATTAAACTATTAACTAAACAAACTCATTCCTAAACCCACTGCCAAATACCTCTCTTCTTCATCTTTAAAGAAACCCTAATTTATAATTATGATGCCGCCGTCGTCATCCTCTGGAAGCCAACTCGCACAGTCTTTAACTAGATGCAATACAAAGATGCCATCACTGTCGCCTAGGTGAGCTGCCAAATGTCTCCTTCACACGTCTCTACCTAGTCGCTGATGACTAATGACCCAACTGTTGATTTATGCTAAAGACGGCGGCATCCTTAAAACATTAGCTTTTAGTGATACCCTTGTATAGTTAATGCGAGAGCTTTGAGAAAACGGCAGATGATGAGCAAGCAGAGAATCTCCTCTTGCAAGCCTCGGGACACACCAGCGACAAGAGATATCCCACGTCACCTACGTACTGTCTCTCCCTTGAAAGAAAAAATTTTCTCCAAAACCTGCAGCCGCCGTCTCTTGGCCCCCACCTCTCTATCCATGGTCGCCGCCACCACCTTATTCATTTGATGAATTTTGTGAACAGCAACTTGGACCAAGTTATTGTTCACGTAAATCTCATGGATGCGTGTACGTTGGTAACGGGAAACAAGGACAGCTTTGGATTTCTGAACCCAACTTACATCGCAGGAACCTATCTATTGGCTTTCTGCATTTCTTGTATTTCCAGAACTCCAATGCTCACCAAAACAATCACAAGCCACTTATTCCAGAATTTCAATATTTCAGAACAATTATGATCTTCGTGGTTTTTATAGCTTATTCGGTATTAATTTAAAATACCTTTCAAATTTTGGTTATTAATTCCAAAAATTATAATCAATAACAAACATTTTAATTAAATTATAGAAATAAAATTGACTATGATACTACTGTTAGGAAACCGAGTTGAGATCCGACCCTGAACGTAGATGAATAATCACGAAACTTTTTCGTGACTTTTAATTTCCCAAAACAAAGATCTATTTAATTCTATAAAATGATTAACATAAATCATAATAAAGTGAAAAATTAATTCGTACCTTATTCCAAGATTTAATCTTTATCTTATTGTATCCCTCGAATCGTTTTCGAAACCGATTCATCTTAACCACCGTAGCCGCACAAGTGTCCAATCTATAATGATATCCACATAACAGGTTGAGAAAACTCTATAATTCTTATAGAGAAGGTTAAATATGAAGTACTAGCTCTATAGAGCTTAGGCCTATTTATAGTAAACTTTGGACGTTTTAGTAATTTAATTAAAATTAAATTCTAATTTTAATTAAACTTTAATTACAATTACAAATAATTATAATTAAATACTAATTATGCCCATATAAGATTCAATATCTCATATTGATCCTTATTTATTAAATATCTCATATTTAATCATAAAGTTTCTCAAACTTTATAATCAAGTCCAACTTGATTAAATTAAATTTGCTATCTTCAACCTATTATAATGTGAGACCTATTATGTTCCCAAATATGTTAGCAACGAATTATATAAATTAAAAATCCTTTTAATTTATCTTTAATTTTTCAATTAAACAATTTATAATCATAGATTAAGATTGACATCTAGCAACGCATTATAACCACCCAAATATTTAGGAATATCATGACTAACCTTTCTGTGCATAATTTTTCCGTATAATTCAATCCTTTTATCATACAATGTTTCGATTAGACATAGAGCATAGAATTAATGTTTACTCTATTTTGATTCTAATCATATTAGTTCTCTTTCATTAGCTATTGATTCAATTAATGACATTTGCAAACTATTTACAAAGCGTCATTTCACCTTGGGCAATGATTTCTCGAATCAATACTAATCGAGAACTACGAAACATTCTCCCTAATTACTTTAGTGTGATGAATTATATCTTGATCATTCGACTATCTCCATATAATTCATGCTACATCCAGTGACTACCGATTAAACAAACTATGATTAAATAGATCATAAGTAGTATCAAAACATAACAATTTCCATACAAGATAACTTTGATGACCTCAAGTCAAAGGATCACTTATACAATCATCACAATGAGAATCCCATAGATATACAAGTAATGTTCCAAATGGATTTCTCATACCAGATCTGTTCAGTGAATTTGTTCTCTAGCAAGTATCCACATGTTTGTTTGAGTATCTCTATTCTTTAGCCTATGAGATCGACTACTTCCTTCGTAAGGAAAAACAAAACGTGTGCTAGCTTTTTTACGTTCTATTAACGTCCAATCTTAATAGAACAATGACTAGGAGCATTTAGGAATAATACATAATTGCAATATGAATTTCATAATTATAATCTCATTATAATTTCATATGCAATGTACAATTATCCTATGAACTTTATCATATACATCTAAACATGTACAAGATAAAGAATGTCTTTAAATAATTTGTCATTAAACTACAACCAAAGTGATTGGTTGTAGGATATAAACTAACACCCTCTACCATGGTTTTATAAGATGAGCCTTCTATTGGCTTTCAAAAAGGTATTCAATCTACTAGTAAATCTTAAACCTTTTCGTAGCTACAATTTTCTATTTGAACTATCACTATTTGTCTCCTGCTGTTATGATTTTTTTTTAAAATTTGTCATCTTTTTTTGTCCCTAAGACTACATGGGAGGTTGTAAACCATCCAAGGTGGCAACAAACCATGGTTGATACAATGAAGGCTCTACATTTTAACTGGATAAGGGATTTGGTTCCTTTGCCAATTAAACCATAGTTGGTTATCGATGAATCTATACAAGGACAGTTAGGTTTGATGCTCAGGCTAAACACCATAAAACTTGATTACCTACAAAAAGACAATTGTAGATCTATAGCCTTGATAGCGGAGATAACTTCTCTCTAGTAGCCAAGATTACTTATGTTTACCTCTACCTTGTAACGGTTGCGATTTGCCAATGACCTCTTCACCAGTTGGACATTAAGAATGCCTTTCTTCATAAAAATTTGTAAGAGACTATTTATATAAAGAAACTACTTGACATTTTACTCAGGGTGAATCTCGATTAGTATGCCCGCTCTTCTTTATTACTTGAAACAATCACCTCTTATATGGTTTTGATCGATTTTATGGCCTAGGCATTTGGCTTAGCACATTATAAGGAAGATAACTAAATATTTTATCAAAATTTGTCTACATTACCGAGCATCTATCCAGTTGTGTAATGGATGATATTATTATCATGGGGACTGACAATGTCAATAATATATAAGTTAAGAAACACTTATTCGGTACTTTTAGACAAAGGATATGAGAAAGCTTTGATACTTCTTAGGCATTCATGTAGCTTAATCTAGAGATGGCATCTTTATTTCTTAGTGGAAGTATGTGTTTGATATTTTGAAGAAAACTTTAATGCTTGGATGTCAACCCATAGAGACTCTAATGGACACTAATGGCCTATAAGGAGATAGGGATCCATTATCATACCCTAATGGCTATAAGATGTAGATTGAAAAACTTAACTAGCTTACAATAACACATGCATAGATCTCATAATCTATAAGAGTCTTGACTCAGTTTTTGGATTTTTCATGCAACACCCATTAGCTTGTTGTAGTTTGAGTTTTGGCCAAAAGAGCAAAACAATTCATACTGTTTACACTAATGTTTAAATTGAACCTTAACATTTTAAAGTACTTAAAATGAACCGTAAACATTTATAAAATATTTAAAATGAACTTTAACGTTTTAAAAAAAGTTCAAAATGGATCTTGATTGGATGAAGCCACTAACAACATTAAGTTTCGTGCTAACATGGCATCTTTTTATGCGAATTTCTAAAAAAATTATTAAAGTGGGACCCACCTAATAAAACTGGGTCCCATTATATGTTAAAGGTTTCCGACATTAAGAATCTTTGAGATTGATTCACGTAGGAAACTTTACCAAGAACACTGTGAAGATATGAACACTCTCTCTTGCAATCATAGAGCTTTTAAGGGTGAGTCCATCATAAGGTATGAGTTTGATGCTTGAGCTTTTTGTTCATTATGTTTTTGCTTTACTATAAATTGCCTCAGCTTCTATTAGCTACCGAAATGTGACATTTATTCTCAAAGTACTTTCTCAAACAAAGAGGAAGAAATAAACCAAAGTGGTGGCGTGGAGGAATCTTGTCCGCTGAAGCTGAGATGGGTTTTTCTGGTACATTTGTGAAGGTTGTTAATTTATTCGATGGTGACATGGGTATTGAACGCTAACCATATCATTGTAATTGTCAGTGTGCACTTAGGATCTCCTACGATGCTATTTTGCACCTTAATAAACCAAGTTGATTAACAATCATGTCTGCTTGTTGTATCTTCTCTTGTTTACTCAAAGTATTGGGTAGCCTAAGAAGGACTGTGAAAACCAATGTTTCCTTCACTATTAAATGTGGACAGAGAACATCGTCCCAAGTTACAAAGCCTGTGTTTCATTTTATTGTATTGAAAATGATTTCCAGTTATAGGTTATGCTTCCACTGAGTCAACCGCTGAGTTTGCCTCCTAATTTAGTTAACAGAGTTGTTTTGCCATTGCCTGAAGCTCTTAGCATAGTGAGCATTTCTCCTGGTGAAACAACGCCTGTCACTCCCTTGAAGGTATCTTTTTCATTGCTCCTATTTCTTTTTACACATAACTATGATCTTTTGTTAAGTCTAACCTTATAGACAACATCCTAAAACTATATAGTTGGAACCTATATCATCAACATAAACAATGTTGAACACTGTGTTAAATTTTTTTGGCTATTATGCATTAATTAGACTTAGAACTACATGTCAATAACTTGAATCTTCAATCGACATATATCCTTTTGCTTTATACATCTAGCTGCTCTTTGTATATATGGTTTACGACTATTTTTGCATACAATTGGTCATCCCTGTGATGCTTACGCATATATACCAGTATATTTCTTTAATAATTATTTCGGGAGGAGTAAAATGTAGTTATGATATCTAAGTCTTGTCTTCATAAGTTGAAAACTTATGGGACTTGGCAAGGTGCTTGATGAATATATATGAATGACATGGCTTGTAAGTTGTAACAACTCTGGTTCTAGAAAATGGAAAGATGGGCAGATAAAATTTATGTCTTATTTAAATGCTGTGTTTAAATTTACGTCCTCCTTAGATTTAAACCCACCATATCTGAAACGCAAAGTTCAACATATAGTGGGACCAACTTTTATTTTTAAAAATTCCATATCGTTACTGGATGGGTCCCACTTTATTTTTTTAAAGCATCCATATTAGCAAAAAGTGTCAAGTCAATAGTTGACTGACAGAAGTTTAACACTATTAGTGGTTTCGTCCAATTAGGGTTCATTTTGAACCATTTCCAAACATCAGGGTTTATTTTGAACATTTTGTAAATGTTAAGGTTCATTTTGAACACCCTGAAACATTATGGTTCAATTTAGATATTAGTGTAAACATTAAGGTTATTTTGCTCTTTGGGCCTTTGAGTTTTAAATACAACAATAATACACTAATAAAAGGGCAATACTTTATCAACAAGGGGCATTGAGATGTTTGGTCAACACAGATGTTAATTTGGCGCGTGAGAATCTCTGTGCCATTTATGATGATCCAATGAAATTTATGGATGACATTAAATGACAAAGAATTGGAATATGGTAAATGGCACAGAAGATTAACTCCCGTTGATTCGGTGGGTTGTTCCTTTGATAGGAAATCTAATGTACATGAAATATGAATATATTTAATTAGTATTTTGCTTGTTTTTCATGTCAATATTCCTCATTTTACTTAGTTTTAAATACATTTTAAGGCAATTGTGTTAGGTTATGTTTGGCTGGGAGTTTATTAATAGAATGCAATAGAATGGAAATGAATGTAATATTATTACATCATTTCAGAGGAAAGTTTATAATAGAATAGAATGGAATGGGATGAAAGATGAGGGTTTTTTTATTACATCTTTTTCCATCCTAAATAGTTAAAATGAGAAACCTCCAATTTGGAAGATTTAGGATGGAGATAAACAACTTTTTACTATATTACATTATAAACCCTTCTTCCAAACAATATTTCAATATATTACATTATAAACCCTTCCATCTCTCCTAAACAACAATTTTCTAATACTACATCCATTTACATTCTATTCCATTAAAAAACTTATATCCAACCAAACATTGCCTTAGTTTATGCCCTACAGCCAATCGATTGGTTGCAATTTAGTGAAAAATGATGGGGGCCTTTGGTATTACTCAAAACACAAAATATGAGGGATAGAGGGGGCAGAAAGAATATAACAAAAGAAGCATAATAAAGAGAAAGAGAGCATAAAGGAAGAATTATAGAAAAGGAAAATACTAGTTTTTCTTGTCCTTCATTTACTGATAGCAATCACTTAAATAACAAAGATTCTATCAAACTTAGGTGAGGTGGCGTAACAACCACACACACCATCGTAATAAAATATTTAGTAGATAACAGAATTTGTCATACAAATTATTCTAAAATATAATCCTTAAGCATAAGGGGTTTTTAAAGGATTCTAAAAGTTTTGCAAGTAGCTGGTTCTTGGGCTATGCTTCCATCAGTCCTTGGGCCTACATCAATACCCTCCCTTTTAAGACTAACTTTGCCCTTAATGTTCGAAGCAAGATAATCATGAATGAACTCATGCATAGGTTCCTAGGTAGCATCTTCTGTTAATTGATTTTGCCAATGGATTAAAATTTGCTAAATAAGTTTGCCATTTTACTTAAGAACGTGGGTGTCTAAGACCTCCTCAAGAACTAGAAGTGGCTAGGAACTAACAAATTCAGTAGGCAGAGGGTACTGTTGGCTATGTGGATTGCCATGGCAACGTTTCAAAAGGGACACATGAAAAATATTATGAATCTTTGCATCAGGAGGCAGATGAAGTCTATAGGCAACATTTCCGATATAGGTAACAACTTGAAATGGGCTATAAAATCGACGAGCTAGTTTATTAGACTTTTTATGTGCCATTAAAGATTGACGATAAGGATGGAATTTTAGAAAAAACCCAGTCATTAACAGAAAACTCTATATTAGTACGGTAGGAATCAACCTAGGATTTCATTCGTAATTATGCACTGTGCAAATTGGATTTTAACTAATCAATCAAAGTAGTACGATAACAGAGTATCAATGGAGTCAAATGATGAGGTATCATAAATATAATCCTTCAGTGAAGGGGGTGGTCTACCGTATGCAGCCTCATAAGGGGTCATTTGAATAGAGGAGTGCCATGATGTGTTATAATGCCATTCACCCTAAGGAAGGTATTATAACCAAGTTTTTGGAATCTCGGCAGCAAAACATTGTAAGTAGTCTTCTAAGTAGCGATTGATGTCCACATCGATTTGACCATTGAATTATGGATGGTAAGTAAAATTGGTTGGTAAAGTGATGCCATACAGCTTGAACAATTCTTACTAGAAGGAACTCATAAAAATTGGGTCACGATAAAAACCAATAATGATAGGAACTTTATGAAGCTTGACTACATCTCTAATAAAATTTTCAGACACTTGTGAAGTAGAAAAATTAGAACCCAAGGCAAAAAAATAAGCTTACTTAGATAAGCAATCAATGACAACAAGAATTGTAGTTTGCCATGAGTTGGTGGCAAGTGAGTTATAGAGTCCAAGGATATTGATTCCCATTTTTTTGATACTGGTAGTGGTTGAAGAAGACCTTGAGGAGCTTTATTGAATGGTTTTGTTTCTTAACAAGGAGAACATTGTCGCACATGCTCTTTGATAGCAACTTTCATATTAGGCCAATAAAAACTACCAGAGAGGCGTGCTAATGTTCTTTGTGCACTAGCTTGATCTCCAAGTGGTGAAGAATGATATTCATCAAGTAGAGGTTGAAAAGTAGAAGACTCTGGATTATATATATGACTCTTAAAATAAATGAGACCATCTACATCAAAAAAAATAAAGATGAGCTATAAGGGTATTCACAATATTAGTATATAGTTGATGAGCAGGATCTGGCTGTTGTAGAAACAAATGCAAAGAATCTAGTAGAGCCATAATGAGGTGAGCAACAGTAGAAAAAGAATGAAAAGAGCTCTCAAAAATTTAGGATAATGCATCTATAGGGACATTTAGAGAGTCAGGTTTAAAAAGTAATAGTAAAATTATAACCAAGCAACTTATTTAACCATTTTTCGTGGGCCAATTTTTGGACTGTTTGAGATAGCAATTCCCTATGGCATTGATGATTAGTTTGAATCACAAAGAGGTGCCTTAATAAATATTGTTGCCAATTTTTAACTACTTCTATCGCTGCAAACATCTCCCTTTCATAAGTTGAGGCCCCTTGTATTCTTGGGCTCATTTGTTTATTAGAATGGGCAATACGTTGAGACAATTGTATAAGGACAACACCAATTATAGAGCCAAAGGCATTCATCTATAGAGGAGATAATATGTCCTAAGTAAGCCAAGGAAGGCTCCCAAAATCACATTTTGATATTTTAGCATGGAGTTAGTGTTTATGTAAAAGGGGCAAAACATCAAAAAGATATTCTAGTTGAAGGGATCAATTTGGAATGTATACCAATATATTGTCAAAAAAGATAAGAACAAATTTACATAAAACAGTCCTAAAGGCATAATTCATCAAAGATTGGAAAGTGCTAGGTGCATTAGACAAACCAAAGGGCATAAAAATAAATTCATAATGGCTTTCATGAGTTCTAAAAGTCATTTTTTCAATATTAGAGGGGTGAATGAGTACTTGATGATACCCATCCTTAAGATCAAGATTGGAGAAGACTTTAGCACTATGAAATTCATTAAGCAACTCATCTACAGTGGGAATTGGAAACTAATCTTTAATGCTATCATCATTGAGGGCTCTGTAATCCAAACATAACCTCCATATGTTGTCCATCTTGTGCACCGGTAATACAAGTGAAGAAAAAGGACTAGTGCTTGGCCTTATGATGCCATTAGCAAGCATTTCCCTAATCAATTATTCAATTTCTAATTGTTGAAAGTAAGGGTACCTATAAGGCTTAACATTAACAAGTTGGGTGCTTAGTAGTAAAAATATTTTATGATCAAAGGGTCAAGGCAATGGTTAGCCAAGGGGAGGTTGAAAAATAGGAGAAAAATTCTATACTAATTTGGAAAAGGCATGTGTATTTTCAGAGGAGGTAGAGTGGTGAATGGGTTAGATCGTGGAAGAAGTGGGATCATCAATAGTGATATGGAAAAATGAAAGAAGAGAATCAATATCTAACAACGTTTAATTTGGGTAGGGGTTATGATAGAAATGCTTAGGTTATGTAGCCCGTCTAAATGTATTTAGACTGGCATATTGAAATTTCATCCATAAGGCTTGATAATCAAAGAGAATAGGTCCCAATTCAGCAAGCCATTGGACTTTCAAGACTAGATCAACTCCATTGATAGGTAGAATAAAGAGGTCCACGTTAAATTTATTTTAGCCTAAAAATACTTAAATTTGGTAACACAGTCTAGCACAGCCTACTAATGCACCATTCCCTATAATAACATTCAAATAAGGGGAAGGTTGAATTCCTAGCCCCAAATGAGTGGCTAAACATGTTGACGATCTAGAAGGGGGGTTGAATAGATCTTTAAAGCTTTTTGTATTTTTCTACAATAAGATCAGAAGTTAGTTCACACAAAAACAATT
>JANVCQ010000001.1:6781564-6799348 GCA_025531925.1 Erythroxylum plowmanianum
CTAACTTACTCCTAACCTTCATTCTAATTTCAATTTCTAATTCTTCCCTCAAATTTCTAATTAATGGCCCAATTCTAGAATAAAAAAAATTAAACCAACATTCAAACATAAATAACTCTTTAAGAAATTTATAAGAAATTCAGAAAATTCAAGATCCAACAAGTGTACTGTGGGACGATACCGCATTCCTTTAGGAGTTTAACAAACAGTCTTGGACGTTGTTTACCTGATCCGTCATTCTGTCGTAGTACTCGCCATCACGATCAGATCTGACACTTTTAATCCTTTTGTTGAGTTAGTTCTCAAATTCATCCTTAAAGTTTTTTAACACATCCAAAGACTGTGATTTTTCATGGATGAGATAAAGGTAGCCATATCACAAGAATTCATCTATAAAAGTTATAAAATGCAGTTGACCATTCTAAGATGCCGTAGGGAATAGCCCATAAATATTTGTATAGATAAGTTCTAAGACATTTAAAGCCCTATTAGCACCCAATCTCCTGACATTTGTTTGTTTCCCCTTAATGCAATTAACACAATTAACAAATTCTGTAAAATCAAGGGGATCGAGAATTCCTTTGAATACAAATCTCTCAATTCTCCTTTCAGAGATGTGACCTAATCTCTTGTGCCATAACAAGGCAGAATTCTCTCTAAATAATTTACGCTTTAAGCTTCATGTACCCACATGCAAGGCTTCATTAAATGAAGCATTAGTGTCAAACATATATAGATTATCGTAACCTGATAAAGAACTGACTCCAACCAAATTTGAATTTGAAAGAGACTAAATATTCCATTTCCAAATGAGCATCAATAACCAGATTTGTCTAAAGTAGAAATAGAAATCAAATTCTGTCTGAAAGATAGTACAATGAAAGTCTAAACTAAATCCAAATAAAATCTAGTTCTTAACAACAATCTAAAAGTTTGTATTGCTTCGACTTCTACCGACTTGTCGTCTCCTCCATAGATGTATCTTTCACCATCACTTGGTTTTTAACAACTCAGGCAACCCTGCATAGACATGTTAATGTGAGTTGTTGCACCAGAATCTATCCACTATGTGTGTCTAGGTACTGAAGTCAAATTAACCTCAGAACAAACCAAAATAAGAAGCATATCTTTCTTTGCACGCCATGTGTGATAATTGGCACACTACTTCTTTACATGACCTTCAGCTCCATAGAAGAAATAGCCTTTTAGATTTTCTTCCATTTATTGTTTCTTTTCTGTTGTCGAAACTACTTGTAAATTGGTTCAGCTCCTTTTGCATGGCTAAAATCCAAGCTTCATCTTGAAGAGCTTCATGAATTTTCTTAGGCTCTATTTCAGAAATAAAAGCTACATTTGCTTCTCTTATGAATTTAGACTTAGTTCTCACACCTTCTGAAGTTTCTCCTATAATCAGATTTTCTGGGTAGATTTATATCTCCAGCCCTTTTTCAAACTAAGATTTTTAGGAATATCTTCTACTTTATCTAGAGGAGCATCTGATGGTGACACATCTTCATTATCAACCAAAGGTACTGATAGGGTTTCATTATCAGTATCATTACTTCTATCGGGTTAAGAACAATCATCAAATTTGACATGAATAGATTCTTCAACAGATTTAGAAGTAAGATTATAAACCATATAAGTTTTAGAAGATAATGAATATCCTAGAAAAATTCCTGAATAGACCTTAGAATCAAATTTATCCAAAGTTTCATTTGTGTTTAATATAGTACACTCGCAACCAAATGGATGGAAGTAAGAGATATTTGGCTTCTTTCCTTTCCATAACTCATATGGAGTTTTATTCAACCACGGTCGTAAAAGTATTCTATTTTGAATGTAGCAAGCTGTATTTACAGCTTCTACCTAGAAATACTTAGGAAGATTCATTTCACAAAGCACGGTTCTTGCCATTTCCTGAATCATCCTGTTCTTTCTTTCTACAACTCCATTCTATTGTGGAGTTCTATGAGCAGAGAAATTATGAAAAATTCCATTCTCTTCATAAAATATTCTGAATTTTTCATTTTCAAATTCACCACCATGATCACTTCTAATTCTAGCAACAAAAATTCCTTTTTCATTTTTTAACTTTTTGGAAAGAGCTTTAAAACATTTAAAAGATTCATCCTTATGTGACAAAAATAATATCCAACAAAATGTAGTGAAGTCATCAACAATTACGAGACCATGTTTCTTTCCACTAAGATTTAATGTCCTAGTTGGACCAAATAAATCTATATGTAACAACTCTATAGGTCTAGACGATGTTACAATATTTTTAGAAGAAAAAAATGTTTTAACCTATTTTCCTTTATGACAACTCTCACAAAATAAATCCTTGTTAAAATTTATTTTTGGTAAACCTCTTACCAAATCATGTTTAATCAACTTGAAAATATGTTTAAAACTAACTTGACCTAGCTTTTTATGCTAAATCAGTTTTTCTTCATCTGTTGATATAAAACAAGAAATATTTTAACTTTGCAAACCTTCTAAATTAATCTTATAGAGATTGTTTCGTCTTTTGGCAGAAAAGAATATAAAATTGTCCTTGTTTTTGACTACATACGATTTTTGATTAAAGGATACTTCAAAGCCAGAATCACATAATTGACTTACACTAATCAAATTATGTTTTAAACCTTCAACTAGCAGAACATTATCAATAGATGCAAAGGAATCTTTACCGATTTTGCCGATTCCAACTATTTTGCCCTGCTGGTTGTCTCCAAAAGTTACTGATCCTCCCTTCTTATTTTGAAGATCTAGGAACATAGACCTTCTTCCCGTCATATGTCGCGAGCATCCACTGTCCAAATACCATTGGTGCTAGTTGCTTTTTTCAAGGAAGGAGATCTGTAGTAGATATTATATTCTTTTTAGGTATCCAGATTTTCTTGGGTCCTTGAGGTTAGTCTTATAATAATTCATAGAACGATAATAAGACGACTGGTGATTTTTCTTCCTATACGGAACAAAATTCTTTTTGTACTGAGTATTGGTTTTGATAAACCCTAAACCACTCTTATCATTAGGTCGTCTATATCTTCCAATCATATCATTAATCTTTTTTTTTTACTTTCGGTGAATGTTGATAGATCATCTGAAAGAGAATTAATCATTTGTTTCAGCAGATTGATTTCCTCAGATCTATCTATAGTTACCTTTTTCTTCATATCGTCTATTTGTTTCTTCAGGCAGACGTTTTCTTTCTCTAACTCTTGTGTGTTCTTCAAGTTTTCTACAAAATTTTTCTTTAACGATCTATACTGTTTTAGTATGGCATATGAATCTTCTAACAATTCTAAATATGCATCTTGTAGTTCATTAAAGTTAGAAGTTACCTCCTCGTCACTTTCTTTTTCGGCTACCAAGCAAATATTTGCTTGTACTGATGCTTATGAATCAGAATCCTATTCGGACGAATACAAATCTTCCCATGTTGCCATCATACTCTTCTTATTTTATTTATTTTTCTTTGGTTTTCTTCTCAGTAACAGACATTTAGACTTGTAGTGTCCTGGTTTGTTGCACTCGTAGCAAATGATAGAGGTTTTCTCGTTCTTGCCTTCATCTTTGCTATTCTTTTTAAAAGTAAAATCTTTATTTTCTTTAGTTTTCTTCTTCCACATTATTTTGATCTTTCTCGAAATGAAAGATAATTCATCATCATCTTCACTTGAATCTTGTTCAGATTCACTGGTATCATCATCCTTGATTTCTTCAATTTTTAGTGCTTTTGACGATGAACTTCTCTTTTTCTGAGTCTTGTGATTTTTATGACCAGCCTTTAATGCTATAGATTTATTTTTCTTGGTTTCTCTTCTGCATCAAGCTCCACTTTGTGTATCTTCAAAGAACCAAGCAATTCATCAAGCTTTAATATACTCAAGTCCTTTGCTTCTTGTACTGCGGTGACTTTGGGTCTCCATCTTTTCAGCAGGCTTCTAAGAATCTTCCTGACATGGTCTTAATTATCGTAGATTCTCCCAAGAGCTTTAAGTCCATTAACGATAGTTTGAAATCGTCCAAACATCTGATCAATAGACTCATCTTCCTTCATCTTAAACAGCTCATATTGGTGTACAAGAATACTTATCTTGGACTCTTTCACCTGGTTTGTGCCTTCGTGTGCAATGGATAGAGTATCCCATATCTCCTTTGCAGTGTCACATCCATGAACTTTATCGTATTCACTTCTGCTTAAGGCACAACTCAAAAAGAACTTGGCCTTTGAGTTTAGTTAAAATTTAGCTTTTTAATCGACTGACCATCTAGTACGAGGAATGGTATTTCCTTCATTATCCATCGGTATGTATGGTCTATTCTCGATAATCTCCCAAAGATCAATGTGTGTAGATTCTATAAAGAGCCGCATCCTATCCTTCCAATAATGATAGTCCTCACCATTGAACGTAGGAGGTCTTGTGACGGAGGCGCCTTCAACTATAAAAACATGTGAGGAGGCGCCTTCAACTATAAAAATATGTGATTCAGCCATAAATCTTTGTCCTCGCTTTGTAACGGTGGTTCATGGAAATCGAACTCAGATACAAACTGAAGTAAATCACTTGTTAGTATAGACTTTACATATAATATATAAAATGCACAAGAAGGGGGATTGAATTGTGTATTCTTTTCGTGAATACAAACCCCTTTGTTATTTCTTTGAAAATGAACTTTTTCAAACTCTTAAATGAATATCAAAAAGTTATACGAGAATAGCTACTTGGTTAAATCGCAAATAACTTTTATATACTAGTATAAGAATAATATAAATTAAAGTAGAGAGATAGAAGATGGACACGACGATTTTGTCCTGGTTCACCTCAAACCTTGGGCTATGTCTAATCCTCAGAATTCTTCTGAGATTTCACTATTCTTCTCGAAATGTACAAGTATTCTTTTTATTACAGAGCCTATTCAGGTCTCTTACACAAAGTATTATTTTCGCCCTCTTAGCCTCTTCAAGCTCTCGACTTTTCTCTCACTAGAAAGATGTTGAGCTTTTTGTTACAATAATGTTTGCTCTTGTGTTCCGCACAATGAATACAGAATTTTGCTAAAGTTCAAAAACTTAAGTTCACAAAACTTGTTCAACAACTAGCTCAGTTCTTCGACTCTGACTCGTATTTATAGTATTCGTCTCTAGTTGCTTCTTGATAACTGCTTCTTGTTTCTTGTAGAAACCGTTATTCAGTTGAGTTCTATAACTAACTCCAATTGACTAACCGTCCGATGTACTATCGTGTCTTCTTCTTCGTATTGTCTGTGTTTTTACTCTTCTTCTGTGTTTTCCGCGCTTCTTATGTGTTTTGCCGCGCTTCTTCTGTGTTTTGCTTCTTCTTTGTTTTGTCGCGCTTCTTCTGTGTTTTGTCACGTTTCTTATGTGTTTTGCTTCTTCTGTCTTTTGGCACTTCTTCGGTGTTTCGCTTCTTTTGTCTTTTGTTTTGCTTCTTCTGTCTTTTGACACTTCTTCTATGTTTTGCTTTCTTCTGTGTTTTTGCTGCACGCTTAACACACTTATCAAAACAATTCATTTATTTATAATATTATTATTATTTGATTGTTATCAAAATTAATATACGTGAAGTCATTTTGACTTAATAAACACGGGCTAGACCTTTGACGTTATATTAATGCCCAGTCTTAATAGAACAATGACTAGAAATAATTTAATGATAATACTTAAATGCAATATGAATCTTTTAATTATAATCTCATAATAATTTCATTTACAATGTATAATTATCCTATAAACTTTATCATATACATCTAAATATGTGCAACATAAAGAATGCATTTAAATTATTTTATCTCTAAACTACAACCAACTTATTCATTTTAAGGCATAAACTAACTTTTGTTTCTTCATTTGGATTGTAATCACTTAATTTAATTATATATTGGATCTTCTAAGGTTGGACTAGCCTTAATTTGGTCATGTTGTCCAGCTGAGCAACTTAAAATAGTATCAGTTTAATTATCATGTTCATTTTGATGATTTGAAATAGTTTTATTTTGTCTAGTTAGTTTATTTTTCTAAGTTAGTTAGTCATGCTCAAAATGTTGACCATGTTGGCTTAACTCAACATGTTGAGTTAACTCATACTATAATTTTGCTTCAATTTATCACTTAACCACAATGTGTATATCTTTAATCATTAGAACCTGATTTAACAACTACTAGTTCATAACTAAGTTTCACATAAATTTGCATCATGTCTTCATTACCTTTTACAATAAGATAATACACAATTAATGTCATGTTGATCATCCAACATAAACTTAAGTCCATTATCAAAAAAATCGTACGAAAACTCTCATACTTCTCCATACCCCTTATTTTTTCCTCCAACATAAAATCAATAAGTGTTATTATGTTTGCATCAACTCCAAAATAATATGTAGTATGCCTTTCATATCTCATTTCAAGACTAAATCTTAACACTTCATTGTAATGATATTCAAACTTAATTATTTCATCTATCAATAATGTACAAGTCGGCATCATTACTAATGAACTATGTTTCATTGTTAAATATTGTAATTAAAGTTAAAAAATCTTATTTAATCACTAAATTAGAGCTAAAGATATAACATTATATTGTTATAAGTTAAACAATACATAAGCTGAAGTTGTCTACCAAATCAAAGTTAAAGATGTTATAAAATGTCTCTAAACATACATTGATAATTTATATTATTGAACTTGTAACTTTTGATGCCATCATATCTTATCCCAAACCAAACTCCAGCTTACTAAGACTTTCAAACTTGCAAGCCAGATGATTTCCACTTTCTATAAATTTCTAATTTGTATATCTTCAAGAAAGACGATGCATTACAACAACAATATTGCTTAGAATATACTCAGTTTAACAAGAAGCATATTTTTATTTTTATTTACCTTTAATAAAATCGAAGAAACAATACTATGCTCCCATCTTTCTTGTATGACTCTCTTTATGCTTCAGACTCTGTTATCTTCCTTAGGCATCTTCACGCAAAGTAATAGTGTGGGATTCGAGCAATAATTGCAAGGAATTTGGGGAATTGGATTGTCGAATGAGAAAAGAATTAGGATTTTCGTTTGCTAACAATAAAGATGTAAGACATCATATTATTATGGAAAAAAAATGGAATGTCTCATAAGTATTACATTGTCTTATGTAGTTATGTCAAACAAAAGGGAGAGATAAAGATAATGTCATGCATTTTATTGAATTTAGGTGGGTGTGCAAGTGCAATGTTATCTACTTGTCTAATGTAGCGAAGATGTCTACACAAACATACATCTAAGAGAGTTTAGGTTATGTGGCCATCTTCAGTTTGAATTTTTAATATTAGGTTAATAGTAGGGTGATTTACAATAGTGAGTTAAACTACAAGATAGTAAATGTCATATTCAATTTGAATTTTTAATATTGGGTTAATAGTAGGTTGATTTACAATAGTGAGTTAAACTACAAGATAGTAAATGTAACTGCGAAAGATAAAGAGTTGGATTTGTTTTAGCATTTTATCTTTTTTTTTTAATGTTTGGTGGATTCAAATTGTATTAGGTTTATGTTCCATAAATGCAAAAACATACTCTTAAAACTAAATCTTCATAATCCTCTTAGAATTTAATGATTTGAGTATTTTTATAGCTTTATGATTTGGCATACAGAACACAACCTCTTTTTCTAAACCTTTCTTTAGTTTTTTTTTAAATTTTTTTTCACTTTTTTCTTTTGCACTTGTATATTTTTTGAGAAAGTTTCATAACGATCTTATACGGTACGCCCATTTGGTGCAACATTATATCGTCCATTACTTCCTTAACAACTACATAATTGCGTCATCCTTTTCCAATAAAGAAAAAAGGTTATCCCATGATGCAGGAAGAGGTTTATAGAATGCAAGCAATATGAGAATCAATAAGAGCAACTAATACACAGAGCAATCAAGGGCAATAAACGAGAGCTAAGTGTATTAATTATGGAATTTTTAGAGAATATAATATAAGAGAGGAAGCAATTATGGGAGTGTAAATTCGTGTCTCTTTCCACTGAACTTATAATATATTACTATATACATGCTAACATCACAAAATATCTAATAGAAAGGAAATGTGAAAATAGAAAAAACATAACATAACAAATTATAGCTCGCACTTTCGTGTGACCATATGTTAAGTGTCTCTAACAAGCCATTTCATTTATTTCACTCCAGGGTCTATATCAAGTCTCCCTCCCTTAAGAGTCCTTATCCTCAAAAAATAAACTTGGGGGACTTCTTGAGCAGATCATAGTAAAATTCCCAGATGCTATCTTCCTTAGGCCTGTCTTTCCACTTCACCAGGACTTAAGTAGCATCTTATCATCCTCTTTTCAACATTCTCTTGTATAAATAGTCCCAGGTATAGGAATATAACTAGGATCTTTCATAAATGTATGAAGGACAACAAAAATAATTGTAGGGTTATAACATTTCTTCAACTTTGAGACATGGAAGGTGTTATGGAGGAGGCAATTTTAGCTTGTAGGAAGCACTTCCATCTTTATCCAAAATTAGGTAGGGCCTATAGAATTTTGGAGATAACTTCTCGTTATTCCTCCTGGCTATAGTTGCTTGTCTGTAAGGTTATAAGGTAACTTTAAATAAACCCAATCTCCTATCTCAAATTGTCTTTCATACCGATGCTTATTTTCCAGTTTGACCATTCTATATTGAGCCCTTTCCAAATTCCATTTAGCCATCTTGAACATTTCTTCTTTGTCTTGTAAACTCCTATCCACAATGTCATTGTTAGATTCCCCCAAGAGATAACGAAGATGTAATAGGGGAGGATAGCCATAAAGCACCTCAAATGGAGACTTCTTCAATGAATAATGATAATTGCTATTATACCACCACTCAACCAGACCTAAGAATTTGCTCCATCTTGTATGATTTTCACTATCCATACATCTTAAGTAGCTCTTAAGTGTGTTGTTAACTACTTCACTCTAACCATTAGTTTGGAGGTGGTAAGCTGAAGCTAAGGTCAAATTAACCCCGTACAGAGTGAATAATTTCCTCTAAAATTCACTTAAAAAGTTGGATCTCTATCAGTCACAATACTGTTTGGAAGGCCATAAAGCTTATAGATATTATCCATAAAGAGCAAAGCCACTGTAAGGGTTGTGTAAGGGTGTGATAGGACAAGAAATTTGCATACTTAGTAAATCTGTTCACTATTACCAAAATAACTTTCTTCCCATGAGAAGAAGGCATGCCTTCAATGAAATCCATTGAAATATTAGTCTACGGACCTGAATGAATAGGAAGGGGCTGGACAGGAATAGGAATGGGCTAGAGAAGTCTAGGAGATGTTGTTGCATCATATTTGAACCTTTGGCAGACATCACATTTTTGTATATAACTCTGAATGTCCTTTTTCATTCCCTTCCAATGTAACACTGACTTGATTCTTTAAAGTGTGACATCCCTACACAAGTAACCTCCGATGGGAGAATTGTAAGGCAGCTGCAAAATTTTCAGTTGAAGCTCAAGATCCTCACTCATAACCAAATTTCCCTTCCTCCTCAATTTATTATTTTGCCATTTGTAATGAGGGCGTTACTTAGGGTTAACCTTAAGTTCAGAGATAACCTTAAGTTCAGAGATAAGTAGTTGTAATGAAGAATCAATGACCCAGCTGTCTTTAATCATACCTATGAGAGAAGGATCTACTCCTTGTACAGCCATACAAAATAAGTCATTTCTTGAAAATCTTGACAATGCATCAATGACTATTTTTTCTTTGCCCTATCTATATTGAATCTCATAGTCAACAACCATTAATTTTGCTAACCATGTCTATTGAAGGGGTATAGTTAAAAGCTGATCCAACAGGTATCTAAGGCATTAAATATTACTTCCAATTTTTGACTACAAAAATTATTACCAATAATTCCCTTTCATATATTGATAATGCTTATTGTCTGGGGCTCAATGCCTTTTTGATATAAGCTAATAGGTGATGGTCCTGCATAAGTACAACACCTATACCAATATATGAGGCATCAGACTCCACTATGAATATTTTGTTGAAATCTTGTAATGCCAATATAGGAGCTATACTCAGTGACCTTTTTAATTGATCAAAGGTTTTTCTTGTTGCTTCATTCTAATAGAAGGAGTCTTTCTTGGTCAACTCAATGAGAGGTTTTGCTATAGTACTATACCGCCGTACAAATCTTCTATAATACCTTGTAAACCCTATAAACCCTCTTAACTGCTTGAGAGTAGTAAGAATTGGCCAATCCATTACAACTTGCACCTTGGTTAGGTTAGTAGAAACTTCAGCTTTGCTCACAAAGTGACTCAAATATTCAACCTTATCCATTGCAAAAGCACACTTGGATTTCTTCAAATACAAGGAACAGAGCTTAAGCAATTCAAATACTTGCTTTAAATCATCAAAAACACCAAAACATTTTTCGAAGGGATGGCTTAAAGATGTCATTTATAAGATATTGGAAAGAAGAGGGTGCATTTGTTAGTCCAAAGGGAATTACCAAATGATTATAGTGCCTTGATTGTGCTTTAAACATCGTCTTATAGATGTCAGAAGGGGCCATCCTGAGTTGCCGAACCTAAGATCCAATTTAGAAAAGACTAATGATCCTCCCAGCTCACCTATTTATTGAATTTTTTTAACTATTTGCTTGTTTAAGTCCCTGTAGTCTATAAAGTCTCCAACGCTCGTCTTTCTTTTCAACCAACACCACATAGGCTAAGTAGGCACTAGAGCTAGGTTGGATAATTCCTTTGTCAATCATTTCTTTTACCAATCTTTCTATAACAATTTTTTTATAAGCTGAATACCTGTATAGCCTTTTGTTCATAAGTTGGGAACCTGACATGACAAGTATCTGATGATCAAATCTTGGACTAAAGGGGTCAACCGTTCTTTTCCTTAAACAAGTTTCCACACTCTTTTATTAGAGATTTAATAACATGTGGGAATCTAAACTGGTAGATACTTGTAGAGATTTAATAACAAGTTTCCACACCATTAAGGGGTGTCTCTTCCACCTCCTTATCATCTGTTACATTCCTCATTTCTTCTTCTGTCACTCCCTTATCTACTTCCTCGTCAGCCTCTAACACAAAGAGTTGGTTCTTCTTATGTTTTAAGTGAGGTCCCATAGTGTAAGGCTTATCACAATTGAAACTTCATAGAGTTTAGCTATATGTGCAGTAGAAGGCAGGATTCAATCTTGATAAGAAGATGCTAAGTGCTCCACTAAAAGAGTTAGTTACCCTTGCTAAAATAGCCTCAAATTAATCCAAAAAATCCTGCACAATCCTTTGTTTCCTTAAGCTTACCAATTCAGATAGAGGGTCCTTATATAATTGTCCAAATCTGGCAGTAATGTCAATAATATATTCTGGCTACTTAGGGAATGTGCCATACCTACTATTCATGTAGTTACAGTGCCATTCAAGTGCTCTTCCCTCTAAATGAACAGAGGCTAATCTAACCTTAGATTCAAGAGGGTTAATATCTAGTGGAAAAAAATTCTTCAGGATTATAGAGGCATTCCCTCACTATAATTGGATCAAGTTTTGGGAACTCAAGTTTAGACGGACAGGTTGTCAACACTCTACTATTAGCCCCAATTAAGTTATTTGACCCAAACCTCCCCTAGATCAAACCACAAAATTCGTACCAATTTCATGGTTATTTAAGATTTTAAATCCAACTCCATTGCTTTTTATATCATCAGAGTCAAAGAAGTTTGCTTTGCAGGTTGTCAAAACCAACAGAAGGGTTAAGTTTATTGTTACGTGAGAATGAACGAAGTGTTCTAGGCATATCTCTTATGCTCAACCGCTGTATTGTGCCATCACTATCGTCTTTATTTCAGCCACCTAACCATAGAGTTTAGCAAAGAGTTGACCAGTAGTCTGATTAAATTCAGACCTCAATAAGGCTATGAGTCCCTCCTTACCATGAAGAGTAGTTTGCTGTCGAGTTCCCCCAATTATGAAGAGAATGCTCAAGCTTTAGATTGATGAAGCTAGCTCCATTGGAGATACAAGACAACAGATTGAATAAGAAGAAAAGAAAATATTCTTTTTTGACACAACCGATCAAAAGCAAAGCCGAGCGTGAGGATCTCAAGCTCAAATACCATTAATGGAAGAAGAGATTCAGAGAATGCAAGCAATGTGATAAATCAATAAGAGCAGCTAATACAGAGCAATCAGGGCAACGAATGAGAGCTGAGTGTATTGATTCTGGACTTTTCAGAGAATACAATGAGAGAAGAAGCAATTATGGGAGTGTAAATTCGTCTCTTCCCATTGAATATATTATATAGATGCTAACATTACAAAATATCTAACAGAAAGGAAATGGGAAAGTAGAAAAGACAAACTCCATCGCCCACTTTCATGTAACCATATGTCACGTGTCTCCAGCAGGGCATTTGATTTATTTCACTCCAGGGTCCGCATCAGCCCAGATCGACGGTTTATGGCTTTACTACTGGTTTTGTAATCTGTAACCTGAAACTTTCCGATTGGCCAAATTATCAGATATAAAAGGATGCAAATAAGACAGCTATTATGCTTATCAATCAACTAGCACTTGGCAAACACACACAATCATTACAATGTCACAGGGCTCATCATAGGAAAAGAAAACTTGTGAAACATCATAGCGCCAAACTTGTAAAATGACCATTACATGCTTTTTCCGTTGTACTGAACTAATGAACATTACAGCAGAAGAAATTTTTTGCCGGAACAAGGAATTGCATAATCACATTGGGCAAATACTGATACAATTTATGTGAAGGAGGCTAACACGTTCGAATAGAATTTGTGTTATTTACTAAGTTAACGAATTGTAGTCCAATCACAGAAACAATGACAAACTAGGGGTTTTGTTTTAACACATGTTTATGTCTTCCGAGGTGCTTCAGTGACTTCCTTCTCATTGTTGTTGCTTTCAATGCTCTGCATTTCTAGTAATTTATGTTGTTCCTCTTGAGACTGTTCTGATTTTACTGATGGCACAGCTTTAGGCTTGTTGCTTGTAGACCGCTCATACATAATCCCACCGACAATACAAATGAGAAGTCCCTTGGTCCCAATAGATTTTGAATGCTTGTCCCAAATAAACAAATTGATTAGGACTGTCAACAGCTTATTCACTACACCAAGCACTGTATAACCAGTTGCAGAAATTGCCTTCCGGCATGAAAATCCAAAGAAGGATATGGCCAAGCCAAATAAGCAAGACAAACCAACAGGAAGGACCACCTCAGTAGAGTACCAATGTGCCTCCTGTATCATATCATGTTTTATCTTCTGGAGTTCTCCCATTATAAGCAATTCTAGGGGAAAGAGTAGAAGGGCCTCAAGATTGTTGTACAACACAAGCCCCCATGTATTTAAACCAATGGTCATAACGACATGCTTAATGTACACAAAATCTACAGTCATGCTTATCAAGTAAGCTAAAGCCCAGGCATAAGCTGTAAAGGTAAACTGGTAATCAGTCACGACATACAGCACACTTCCAGCAAAGATGGTTCCAAGTGAGATCCATGTTTTGAATGAAGGCCATGGTTTGTGTAAGAACAAGGTCTCTCCGATTGCAACAAAGAAAGGGACTACTGAACGAAAAACAATGAAAGTGTCAACATTGGCATGAAGTAAGAGCTCGCTATTGGTAAAAAGTGAAAGGTAAAACATGATGGCAGCAGGGAGGAAACGCCACATGGTCAAAAGATCAAGTGCATCATGCTCTACAAACTTTAACCAGCCACAAATAAAGACTCCAGCAGCACTAGTGACATACTGCAAAGCAGTTAGTGCTCCGGGATATGGGAATTTCATGACAGCCCACTTGTTAATTATAGAGAGCAGGCCTGCTGAAATACAATATCCAGAAACCACACCAAATATAGAGGTTTCGGGAAGCAGGCCATTATACCAGGTAGCTTGAATTTCATTTCTTTTCTGGTCGTCGGTAACTTTAGGATTCTCCTCATCATTAGACATCGGACACAAAACAGTAATCTAGACAGAGCAAATCATATAGTGAGTTCAAAAGAGTAAATTGCATTGCTGTCATGATGGACTTTCATAGGGACATTTCAAGAAGGGAAAAATCTAACAATTATTAAAGGCCATAATAAGTACAAAACAGAAAGAAATATGTAAAACATGCTATAGAAAATGGCACAAAGTGAAGATATCCACAGAGAAGCTCAAAACAAGCTTGGGATCATTGACTATCCTTTATCAGGTCACAAGTTGTTGCCTATTTTTCAAAAAAGTAAGAGTAAAACAAGGCTTTAAATTTCACAACAAGATGCTTGTTCATATTTGCAAAAACTTTCCACTTCTAATCTACCAACATTAAAGAAGCAAAGATGATTGAAGTAACTAACTAGCAACAACTCACCGAGGGATTTAAAAAGAACAACTCACCGAGGGAACACTTTCTCTCAACCTATGTGAGAGGAATCAAGGAACTGTGTAGACTTGGTTTAATCCACTAACAGCGTGACTGCTAAATAAACTTTATAAACTTGCAAAGTTATTCCCACCCTAGACATAAGATCAAACTATAAAAGTTTCCAGTTTTAGGTCGCCAGCATAGTTCCCTATCCACAATGCTGCTATTTATTGAAGAAAATTTACAAAAATAGGAGAAGAATATGTAAAACTCTTCAAAGGAAAAGCATGATCTTTCAGCTTGTTGCAGTTAGCAAATTTCCTATTCTTTTTATAAAATCGAACACTGCAGAATCTTTTATCAACCTAAACAGAAAGCCAGTAAAATACTTGAAGATTAAGCAAGAAAACTCAAACAAATAGTTAGATGACAAGTACAAAAACAGCATAACTTCAACTGCCTAACCTTTCCCTACAATAGCCACCACTATTTGGACAATTCCCGCAACCCATTTCGCTGCGTAAAACTTTCTCCTCCCTTATCCAATATAGCAAATTCCTATCGCAATTCTCACAGATTATCTTATTATTCCACCTATTTTTCCCAAAAGTGGGCAAGAATTGCAATGGAAATGATAACAAACTGAAAGGAAACAGAGATTCGGCGCAATGCATTCAGGAGAACAGAAACCAAGCAACAAAATTGAAGTACCCTTTGACCAACAAATCAAAAGAAAGAAACTCAATGACAGAGGCAAAACTACCTCTGGATCTCGCAATCTCTGGCAGACTCGGCTACCTTTCTGCACTCCGATGTAGAGGGTGTGTGAATTAGCGAGTAAGTAAGGAGAATATTTTTAAAGATTGGAGCTTCCGAAGTAGCGAGCGAGGCAAGTTAGGCTTTTTCTTTAATTAGGTTGAGCAAAGCCGTAGACAATTAAGAATCTGCATTACTAAGCTGGTGCTTGTAATACATATAATCTATTCCTATTTCTTAAATCAAATACGCCTTAATAGAACAGATAAAGAATAAATAGTTATTTCTATCATTAGAAAAGTTAAAGAATACAATAAAATAAGTATTACTTTATTTAATTTAGGAAATAAAATACAGAAAGAATTTATATTCCTATGTTTGATTTGAAAATATAAATTTAGAATAAGAAAGGAATAAGTATCAAAAAGATCAAAATACCCTTATTATTATATTATTATTATTATTACTACTATTCACTTTATTATTCTTATTATTATTAAATATTGTTATAAATTTTCTATTTATTATTAAATTATCAATTTTTATTCTTAATTATATTATTAAACTCATTATTATTGTTATTATTATTATTATTATTATTATTATTATTATAAATTTTCTACTTATTATTATTAATAATATTATTTTATTATTAATTTTATTATACGAAATTAATTATCTTATTATTATTATTATTATAATAAATTTTGTACTTTATTATTATTATTATTATTGTTATTATTATTAATTTTTGTTATTATTAATTTTTGTTATAAATTTTCTACTTATTATTATTCTAAACTCGAGTTGAAGGTAGGGCGTTATCAAATCTTATAAGCCCACCACGTTTTCGTGGTAGCCCACGCTTCTGAGGCCGAACTACCAACCCCAGTATTGTTGGAACGCATGATGGTTTTTACTGCGATTCGAACACAAGACGTGGGAGTCACCTGTAAGGCTCTGATACCACTTGGGGTGATGGGTGCGGAATTTGGCTAATTTGTTCAATTTTTTCAATTATCTGTTTTATTTGTTGTAAAATTTCTAGCTGAGTATGTAATAGTGATTCAATCTTTTGGTCTAATTGTTTTTGTTGATGAGCGATCTCAGATATTTGCTGTGTTATTGTAGTGATATGGTTCTTTTAAGATAATTAGAAAGATCGGTAATTTGGTTTTGAATTTTATCTAATTGTTTTTTATTTTGATCAATTTTTGGATCTACAATTTGGACAGGTTCAATTAATTGAATGGGTCTTTCGATTCTAACTGAGTGTGATCGATTGAGTAGAGAATTTTTGGGTTTTGAAGTCGATGGTTCTGAAAAAGAATGTCTCTTAAAAGGATATTGTATAGCAGGTATTGAAAGAGTTGATCTATATAAATTTGTTCAGTATTTTTGAATTCTATACTATGATGAGAATTAGTTAAAGCATAACTAATCTGATAGGTAATTGAAAAGGGGTATTGTCCTTCTGTCATTAAATTTTCCTTATAAAATTTGTATGCAATTGTTATAGTGTTTTGTAAATAAGATGATGCTAAAGGTATGCCTAATTTTAATCGTGTGTTAAATTTAATTTTTCCATAATTTAGATTTCCATTCATCATTCCTATAACTTGATCATTAACACTGGTCATTCTTTCATCTAAAATAGCTAATCGAATAGGTGTATCTATTCCTTGTTGGAATGTAGATTTTAATAAAATTTGTATTGTAGAAAGATGAATATATCCAATTTTCTTCCGTTTTTTCAGGATTTTGTTGTAGTTGTCTGCTAATTTGTTCTTGATCAATAAGACTAATTCTAATATGTCCACTACATTGATCTATTTTAACTGGTGTTTCGTAAACCATTTTTCCAAAATAAATAATATTTTGTCGCTTAAACCATTGATTTAATATTGATTTATGAATATCTTGTCCAGGTTTTAAATCTAATTGAGCTTTTGCTATTTGTTTTTGTTTTTCTTGAGATAGCAATGTAGAGACTTGAAAAGTTCCTAATGATTCGGTTAATTCCAATGTATCTACATCTAATACCTTAGAATCTTTGGATGTTGTCATATATGATAATTATAATGAGTGTCGTAAATAGTTTCTAACGTGGTTAAAAAATTGGTATAAGACTGATGTAATTGTCTAACAGTTTCTGAATAATTATAATAAGGTCTAAGTGCTAATCTATTAACGTTTACAAAAATAAGATTATTAATATGAGATTCAAAATATTGTATTTGAGCTAGATAATTTGCTATTGTATCTTGAGTAATTATAATTTGTTCTCTAATATCTACACAAATAGGGCAATTAGAAGTCATCATCATAAATTATGAGAGAGTAATATTCGTCTTCTGGAAAATCTATCGAACTATTGTCTTCCTCTGTAAAATTTGTAAAATTATTACTATTATGATAATGGAATATTTCGTCTTCTTCATAGTTTTCATAATTATGATAAGTTACAAGATAATTTACTATTTCAAGATCAAATAAACGTCTTCCTAAGAAATCAAGGGCAACAAATAAATAGTGCATACTGACAAATAAATAATGAATGAGATCATTAGGAT
>JANVCQ010000001.1:6809249-6821553 GCA_025531925.1 Erythroxylum plowmanianum
TGGATCCATGATCTCGATTAGCTTAGACTAGGAGATACCTGCAAAGACAATAAAGGCACACCGGGGGTTGATCGCCGACTTGCTCCTTCGATGCTTAAGTCAGTTTTCTTCCGTAGGTTTTTTGGCTAATAACGAAAGTTATCAGGGATTATAGAGTCGTACCTGCATCGTGAGGAGATAATGAACTTATATAATAAATACCTGACGTGTTTAATTCAACCTCATGGGAATGGGCCGATTGGCCCACAAGCCATCCTAAAGTTGGACCTGGGCCTAGCACGATCGACCCAACCAAGTTCCTTCTAAGGATCAGATCTGATCTGATTCTTCAATTCCAATTTTCTTTCGATAACAATCAAACAATTGAATCAAAACATAGAATTAAAGGTAGCTCTGATACTACTATTAGGAAATCAGCTCGGAATCTGATCCTAACTACAGCATAATATTTACGAAACTTTTTCGTAACTTTTGATTTCCCAAAAACCAGGATTTCATTAATTATATAAAATGATTAATACAAATCTTAATAAAGCGAAAACTTAATTTGTACTTTATTCTAAAGCTTGATCTTTATCTTGTCGTATCCCTTGAACTGTTTCCAAAACTGATCCGTCTCAACCACAATAGCTACACAAATGTCCAACCTCTAACGATATCGTCAAAATAAATTGAGAGAACTCTGTAACTCTTACAGAGAGGTTAAGAAAGAAGTGTTAGCTCCTTAGATCTTAAGCTTATTTATAATCAGCTTTGGACGTTTTAGTAATTTCATTGAAATTAAATTCTAATTTCAATTAAACTTTAATTATAATTATAATTAAATACCAATTATGGCCAAATAAGTTTCAATATCTTATATTGATCCTTATTTATTAAATATCTCATATTTAATCATAAAGTTTTTCAAACTTTACAATCAAGTATAACTTGATTAAATTAACTTTGTTCTTTTAAACTCATTCTATGTGTGAGACCTATTAGGTTCCTAAATATGTTGGAAATGGTTATAAATTATAATGCTAATCATAATTAGAATTAGATAAATTTAAACTCCTTTTAATTTATCTTTAATTCTCCAATTAAACAATTTATAATCATATATCAAGATTGGCGTCTAGCAATGTGTCATGACTACCCAAATATTTAGGAATGTCAAAGTAGTTTTGACTTACCATTTCATGAATGATTTTTTTGTATAATTCAGTCCTTTCATCATGCAATGTTCCGATTAGAGATAGAGCATGGAATTAATGTCTACTCTATTTTGAGTCCAATCATATTAGTGCTCTGTCATTAGCTATCAATTCA
The DNA here is from genome assembly GCA_025531925.1 of Erythroxylum plowmanianum. Classification (NCBI taxonomy): domain Eukaryota; kingdom Viridiplantae; phylum Streptophyta; class Magnoliopsida; order Malpighiales; family Erythroxylaceae; genus Erythroxylum; species Erythroxylum plowmanianum. Next base: position 6,810,561 of record JANVCQ010000001.1, read on the forward strand.
ATTAATGACATTTGTAAACTATTTACAAAACGTCATTTCACCTTGGCCAAGGATTTCTCGAATCAATACTAATCAAGAATAACGAAACATTCTCCCTAATTATTTTAGCGTGATGAATCATATCTTGATCACTCAACTACCTCATATAGTTCATTTTACATCCAATAACTACCGATTAAACAACCTATGATTAAATAGATCATAAGTAGTATCAAAACATATTAATTCCCATACAAGATAACTTTGATGATCTCAAATCAAAGAATCACTTATACAATTATCACAATGAGAATTTCATAAACATACAAGTAATGTTTTAAATGGATTTTTCATATCGAGTATATTCAGTGAACTTATTTTCTAATAAGCAATATGGAGCTATGATAATTTGTAGATTGGTCTGATTTTTGGTAAGAGCATAGGCTTCTTCTTGAGGTCTTCATGTAGTAAACACTTTTTGGAGGGCTTATAAATAAAAGAGAATTACGTTCCTTGTTAGAGCTGCTGCTTGGTTGAGACTTTCCTCATTATTACCTTTTAGTTCCTTCCGCATATGGATAATTTACTCCATAGGAGTTCTTAAAGATGAAATAAGAGCAGTAGAAATTAATTCACTTGATAGACCTATTTGAAGTTTCTTACGAGTCATACTCTATTGCATGTTTTCATTTGAGTTAAGGATCTCCGTTAATAGCTGACTTGGATTTCCTCTTCATTAAGTTAATCAGTCTCATCCAGTATTTGATTTCAAGTTTTTCAGAGAGTTGAGAGTTGATACCAGCTTCAATACAGATCCTAGCGAATCCCATTATCTTCAAGCTTGCAATATGCTCATCAAGATAAAGAGATCTTCCTATGAAGCTAGGTATGTAGCTTAACCCGACTATGGTCCAATACTTCAAAGGAAAATTGTTAAATCTTACCCATTCAGGAATGTGTTTTAACATCATTCTCTAAGATCTAACCATGTCTTCCATTTGACCAAGAAGAAAGGTATGCCTTGCATGTGTCATGGACTAGGCAGTAATGAATATGAGCGTCTTAAAGTTAGAGCTGTCACTAGCCACTTGTTTTCATGTTTTCCTAAAAATAAAAGGAGAAGAAGGCAAATCAACAAAGAGGGTATGAATCAAAAATAAAACAAAAGGAGGATCTGTATTTAAGATTTTAGTAGAATTTTCAAGAGATGGATCTGAAGAAGGCATGAGTGAACCAAGAGCGTTTGAGGTTAAGTGGAGAAGTGATGAAACCATTATCAAGAAGAGGAAGAAGTGAGACTAAATAAGGGCATCGAATGAGAGGCTAAGATAGAAGCATCTGGTTCCTTTCCTTTTAGAAAGAGAAACAAGACATGGAAAGAACCCACCTGACCTGAATAATGGTCACTAAAATAGGTAATTTTTGAGAGAAAGAGGGAGGGTCATGCTAAGGGGAGAAGGGATTATGTAAAGAAGAAACAAAAGGTTACTTTTCCCAACCTTTCATTAAATTGATTTTAATTATTCAAGATTATAAAAAATATTTCATTTTGCTGTGCACATAATAAAAACAACAAATGGATAGCTGTAAATTTTCCCCATTATTCATGGAAGCTGTGTTTTATTCACAAACATGGACTCGGATGACGACACTTTCACATTTTCCATTAACAAATAGTAACATCAAATCCTTGAAGAAATTGTGCAATCCAATATAACAATGATTAAGCATTTACAGTAAAGAAGATTACAGCACAGCATTGCAGCTTATGTCGCAAATCATTTCACCTTTTCTTGTACCTGCCAAAAGAAACGACTACATTAGCACCATAGGTTTTGTGTTAGCATTAACCTACAAATGAGAAAAACGATTCTAACATTGGCAAGCAAGATAAGAACAAGACTGTCTCAAAATTTGTATTAAAAAGCAAATGACAAAGAGAAGTTACGGCTTGGATTCTGCGACACAATTCATACTCCGCAACGCATCGTAGTGCCCATAACCATTGTACAGTACACGAATTGGATTTTCTGTACCATACTCGTGACCATATTCCGCTATAACTTTGAGGCAACCGGATTTTTTATCCTGCATATACACTGCGATTGGCGTCCTGGAAAAGCGAAATTCAAATGTGCAAGTTGGCAGCATAACTGAATGTAATTCCTATAAAATTTAACCTTGAACTTTTTTTTTTCAAAAATAAAGAATAGCGTAAAGATATGTTTAAAGACTGATATTTGTAAAGCATAGGAAGGGCATGTTTACTGGAGAACATGAGATGACATTAGGAGTTCGGGCTCTCCTCCCCAAACATGGGCCTTTCTCATCTGCATGACATATGCATCAAAATCATCCTCCAGGAACCTGTCAATACGCTAAGTTAATGAACTACTAGGTAGATAATTGATGATATCGGTCCCTGAAAATAAAGCGTGAACTACGGAAATCTTTAATTTTTGGCATAAAGATGTCTAATCTCTCTTCATCGACCTTACCTGACCAAACCAAACTTGGTGAATCGGAAAAACGATCCATTCAAATGCTAGAAATTAAGTTGTATTTAAAAGTTTTGAAGCAAATAACCTTGAGGGAAACTTACCATTCAGTATCCTTCCTCCTCTTTATGAATTCATCTGCAACCTGTATGAAGCCATCCACTAATCTTATTATGAAAAAACCAGAGTTCTAAGGGAAAACATCCGTGAAACGGAATGAACACGAAATAGATAAATTATTTGTTTTCATGGGAGTAACCAAACAGGAAATTAAGCCTTCTCAAAAATAGGATAATCTAAACAATGAAACCATAATACTAACGAGCTCCCAAAACCAGTAAAGTTTGTGTACGACTGTTTCTCGTTGTCAATTCAAACTACCTGAAGCGGACCATGCATTTGCCAAGTGTGGGGGGGGGACAACATGTATAGAAATCCAACAAAGTTTTAGAGTTTTTAACACTCCATAACTGAGTTTTACGTTCTTACTTTTGCTCTAAGCTCGTCGGCAAGTTGTTTCTCAAAGCTCTCACTTGGAGATGGTTTCCCTGTTCTAAGGCAGGCACCATGAACCACAGATCGGAACAAGCATCTTCCGTCTCCAGGTATCCCTGTACGGTCCATACGTAAAATCAAGAGAAGAAAATAGTATAAATGCGCGTCCAGACTTTTAACTTCTATTTCAATTGTATCTGGAGAGTCTCGTATCAATAATATACTTGAAAACCAAAGATAACAGAGACCAAACAAAGAATTGTCCTTTCCCTGATTACATCATATCAAAAGTCTCGAATACGAATCAAAATTCATATCTTGAGACTCATTCGCTCAAATGAGATTAAAATCAGAAGAATCCACAGATAACTCTTTAAACTATTTTGCTTCTCAATTATGGGTTAAACTTGGCCAAACTAGATGTTATAGAGAGAATTGACTCGTGACGAAAGTTATGCCACTTATTCGTTTCCAGAAGAGAATCAACATAAATATCCATTCCAAAAACTTTGATGGACAAGTAACAACACTTATACGCAAAACTTACCTGAGCCATAATCCATGTCGATTACAAAACTTGCTTAAAAGAATATGTGCAATAATTTCCAGTAGACAATACAAGAAGGAGAAAGAAATCACTAAAATACGCAAACAGAGACATAAGTTACAAGTAAAGAATCCAAACGTAGTCAATCTTCTCAAGAAAGGTGTCAGATTTATAATGTTTGACACGAAAGAACGCACGCACTCAGACAGCAAATAAAAACTGAAAAACAGTTGGCAGTTTCTTTTCAGACAAGAAAATAAATGTCAAAACGATCAGCAACACATACAAATTGTCCTGAAACCGTTACCAAGCTCTGTTTCAGGCTTCGACATTTTCCAGATAAGGATTGTGAAACAGGGCATCCGATCAGGAGTCGTTGACTTATCTGCTTTCCATTTTCTTCAACAAACAAGAAATCTCAGACCCGAGTCATGATTCCATTTCACTTGTAGTGAAAATGGAAGATTACATGAGAATAAGCAAGCGATAAGAGAACAACAATACAGGGAACATTTCTACTGATTTTGTCTTTTGGTTCGTTTGCCATCAAGAGCGTAACGTGGAGAATCAGAGAATGGAATCCAATACCATTCGATGACTCGTAAGTGGGTTGTGGTTATGTGTTTGTGGGTATTAAAAGAGGTGGTGAATTCTAGCTCTCCTCGGAATGGGCCCTCTCAAACAGTCGTTTTCTGTTAGTTGAGTTGTCCAAATTAAATTGTTTTAATAATAGAGACGTCAACTTTTTATGACATTCTGATATTTGATGCTGCTAAGCCAAGGCTATGTTTGTATGTTTTTATATCTTTGGAAGTAGGAAATTGATGACAAAAATTTGAAGCGATGGAAAGGATGTCTTGATAACTTCAAGTAAATTCAGCCAATTTAGCACATAAATGAAGTAGTCAAAATCGTAGAAGTTGTAAAAGTCATTTGCTCAGAAGTGAAGGAGATAATGGTAGGTAGGTAGCTAAAATATAGGAAAGTAACAACTACAGGAGGCAGAATTCCAAAAAATGGAAGTTAAGAAGACAGTGGTGGCAGGTGGTTAGCTATATAAAGAATTGGACAACTATAGCAAAAACTATTTAAGAATGAGAGGATTATAAATTCACAAATACTGTGAGAACGAAGAACATACTCAACAATCAAGACATTCAAATACTATAAAACACAATCTCCATGACAACATAATACAACCAAATCACTCTCTAGAGAATTCCCTTTTGTTATATCAAATTCCCTTTTGTAGTTAGTAATTCTCTTTTGCAACAATCGCTTACTTTTTTCATTTAAACATATCTTAGCATTTTGGTAACTTAGAACTCCATGCTCAAAATTTTTTACTACTTATATCGTTGATAGAGGTCATGTACAAATTCTGAGTCAATCCCTCTCTAACACACCTGCATTCTAGATTAATACCAAATAGGATGTAATTGATTTTTTTGAAGAAAATCATGGCATTAAAAAAATACATAAATCAATTGATTGAAATAATTATAAATTTATAGTAGTTAAATGAAACATCTAACAATTAAAGTCATTATACTATATATAACAAACTCCTTAAATTTTTTATCTTCTTATATTTGGTCCAAAGATTGCCTTATCGTTCTCTCTTAACAAAAATATTATTTATCTAAGAAAATTAAAACATATTTTCAAGCAATTAAAATATTTTCCATATTTGATTTATAATGTCAATATATAATTCTTTACCTATGACTACTCTTAAAAAGTAAGAAATTTTCAACGATCAAATTGAATCTACTTAGAAAAAAATTATATTAAATTGGCTCAATTCAACTCGAATAATTTGATAATTTTATTTTTCTTTAATTTTAAATTATTTAAAATTTTGAATTAGTTTTAACGACACATGCTAAATTTATCTACAAATTTGAATTTTTTACTCATAAATAATTTGTTTATCTAGTCAATCTATTGTTATGTTATTTTTTAGGGTTAATTACTAAAAAACTCAAACTTTCGTCAATTTTTCAATTATAGCATGAATTGTAAATAGTAGTAATAAAATATCCAAATTTTTAATTTTTAATTTCAGCCCAAACTTCAAAAATTGGCAATAAAATGCTCAAAGTTTTAATTTTTTCAATTCTGATCTGACGTTATCTGATGCTCTCCTAATGTCCTCGATTTTTTGCTTTTTGTTTGTTCTTCTAAAGTCCCAAACTATTCTTACATTATAGCGTACTACACCAGTAAGCTCTTAGTTTTTAATTCCTTCTCCTAATACTCTTAGTATGAGGGCATAAGAGCAATGTAATCTGAAAATCGAAGGGAAGGGCATCGAGAGAACAAATTAAAAACGAAGGAAAAATTAAAATCAAAGTGTAAAGTTGTCGGAGTTGCGTAATTTAATTTAGATCATTTTTAAACAACGACGTCATTTTAATTATGTGATTAAACATCGTCGTTTCATTAATCCTCATTTGTTATCTTAATTATGGCTGACATGTATTAATGGTTAAGGTTTCTGAAACACGTGGTAAGCTACATCAACAAACTTAACCGAAACACTAACATCAAGATATAATTGAAAAAATTGAAAATTTGAGCATTTTATTGCTACTTTTTAATGTTCGAGCCAGAATTGAAAAAATTAAAAGTTTAGGCATTTTATTTCTACTTTTTAAATTTTGGACTATAATTAAAAAACTGATGAAAGTTTGGGCTTTTTGTAGTAATTAACCTTATTTTTTTATATAATTAATTTTAGGGATAATCAATCTAAAAGTGCTTCACCTTTTAGAATTTTTTCAATTTAGTGCCTAAAATTTTAAAAATTTTAATCGAGTGACAACCTTTTAAAATATTAACAATTTAGTTTAAAACGTTAGTTTTTGCTAATGTAGTTAATAGATAAACATTCACGTGACATTTAATAGATATGTCACATCATCAAAAATAATATTTTGAAATAAATTTTTAAGGTTTTAAAACATTGGTTACTCAATTAAAAAAAATTAAAAGCTTGGGCACTAAATTGAAAAAATATTAAAAGATTAGACATTTTTAAATATATTTTCCCTTAATTTTATTAGGTCTTGTACTTTAAAGTTTGAATCAATTTCTTGATTATGTAAGCTTATGTTCTACAGATTAGAGTTACTTCATATCATTGTTAGAATAGTATTAGTCTATATCATTGTTATACTAGTATTTTTTATTTTAGCATTCTTATTTTAGTATTTTAATTTGAAAACAAATTCTAATGTAAGAGTTCTTTTATAAGATGCATTGGGCTTTGTTCACTGGATATGTTACTCTAAAAAAAAGAATAATAAGTTCAATATAAAATTAATAATAAGTTTAAGAGGCAAGTACATGACTTTGTTATATAAGAATATAATCGAAATAACTTTCCCCCTCTTTCTTAGTGAACAATAACTTTCCCCCTCTTTAAACAATAACCCACCTCTTTTAAAGTTACCAGTGCCTTATTGGTAGGTTACCTCTTTAAACAAGTCCAATGGAGGCTGCTCAAACCTTTCCCCATTCTTAAAGTTACAACAGGCTAAAGGTTGCAATATAGACATAGACTTCCCTTCTATTCATAAGTCCATAAAAGTAAGTAAGGGTCGAATTAAAATTTTTGACATCTCAAAAAAGGAGGTAAAAAAATCCTGGAAGTGTGTGGTTGTAGCAAAAATCTCCTCACATAAGTCTAGGAATTTTCACTCTACTCTGGTGAATAAGATAGTATCCCTACCTTTGGAAATGTTGCAAATAGGACTTACCACTTGGTCTAGCTCTTTGATAGGTTTCTTCATACATAAAAGGCCTTTCTTTTCCTAGGTTTAGATTTGGGCACAAAATAGAAAGGGGAAGAAGGGTTAGAGAAAATTTTGTTGACTGAAGAGGAATCCTTCATTTTCAAATTTAGAGATGAGGATAGTTTAACTTCAATAATAGAAACTGGTCCTTGGCATATAGGAGGCCAACCTATGTTTGTGTAGAATTAGTTTCCAAGAATAAAGCTATATAGAAATGGAATAGAATCCATTTCCGAATGGATTTACTTTCACAATATTCCACTAGAATGTTGGACCTTGCATGGTTTAAGTTTTCTTGATAACTCAGTAGGGTAAACCTCTTGCTTTTGATTCTCCAATAGTTAAACTCAAGATAATTTGTTTTTCTAGAACCTATGTGGAAATTAAAATAAGTGAAGAACTTCTTGAGATACTTCCAGTAATAGGACTCAGTGAGGCTGGGGAGTTGGTTAAAGTTGAAATCAAGCTATCCTATAACTGGAAACGTCAGTCTAGTAAGAAGAGATGGAAACAAAAGTAGTAAATTGTTCAAGTCATGAGACTATTTTAAACTATTGGGAATTGGGGAATCTAAAGAAAACAGTGAGGGTGAAACTGTTAACAAGAAATAGGATACTCCTGAGAAGCCAAGGGAGGTTATTGAAGTAGCCAAAGTACCAAAACTAATTAAGGTAATGGTGAGATAGATAAGGGGAATGAAAATATAAATAAGGATAAGGACTCTAATGATAAAGGACTTGATGATGTGGAGGATTCAATCTAGGAAATGCCAAGAATGAGTCAAATGGAGAACTTATTGGAGCAAACTTCCCAACCTCCAACAAGAAATTGGATATGAAGAAGAAAATTCCCAAAGGGGTCTGGTAGTTCCTATAACTCATATTTATGATGCTTTGGAACATTAAAGGTATGAATGAACCAACAAAAAACAATTTTTACTTTTAGAAAAGAAGCCCTCTATTTTAGGAATGCTTAAGACCATAATGAAAGCTCCTAAGTTATAGAATTTTATGAACTTTTTAGGATCTAACTGGACCTTAGGATCCAATCATGAACATCACTATAATGGCATAATTATCTATGCCTACAAAAGGACAAGGTTTAGGTTATAACTCGAAATAATTCTTTATCCTTTGATGTGTAAGAAAGTCAATTCCTTAGTCTCCTTTTAATTGTTTATCATATATGCTTCAAATTTTGCTTTCCAAAGAACCAAACTATGGGGGATATTACTGTCATTAAAACTTCAATTACTAATCCTTAGATTATTGATTGATACTTTAATTGTTTACTTCATTCTTCTGAAGCTCAAGGTGACAGAGATAATTTCAATTTTCTTGTTAAATAATTAGAGACCACTTTGCGCTTGCCGGAACTGTTTGACTTAAAATATGTTGGCCATCACTTTACCTAGAATAACAAGCAACAAGGATGGTGCTTCACTAAGAGAAATCTTGATAGAATTCTAATAATATGGTATGGGCAGGTTTATGGCCCAATTTATTTATCCATTTTGGCTCCATCTTGGTGTTTTGATCACTCCTATGTGGAGGTTGTTAATCCTACCAGTCATATCTCTACCAATGCACCTTCAGATTCTTCAATTTTCCAATCCATAAAGAAGTTTTCTTAGATATAATAAGGGAGGTTAGGATGTCTAGATTCTAGGATACAAGTCCTATCAACTTATGAGGAAACTAAAATTGATGAAGGTTAAGTTGAAGTTTTTTCTAAAAGATAATGGTCATCCATCTGTTGAAAGACTGTAGGTTGTTAAGGATAAGCTAAATGAATTAAAGAAGCTTTATTAGGATCCTAACAATAAGGATCAAAATAGAAGGAACTTAGGGCTCTTGAGGTATACACCAAGGCCCTTAAAGATCATAGTTCCCTTCTGTTACAAAAAGCCAAGTTAAAATGGCTTAAAGAAGGGGACTAGAATACCAAGTTTTTTTCACAATTCAATACTTACTAGAAGAAATATTAATAATATTCATTGTTTTCTTAATGAAGACAGCCAGCTAGTTATAAACACGCATTCAATAAAAGGAGTGGTGAATGACTATTACAAGAAATTACTTGGCTCTAGTGATTACGACTTGTTTAGTCTTTAAGAGTTGACAAAATTAATAGGATCTTCAAACTCTCTTAGTGAGGACTTGACGGAGGAACTTCATAAACTAGCTATTTATATGGAAATTAAAAATAGCTTGCTCAGTTTGAGTTTAAAGAAAAGTCCATGCCTCATTGGCTTCAATGCTTTTTGCTCTCAATCTACTTGGCACATCACTGAAGAATTATTGGTATAGATGATACAAGAATTCTTGTATACTAGCAAAATGTTTAATGAACTCAACTCCACTTACATATATTTTATTCCAAAACTGTCCAATGCTAACAATATGAGGGACTTTTGTCCAATCTCTTACTGCACACTATCTTTAAAGCACTCTTAATGTTGCTTGCACAAAGATTAAAATATATCTTGAAGTTTTTAATTCATTATTCTTATAGTTCCATCCAAGTAGATCTATCTATGAAAATATCTTACTAATCCAAGAGTTATTAAGAGACTATGATACTAACAAATCCTTCAAGAGTTGTGCAATAAAAGTTGATTTTTAAAAGCTTTTAATTCAATCAATTGGAAATTTATTCTTTGCTCACTTGAATGGTTTAGTTTTGCTTCCAATTTTATCTTTTGGATTAATTCTTTTATTTCATCTACTTCTTTCATCATTCTTATTAATTGAAATCCTATAAAACAATTCAAGTGAATTAAAGAGATAAGCTAAGGGGATCCTCTTTCCCCATACCTCTTTGCTATTGCTATGGAAATCCTTACTAAGCTCATTATAAAGAACACTTAAAGAAGCCTCAAATTTAAGTTTCATCATAGATGCAAAGAGTTAGCATTCAATCATTTAAGCTTTATGAATGACTTGATCATGTTATGTAAAGCTGATCTTAGCTATTTTTCAATATTGCATAATTCTCATAAGAAGTTCTGCAAGATTTCACGACTGAGAGTTAACCAACAAAAAAGTAATACATATTTCTCCACTGAGTTAAAAGTCACTCATATAAGCTTTGCGAATGACTTGGTCATGTTATGTCAAGTTGATCTTATCTCTATTTCTATACTGAATAATTCCAATAAGAAGTTCTGCAGGATTCAGTACTGAGAGTCAACTAGAAAAAAAAGCAAGACATACTTATCCACTAATGTGAAATCCTTAACCAAGGTTTTAAAATCGAACCGAATCGTCCGGTCTAACCGGAAAAAGTTTGAATCGATCAGTGATCCAGTTCGGTTTTACCTAATAAACTCGTTGCATAAAATTGGTCGATTCAACCTTTTTCGGTCGGACCGAACAATCCGGTTCGATCTGGTCTGATTTTTTAAACTTTGCAAAATTCCCTTCTTTTCTTTCATCAAAACTTTCGCATTTATAGAATTGTTGCGAAGAACATGTTCACTTAATTAATAAGTCAAATTCATCAAAATTATTGGTTTATAATATTTATTTCTTTTGGGATGCTTTGTCTTCCTAAATAAGGGAAGAAGAAGAGAACCATACTATGATCACACTGAAAACCAAATGATGCCATCACTTATTACAATATAAGTGCCTATAAGCATAATATAATTTTCTTACATTAATATCATAATT
>JANVCQ010000001.1:6821653-6858707 GCA_025531925.1 Erythroxylum plowmanianum
CGGTAACTTTTCAAGAGTAGGTATAAAAAGGAAATCTTCTCAAGATTCTAAAATACTTTCTACTCTAGAATTTTCTTGAAATACTTTGAAACCGACTTGCTTAGTGCTCTCATCCAAGATGATTTAATAATATGTTCTAAGTTTCAAGTTTATTTCATCTCATATTCTTACTTTTAGAGACTAACATCGCTACTTTGAGCAAAATACTTTTGCGTGTTTAGTTTTTATTTGTTACAGATTACAAATGGAGCAATCGCTTATCTATGGGAGACACGTTGATTTCAAATCATTGAAGGAAAATCAGATGGACATTAAACCAGAGATTGAAGCAGTTGGCTGGAAGAATTTCTTCAAGGTCCGTGAAAAGGTATATGAGTTTTGGAAGAATGCCAAGTTGGTAGACGATACCTTAGTATCAATGGTAGATGGTCTGTTGGTTATCGTGAATCAAGAGGGTTAGTGGGTCTCCTAGTATTAGAGTAAAGCTGTTTAACAATACAAGATGGATTACTCAAGGTCATATAGATAAAATACACATTAATCGATAACTCTATGGAATTAGTGATCCTGAAGTTAAGAAGGCGGCAACCCTTGTTCTGAAGGCTAGGGTTCAATATTCACTGCTTCTTCATTGTGTTCTACCAACATTAGGCTCGAAGGATCTCATGACAATGAACAATGAACATTGTCTATATCACCTACTAAATCATCAACCCATTAATCTTTCGTACTTGATTTTGAAGTACATGATGAAGTCAAAGGGAGATTCTAGCTCTTTACCATATGGAATGCTGTTGACAAGGATTTTTAGAGAATCTGGAATCCTTCTCGACAGAGGTAACAGAGTAAAGATGGAAGTGAAGAGTGTTATTAATGCCACAACTATTCACAGAATGGGGATAAAGTTTAATAAAAAGGTGGATATAGGTTCTACACCCAAAGCAAGGTCTGAGGGGGAGCTTATAGTAAGATGAGGCAGAAGTAAACATGGTACATCTACAAGAAAAACAAAACCTTGATCAACAAGAAAATTATATGAAGAAGAAAAGACTGAGAAATCGTCTGATGTACTAATAAAACCTAAGACGATTCTACAAAAAGAGGAAAGCTGAGTTCAACAATCATCGTAACAAGTGTCATTGAAGAGAAAGGCAGAGACACTTCAATCAAACAAATCCAAATATTCAAGAAGGTCACCAAGACTATTGACCTTACGACAACAAGAACAGAAGAAGAGGAAATCTCTGATTCTTGATGAAGATTCTGAAAAGCAAGAGAAAAGACAGCAATCTACCAAATCAATTGTCTCTATTTTGCAAAGCCAATCAGCAAAATCCTCGGGAGAGATAGAAATTAAAAAGAAATTGGTATTTAAGAGGAAAAAGCCTTAATAGTAACTTTTTTCTAAACCGCCAGAAGAACAGAAGAAGGTTTCTTCATCAAATGTTCAATAGAAGGCAAAAACAGTTGAACACCAATTGGAACCTTACAATTCTTCTTAACCAATCAACAAAAAGGATTTGAGAATGAAGATTGTAGAAGAATCAATACCTGTTCAAAGCATAAGCTTAATTATTATCAGAGAATCTTTGAAAAAGTCAGTCAAGGTACTAGTCAAATCGATACCAATTAATGATCTGACAATACATCTTCTAAGTCATAAAAAATGATGATTATATGGTATTCTATGAGATGAGAAGGCAAAACTATATCCATTGAAGATTTTAAAGGATCGGTATACAATCTATCTGATTACGAGCAAAACATTAATAAAAATTGTGCCAGACATACAACCAAGATGTTCAACCCTTGTGAGAAATGAAGAAAAAGGCAAAAAGAAGATGTTTGTTGAGGGAAATAAAGATGATCTTACAGAAGAGTAGATTCAACTAGCTATGAAGAACATAAATGATGCATGCAATGCAGCTCAACCTGGAGGTATCTATATTTCACACCACATTTCAAAAGCATCAGGAAGTAAATTTGGAGTTTCAAAAATCGATGAAAATTTCAAGGTAGTTGGCAAAGTAAAAAAAGGACAGTACAGAAGTATCATGGTTGAAGGTATTAATTTCAACTTAGAAACCTTTGTGCATTTGGTCATGCATTTCAAATCTTTAGGTTTCATACCTTCAGTCAAAGATGTATTACACCTTCTTGGGCAACAAATTCTGAAACTACCTAGACCTGATGATCTTGATCTCCCAGAAAGAAAACAAACCTTTAGTCTACCTCTATCAAAATTATAGAGTTTGACATTTTACCTTTAGAACCATCTGCTATGGAAAACCTTCATCCAATTAGTGAAATACAACAAGATCTTACTGATAATTCGTAGTTTTTGAAGCATTTTATAAATTGGACGAAAGCAAGTCACAGTAAGAAGGAAGTTCAGGAAGCATTAACAAAAGAAATTGAGGAAGTTCATACTAAGGTTGATGAACTAGTTGACTCAATAGGTGATCTTCATGAGAAAGTAGCACTACTACGAATTACTATTGAACAAGACCTCAAGACGATCCGCACTGACATGCAACGTATGTTTTCTGAAGTTCTGAAGCATCTACGATTAGCAAACTTTTTGATTAATAACAAATAGGAGGAGAAGCAGAACAAGAGGAGAATGAGAAGAGGAGATAGAAAGCATAAAGAAAGCATTGTATATATCAAGTAGTATGTAATTCTTTTCTTATATTTTTGTGTTATTATTCATCAGAATACTTTTCGTCTATTTGTCTATAAATATCATTTTATCTTCTAAAATTATGATTATTTGTTATCATAAAAAAGGGGGAGATTGTTAAGTCAAGAAGACTTCACTTCTATTAATTTTGATGACAATAAAATAATAATAATCTTAGAAATGTATAAACTATTTTAATAAATTTGTTAAGTGTGCAGAAAAATGTAAGTAACATTTAGTCAATTCAAAAGGTGCGTAGTCAACGCCAAACAAAGTGCGATATCAGACAAAGTGCTACATAAGATGAAGTGCTACATAAGACGAAGCACTACATAAGACTAAGTACTACATAAGACGAAGCGCTACACAAGACAAAGAACAACACAAGATGAAGCACTACATAAGACGAAGCGTAATACTAGACTAAGCGCGACAATAGACGAAGTGGAATAACAGACGAAATGTAATAAAAAAAGAAGCATTATTCTAGATGATACAAAAGGAAGATATTCTAGAACGTTAGACAGTTAGTTGGAGTTAGTTACAGGACTCAACTAATAACCATTTCTAAAAGATTCAAGAAGCAGTTTTCAAGAAGACATTTGAAGACTTAGGCTATAAATAATAGTTTTAGTCGAAGACTAAGAGAACAACAAACCAAAAAAGAGACAATACGATACATATACATACATTAGCAAAAATTCTGTATTCAAAGTGCGAAAGAAGTGAGCAAATATCTCTGTAACCTAAAGCTTAAAAAATATTTTTCTTAGAGAGAGAAAGGATGACTAGAGCCTGGAGAGGCTAATACAGCTAATAAAGAATACTTTGTGAAAGAGACCTAAAGAGACTCTGTAAGGGTATAAAGAATACTTGTAAAGTTGGAAGAGTATAGTAAAATCTCAGACTAACTCTGAGGACTGGACGTAGCCCAAGGTTTATGGTGAACCAGTATAAAATTGCAATATCTATTCTCTAACTCTTATCTTTTAATTTTTTTATTGTTAGACAAGTAGATAATATTATTTACGATTGCATTGCTTATCAACTTTAGCAAAGTATTTTAGTAATCATTTGAATTTTCGTAAAGAAATTCAAGAAGTTCAAAAGATTAATATTTTCAAAAAGATTACACAAATCAACCCCCTTCTTATGTAGTTTACATATCATATCGGATTTCTGTATTAACAAGTGATTTACTTCAACATCTACCTATGTATTTAGCACACAAGGCAAAACTAGCCGGACCAATTCAATATCGATGGATGTATCCATTTGAGAGGTAAGTGAAGAAACATTATTTCCATAACCATATTATTACGTTTTTACTAAAAAATGTAATAACCATTTTGTCCAATATAGGTATTTGAATCACTTTAAAAAATGTGAAAAACAAGGCCAGAATTGAAGGATCGATATGTAATGCTTATTTAGTGGAGGAAGCTAGTACATTTTATGGACATTATTTTAAGCTGCATGTTCACACAAGAGAAAGAAAAGTCCTCGTAATGACGTTGGGGGAGGAACGACTAATTTTGATGGTAACTTGTCCATTTTCACGTATCCTGGACGAACATATGGACATCCATCAAGAAGAATGTTAACAGAGGAAGAAATTGGGGTTGCACATGGTTACATTTTATTGAACTGTCAGGAGGTTCAACCTTTCGTGCAGTAAGTTAAACATTGTGGTCTCTTCCTTTATATTTATGTGCTGTTCATTATTGAAATACATAATAATGTATTTAGATTGTATGAGACATTATTACGCAACATAAGGCTGGATAGCACATAAGATGATATAAATAAAGAAGTTAGAAAACGCTTTCCTCGATGGTTCAAGAAATATATAAGTTCTTACTTATAACTATTCTAATAGTTCAATACCATATTTGAGTATTCCCATGACATTATACATTAATGATATGATAATTTCTTTTATGTAGGCTGTAGAAAATACAATAGAGAACAAGTTTATTAGTGATCTTTCAAAGGGACCTCTGCGAATTGTTAAATCTTATCCGATATTTTTTGTGAATGGATACAAATACCATACAAAATATCATGGGCATAGCATGGCAACAATAAATAGTGGAGTTGCCATACAGGGAGAATTGATAGATTACTATGGTAAAATAATTGAAATACTTGAAGTTGAGTACCCTGCTTTGCCAATTAAGAGATGTGTGATATTTAAATGTGATTGGTATGACCCGACTTCAAATGTTGGAACCAAAGTACATAGCCGATACAATCTAGTTAAAGTCAACATAAGGAGAAGATTGAGACAGTTTGAACCTTTCGTTTTGGCAATGCAAGCGAAACAGGTGTGTTATGTCCATTTTCCAAGCTTACAACGAGATAAGATAGATTAGTTGGCAGTTTGTATAGTTAAACCTAGAGGTGTTTTCCAGTCACATAAAAAAGGAGAGCAGAGAGTTGACACTGAAGCGTTTCACGAAGATGTCACATTTATAAATACATCTGTGACATATGACGATAATGAACCTTTAAATGATCCATCGAACAAATTTGTTGATATTTCGTTTGGAGAGGATGATGAGGGTCAGAGATCTAAAGAGGAGCCCCAATTTTATTTTTATTCATCTGAAGAAGAAGATGAATGTGCTTTACAATTAAGTTATGATAGTGATTAAATTGTGTTTGTAATTAAATTTTTTAATGAATGTGATAAATTATTTCCTTTTCACTATATTATGTAAAGAATTTCATTGCAAATCTTATTCAAGGAATGTCAAAATGGTGACTGGTTCTGGATGGTAGTAATTCCTTCCATTGGGAGGAATGAAGCAAAATTGTTCCAACCGAAAGAATAAAGTATGCAAGAAAAATCGCCTCTTCATACACTAAGGATCGTTTGCCTTTTATAGCTGCTTCAAGGTGTTTAGTATGATCTGGATAACGTCTCTTTCCCTATTATGTATATCTCATTTCCTTTGATGAAATGATTATATATATTCACATTTGATGGTCTGTATTACATGTTTTTAGCTTCCTTAAATCTCAAAGATGACATGTATGCTGATAAAGGTGAGAGCGATGTCACTACAGTATGTAAAGGATTAGGGAGATCGGTTCTTAAGCAAAATTCATCAATTTCATAAACCTCATCTGGACATTCACGCATGCATTTATATCTATTATTGGTTCGTTTAACAATTTTCTAATATGACATTATGAAAGTTATATACTGATTGTGTTTTAGGTAAATCAGTTCCTGTTAGTAGTTTATTTGGAGAGTTAGTCTTTCATACTAAGACCGGTGATGCATTCATTGTATCCTCAATAAGTTTAGCTATAGTAGAAATGTTGTTGCAAGAAGGTATTCAAAAGCGTACACCTGAGGGAAGAAGTATCACTATTTCAATTAGTGCGTTTGAACAGACCAGGACACTTCTCAGAGATCTTGACATCGAGGACTCATTTACCTTTACCGAATCCCATGTCATATAGAATCAAATAAAATAATTATATCATTTTAATTTATCATTGCAATATAGTACATAAGCAACTGAACGTTGATATATTATTGTATGTGTAAGAATTTGTCCTATGCCTTATTGAATAAGGGTTGTTATTGTTTTTATTCTACAATTGTTAACTATCATTTTCATCGTTTGTACTTGGATATGACATTAAACAAATCACCTTATTTCCTTTTCCATATATTGTACCAAATATTGAATTCAAATTATTATATAAGTAGAAAATTTGATAAACAATGATTGTCAGGTTCGTCGTATAGGACCAAAGAGACAGCGTGAGGTTATGCGACCCAGGTTTAGAGGCTTGATTGGCGGCACTTACTATGTAGGTGGATCGTCACATTCTACAACTCCCAGTAGCTCACCTCCTCCCCCTCCCGAACCTACAACTACAGATGAGGTATCACCTACTGCAAGACATACTACATTATCCGTATCCCCATCCCCAACTCATATATTGTCCAAAACCGCTTTATCGGAAGGCGGAGATGTCCGCAAGCATGGAGATCAGGGACTAGACGGAAGAAAGTACACAGCAATTGATGGTGCCTTATAAGTAAAATCACATTAATGACTACTTCTTTATAATTAAGTTATAAGTGTATCAGTT
Organism: Erythroxylum plowmanianum; assembly: GCA_025531925.1. Classification (NCBI taxonomy): domain Eukaryota; kingdom Viridiplantae; phylum Streptophyta; class Magnoliopsida; order Malpighiales; family Erythroxylaceae; genus Erythroxylum; species Erythroxylum plowmanianum. The sequence continues at coordinate 6,828,453 of JANVCQ010000001.1, forward strand.
TTCATATTTTATCAAATTACTTCTTATATTAGGTTGCTTCCATCTGGACGGTGTTCCAGAAATATGACTTCCAAATTTAAAGAACGGATTGATCCTGAGGGTTATGTCTGGAAGAATATCTCTCAGGTAACAAAGGAATTTTACTTTCAGGAGTTTCAGGTACAATAAACATTTACTTTTGTTTTATATTACTTTATATACACTAATTACATAAATATTATGACATGATGTTACTTTAAATTTTTTTCTTCTTATTTCAGAAAGAATTTTTCTGAGATTCTAGTATCGACGCCAGCATATATACACTATGGGAGAGGTGAGCTCGTACATGTTATACGACTTCATTGGTGCGATACATAAGGCTAGTGTACGATCGTATTTTATTTTGGAGCAAATATAGAGTCGATGGTAGGAGTATTGGAGAAGCCCTGCGACAATGACAATCTCAGGGCGTAACTCCACCAATAGACGTGGAGGCCTGGGAGGAGAGAGTCTTCCCGTACATACGAGAGGATCAATAACCCACCATGAGCATGCACAGAGACTTGTAAGTATCTAAACCTCACACCTATTTTGTACATGTTTTAGTTTGCTGTATTATAGATAATGGTATTGGTATAAATGCCTAATGCCATATATGGTTGTGTTGAGTTTTTTTATTTGTTCAACAGGGGGCATATCATAAAATTACAGGAAACTCTGTTGAAATTTTTATTAAATATAGTTCACATCTAAACATTTAGGTTAAATATGCAGGAAAAGTCTTTGGGTCTTCCTCAGTAGGGGGCATATCATAAAATTACAGGAAACTCTGTTGAAATTTTTATTAAATATAGTTCACATCTAAACATTTAGGTTAAATATGCAGGAAAAGTCTTTGGGTCTTCCTCCTACACCTACTCAGCTATTTTTGCATACTCACACCAAGAAACATAACGGTGTGACATTCATCAACAACCGATGTAGAGAACTTAATGTATATGAACATAATGCCTTATTATTATTTATTTTATAATCATTTAGTTTTACGATTATGAATAATCTCTTACTAACGTAAACATTGGTTTCTAATAAGACCAAATACAACAAACCATTCAGCGGCAATCTTAAGAGGAACAACCTGTTGATGAGACTCAGACATATTTTGATGTTGTCGGTGGTAGGGACCGTCATGGACAGATATTTGGGCTAGGTTCATTTGCGAATACTTGTTATTCACAATCCTCCATGTCCAGTACAACAACATCTACCAGACAAGCACAATTTTCGGAAGTCATCGACCTTCAAGCCACATTGGATACGATGATGGAGAAGATGACTCACATGCAAGAGAAGATGGACCAGATGGCTCACATGTAAGCGCAAATAGAGCAGATGGCTCAACTGAGACAGGAGTTAGAGTAGCTAAAGAGGAGGGATGGCACCTCTGCGCACCATTCATCACTAGGACATTAGGATTGTTGTAGTCATTTGCTTTGAATTACAAAGATATGTTATGTAAACTTGGATTTTTTTTATTATCACTTAACAAATTTTGAACTTTATGTTACCAATTAACTTCTATTTCAACAAATTTAATATATACCTAAATTAAATTAATATGCACAGATAGTTCACAACTTTTCAAATTATGCATTTTTATAAGATCATTAAACAAAATTTAATGTCGGGATTTACAAAATTCTAACTTCCAATTACTGAGTATTTGAGAAAACTGTCGAAAAACATGTTAACATATTACCGACAGAATAAAGACACCGTTGGAAACTTATCTACATAGTACCGACGGAACATCGTATACCATCGGTAAGTTGTCCGTTTTATTTACCGACCGATTCTGTTAACTCAGTTGGGTTCATTCTCTTGACATCCTTGACTATTCTGAGATACAATCATTCCTTGTCTTAAGGGGATTTAGCCCAGTGATTTTGATGCTTTTATTTGCAATAGTTGGTAGTGACCTCTATTATTCAACTAATAACTCATGAGATGGTCCTTTATTGGTGGACTTATATTATCATTTATACATTGAACATCGATAGCGTGGAGAAGGCCTGAGGAAGACTTTGGTTTTTTAGGCAGATTGCCTTACCCCTTTTCTTCGCTATCACAAATTAATTAGAATTTTTACCCTCTATCTTTTAATTTTTTATTTTCCTTAATTTTATTTAAATACTTAAATTAAATATGACATATAAAACAATCTAACAATTATTATAGATGTCTAAATTTACATATGACATGACTTGCCACATCTGCAACATTAAAAGAGATACTAAGACGGGTTCTGCAACATTCCATTACCATAGTGTACATACCTAACTTTTAGGAACATAACCTATGATAATGGTATGTTAGAGCAAAACAATTCCAACTTACACATGGCATCAACTAACATCATTTAAAAGTCGGCAAATTTTAAAACCATTCATTGAATTCATTCATAAAGCTTACACTATTTCCATCAAACAAATATTTACAAAACCTTATACAGGTTCTAGCAAAACTACAAAAATAACAAAAACTATATCACTTCCGGTGTCAGCTGACAGACCTCTGAGCCATTTCTCTATCCAAAAGATTCCTTAAGTCCTGACTAAGGAACTAGGTCTCTTGTCTCGTACCTGAAAAGCCACATTGCAATTTTTGATGAGTTTTGCAAACTCAATGAGTGAACCATCATTGATGAATTCACCGGATTATATATACACATCACATATATCACAGATATTCATTCAGAACACATAATTATTTTTCAAATACTCGCACAACATGGCATAACATATGGTCACTCATTACAGCTTTGCAAATCATTCATGAATTTCAATCTTATATGAACGCTATATGCATGAGACTCACATTCGTTCTTATTGTTGTGACGAGTGCCTATCACATACTTATACAAATATTAGCCTATAGGGCTCATTCAGAACAGAATCAGGGAGCATAGCTCTATGTGTAAAATCAGAAATCACGGAGCAAAGCTCTACGTGGAAGCGCTTTATACTGGCAGCTCAAGTCACAACGCCTTTATCTGAGCATGCATTTTATGAAATGCAACAATTTCTGAATATCTCATATATCACAATCTTATACAAGTGCTCAGACAAGATTTCATAGTCATCGAACCTAAGTCCGGCATTCAACTTTCATTGAGAATCAAATGTCAAATTCATATTAAATCAAAACACTCCCAATATATGCCCAACTATTAAACTCCTCGAACCTTAGGTCCGGAATCTAAAAACAACTCACAAACAGTTCAAAAATATTGGAAGTTTAACAAATCAAATTAAATTCAAATCAAATCAATCCTAGGAAATCATCTAGGTTGACTCACAGTACGCTCCAAGAAGCTATTACCTGGATGGTCTAGCAATATCTGACTTGCACCCGATGTGCTCCTCTAAAACATACATAACACATTCACAAATATCACATTTTTGCATAAATGTACAAGTGTTCTTTTATGCACATCAATGTATAGAAAGTATGTACAATGCATGTTCAATGATAATTCCAGGTATCTTATTGTAATTCTCATCATCAAATCAATCAGATATCAAATCCCTCATTAATATCATTTGGTACTTATAATTTGGGCCAAAATAAAACAATGTGAAATCAATTACATAACTTAATTGACCACTTCAGATTTTCTACTCACTTGATTTTGTGTCAACTTTACATAATTAATCTGATAGGATAAATGACAAAATTTGGCAATACTTCCTTCTGAAAAGTTGTTCTAAAGTGTCTTAAGTTTCTAATGACTCCAAGATCATCCAATTTGATTCAGTATTCAATGAGTTATGCACAAAATACCACAGACTATGCACATTTGAACTTTTAGCTAGTACATTATCATTCCCTCTAATTGAACAACTCTTCTTCAACTCAGATATCCAAAAATTACAACATTTATACCAATTTAAAGCTAAGAGAATAAACTACAACTTTGGTGAAGATAACTCAGCCTAATTAGGCCCACATCAATACAGTTTATTCAATAATCTCAAGACATGATTTCTGTCCCTGGTAATGTTACAGCCTAAGCTAAAACTCAGTTTCATGCCAATTTTGAAAATCTTAGAGACAGAATTAAAATTCGACTTCTTCACAAAAGTTGTAGAAATATGTCTCTAGTTTAATATGAATCATAAATAAACTCATTCATAAATCTAAAGCTCAAGTTATAATTAGAAAACCGAAGCATGATCATGAAAATTTCTAGTTCATAATATTCCAGCAGACTTCCACAATTTCATCCTATCAATCACTTTCAAATCAATTCAGATAACTCTAAATTTTTATGGAGAGAAAGGAAAATGTCTCAGTAATCCATTGGTCTAAGTTTCAAGTTATTTGGAGTTCGGATGAAAAATTTATAGGCAAGGACTTAGGGTTGTTCAATGAAATACTCTGTTCATAAACTTATACAAGCAACTACCAGCCTTTTACTGTAGAATCACGTTTTTGCACGTAATTCTCCACATTTTTGCTGCAACACTCCTCCATCTTCTTCCTCTCTTCTACTTAATTCCTCATCACAAACTTATACCCTTATATTTATCCCTCTTATTCACTTTTACACCCATGCAACTTATCTTATGCTAAAACAACTCAAAATGCAATATTAGTTACAAATGTCGACACCATAAATTTTTTCAATACTATTCATCATCTTCTTCACCGAACTGCACTTCTTCTCTTTTTCTTTTTTTTTTGTTAAGCTTTTTACTTCTAAACCATCCATTCTACATTTCCATATCTAGAAAAATCTTGGCAATAAGTTAGATTCAAATTACACTTCAAACATTTAACATCCGAAGTTTCATAAATTTCCTCTCTCTCTATTGCTTTTTTCTAACTTCTATATTTTTTTTCTTGCTCCAAAACTCACTTCATGACTATCTTAAAACCCATTGTTCCTCAAACATGAAAAAACAACATATCCATATTCTTTCATCACCGCTGAAAGTACATTTCTTAACCACACATGCATATATTTCTTTACACAGTATAACATCATTAAATCACTTACTTGATTTAACTCTTCCAACAATGAGAATGAAATCAATAACACAAAGAGAATCACAATTAGCTATTCGGTGAAGAAGAACAGGGAAGAGAGTTGCAAAGTTGAGTCTCTTAGTGCAAAATAGAAGTTACAGTCAACTCTTCCTAACCAAAACACAATAGCACGTGTATTCTTGCATGTCTCACACGTATCTAGGGATGACAATGGGTAGGGTTCGGTTCGGGTATTACTCTACCCATGTCCATATCCATTTTTTATGACTCAACCCATATCCAAATCCATATCCATTGGTTTTTACTATTTACTACCTATATCCAAATCCATTGGATTGTTTAAGTTTTTGGATATCCATCAGGTTATATAGCACACAAAAATATAATTTCTAAATATAAAATATAAAGAGTAGATTTATGCGAACACTTTAAATCAAAATTATTTTAATAATAATAAGTCAAGATTTTGATTTGTTTGTCTTAAAAAACCATAAAATTGAAATAATAAAAATCATAATGTCTAGTGCAAAAACAACATATATTTTTCACAATCAAGAACTGGAACAAAGACTGAAATATCCAAAGCTTCAAATTGTCTTTGCGTGAACTCCACAACATTCAAAACTTCATCTCCATATCATTTGCATTATTATCATTATGTAAGAAATAAAATATGATGAAAAATGTGAGGATTGATGAGCAAAGTAGAGATTTTAAAGCTGTTTCTTCTCAGAAAATATTAATGTTTTATTATATTTAACCATAAATATTCAAGAAAAAATAGAAAAATAGAGTTAATAAAAACGGGTAGGGTATGGGTATCCATCGTTTCAGGTTATCACTAGACCCATATCCACATCCATTTTTCAACATCCATTTAAAATCTATTTTTAGCCTCCTTATTCATTTTTTGGGTCGGATAGTGCGGATATTAATCGGGTTCAAAACCCACTGTCATCCCTACACGTATCAGCCAAACAATTAGCCACTTGTCATTGTATATGTAAGCCACATGTCTTATATATATCATTGCCACGTGTCACTCTATCATTGGTCCATAAATCAATATTTTTCTCAAATTTTACCAAAAATTTTGAAATAATAATAACACTCTCCAAATAAATTTTCAGCTCAAAATAATTAACCAAAAATTTTAAAATATCCAAAATATACCAAAATTGCCAAATCACAATTAATACCCTCCAATTTAATCCACAATTTCTACTTATAAATCAAATTTACCCAGAAATGTCAATGAATGCATGTACAATTATATGAATGTGCAAAATAAGTTTGTAAGTCACAATTAATTTATGCATAATGTGCATTTTCCTAATTTCACAATACTTTCTCATAAATTACTATTCTAGCTTTAACATGGGTATCGGGATGTTACAGGTTCGATTTTTAAAAAATAAAATTTTAAGTATTTAATTACTACTTTTATAGTTCAAGCTATAATTGCAAATTTGAAAAAAATTCAAGATTTTTTTGTAATTAACTGTTAAATTTTTTTAGAAAATATGAAATGCTTATTTACATTATTGTTATCTTGGATTGTATACTTAAGCTCAATTATAGGAAATATAGTTTTTAACGACAACTTTATGATTAAAAAAACTTCTGAATCAACTTTGAAATGTATGGTCTATTAGTATACAAAAAATGTCTCAGTTTCTAAAGTTGTAATTGGAAGATTAACTCAAAGCGAATAGAAATTTTAATTATGATGTAGATAATATATGACTTAATTTAGATAACAAATAAATATAAGACATGTTACAACTAAACTTTCAATAAAAGGAGCAAGTGAGTTTTGATTGTATAAATATTTTGTGAAGATTTAATTGAAAATTTTGATATAAAAATACGTTAGAAATATATTTGTCTTTCACAAATAAATTATAATTTTAAAATAAACTTTTAATAATAGAAGTCGAGATCTTGTCCATTAAATAGTTACTTAAATGCATGAAAACTTTAGTTTGTCATAGCATTTGATGAAAATGTCGATATCTTAATAACTTTAATTAGTAAAAATTGAAAGAATAGAAATTGAAGCAGTTGTTTATCTCTTAATTTCAAATTAATAATGATTATGTACTTAAATTTCTTGTTTATTATAATATTTATTTGCTAGCAACTATAAAATTAAAATTTTCAAAAAATTATAGTTTAAATATAATTATAATGATCGTCTTTGTGTTGACTGATGAATTACTTGAAAAGAGAAAGTAAAAGAATATTTCTTTATTATTCTCTTGATGCATTCGTACCTAGCTTACAATAGGATTTATAATACAATTGTGCTAGAAACTAGGACGTAAATCAGGAAGAAACAGAGAAGAAGAATCCGCTCTAAATTAAGAAAGAAAAGATACACAATAGCTGTACAACTTCTATTCTAGGAAAGAAAGAGAGATTTGAGGTAGAGAAAAAATATCAACACTCCCCCTCAAGTTGGTGCATGGATGTCATACATGCCCAACTTGTTAAGACATTTTAAGAATATTTGACTTGTGATTGCTTTAGTCAGAACATCGGCCAATTGATCTTTAGATCGAAACTTTAGTAACTCCAAAGTTTTATCTTCTAACTTCTCCTTGATGAAAAATCTATCCACCTCAACATGTTTTGTTCGGTCATATTGGACTGGATTTTGGGCAATGTCACAGGCAGCTTTATTATTGTAGTATAACTGGATTGCTCGTTCAGTTGAATAACCCAATTCTTGAAGAAGGAGCTTCAACCACCAAGCTTCACAAAGTGCTAATGCCATACCTCTAAATTCAACTTCTGCACTTGACCGAGCAATAACATTTTGTTTTTTACTTCTCCAAGTAACTAGATTACCTCCCACAAATGTGAAGTATACTGAAGTCGATCTCCTATCATCTATTGCTCTCGCCCAATTAGCATCAGTATATACCACAATGTCTCGATAGTTTACAGTTTTTATGAACAATATTCCTTTTCCAGGAGCAGATTTTATATATCTCAAAATACGCATGACAACATTCATATGTTGTTCACCTGGATTATGCATATATTGACTTACAACACTCAATGCATAGGCAAGATCTGGTTTGGTGTGTGCCAAGTACATCAACCGTCCTACAAGACGTTGATATCTTCCTTTGTCAATTGGCACTTGATCCGCTTCAATACATAACTTCAAGCCTTCTTCTACTGGAGTATTCGCTGGTTTACATGCAGACATACCTATTTCTTGTAATAAATCTAATGCATGTTTTCTCTGAGATAAGAAAAATATCTTTTTTAGATCTCGAGACTTCAATTCCAAGAAAATATTTCAGGGAGCCAAGATCTTTCATTTCAAATTCTTTTGACAAGTATTCCTGTAATGCCTTTCTTTCTTTTGCATCATTTCTGGTAACCACCATGTCATCCACATATACAATGAGAGCAGTGATCTTACCCTGTCGTTTCTTCAAGAACAAAGTGTGGTCTGAATTGCATTGATGGTATCTGAATGCCTTAATAGACTTTGTGAACCTTCCAAACCATGCTCTTGGAGATTGTTTTAGCCCATATAATGATTTCTTCAGTTTGCATACCTTTCTGTTATGTCTTTCTAGTATCATACATCCTAGAGGAAGTCCCATATAAATTTCTTCAAATAATTCTCCATGTAAAAAGGCATTTTTTTTACATCAAATTGTTGTAGTGGCCAATCCAGGTTTATAGCTAAGGATAATAACACTCTAATGTTGTTGATTTTAGCTACAGGTGCAGAAGTGTCTGTATAATCAATACCATAAGCTTGTGCATATCCCTTTGCTACCAATCTTGCTTTGAGCCATTCAACGGTGCCATTTGTTTTATATTTCACAGTATAAATCCATAGATAACCCACTAGTTTCTTTCCTTTTAGGCAATCAACCAAATCCCAAGTTTCGTTCTTTTTCAAAGAACTCAATTCCTCATTCATAGCATCTTTCCATCTTGCATTAGCTAATGCATCCTGCATACTGTTAGGAATATATACAGCAGATAATTGATTGACAAATGATTGATTTGATTCAGACAGATTTTGGTTAGACACATAATGGCTCATGGGATACTTAATTTTGCTAGAAAGTTCAGGTTCGTATGTGGGTTTAGGAATACCTCTATTGACACAATTTGGCAGTTGTTTTCTAGGTAACTCAGCTTCAGGAATAGTACAATCCTCAACAAGTGATAGGTGTGGTGTTTCAGAAGGAAAATCGACCTCTTCAGTTGAAGGACTTGTATCAGTTGAAGGACTTGTATCACAGACATCAATTATCTCTTCAATTGATCTTGAATTATATGCTTCTTCAAAATTTTTATCCTCATTAAAATCCAAAGTAACATCACCGGCACATTCAAGATAATCAAGAGTCTGAATTTCCTTCTGATACTCCCCCTGAAGTTCAGAATCTGCAGAAAAATACATTAAATCCTCATGAAAAACCGCATCCATTGTTACAAACATACGTTGTGTTGGAGGGTGATAACAATTGTACCCTTTTTGATGCATGGCATATCCTAAGAAAACACAACGTAAAGCTCGTGGGTTTAATTTACTTCGTTGATTTTTGTGAAGATGGACAAAGACAACACACCCAAAAATATGAGGAAGTAAATCAATAATAGTTGGAGTAATCACAGCATCAGTAAGTGCTGAAAATGGTGTTTGAAAGTTAAGGGAGCGTAAAGGAGTTTAATTAATTGAGTGAACTGCAAACATAAGAGCTTCTCCCTAATAGGTCAATGGCATATGAGCTTCAATTAAAACAACCCTAACAACTTCTAGTAAATGACGATTTTTCCGTTCTAAAACTCCATTTTGTTGAGGGGTATCAGCACAAGTTGTTTGGTTAACAATTCCCTGCACTTCTAAACACTGTTGAAGTTCAGAGTTTTTATATTCCCCCCCATTATCACTCCGCAGAACTTGAATCTGTCCATTATACTAAGTTCTTATCATTCTATGGAATTTCTGAAATAACAAGTTTACTTCACTTTTTGATTTCATCAACCACAATCAAGTCATCCGAGTACAATCATCTAGAAAAGTAATAAACCAATGTGAATCACTCATGGTCAGAATTCTAGATGGACCCCACACATCTGAATGAATAACCTTAAATAGAAAAGGACTTTTATTCAATCTTAATGGAAATTAACTTCGGTGGTTTTTTGCAAGTTCACATATATCACAACGGAAACTAGAAAGGTGAACATGTTCAAACAAACTAAGGAATAGCCTTTTAAGATACCCAAAAGAAGGATGCCCCAATCTTTGATGCCATAGCCAAATTTCAAATTCATTCTTCTTCTCTTTACTGTCTTCCACTGCCAGTACTTCATGCAATTATTCATGCTATTTGTTGCTAAGTCCAAGTAGTACAATTTTCCTCGCCTAACACCACAACCAATCGTCTGCTTGTTTGAATGTCCTTGAAAACGCAAAAAGCAAGCCAAAAAATTACAACACAAAACAATGCTTGGGTTATTTGTGAAATCGATAATAGATTATAATTCAGGGATGGAACAACCAACACATAATCAAGGTTTAAAGTGTTAGTGAGTGATACATGACCTTCCCCAATGATTGAGGATTTATTACCATCAGCAGTAATTATGTTTTTTTGGGAAGAGGTTCTAAGGTTTATGACCTGTCTTGGATAAAAAATCAAATGATCAGAAGCATCAAAATCAATTATCCATGTATTATTAAAAATAGGTGTAGAGACATTCAAGACCTTACCACAAGTATCAGTAGTTGTAATCAACACCGTACCTTCTTCAATATTATTATCACCAATTTCAGCAATTCCAACAACTAAATTCTTGGAATTCTTGGAAGACGTTCTTCGAGAGGCTCTGCTATGATCCCACCATTCTGGATATCCCACAATTTCATAGCAACGCTCCTTCGTATGTCTAGACTGATCGCAATATGTACATTTGTATCTTGATTTTTCAAAGGCTTTAACTGTCTTTGGTTGATTTCGAGTCATCATCACTGCAGCTTCAGTGTTTCCAATCTCGAAGTTCAATATTTCACGGCGAACTGCTTCTCGTCGAATTAATGAATAACATTCTTCCAAACTTGGAATTGGTTCTTTGCGCAAAATTTCCCCACGAATTTGTTCAAAATCACTGTCCAAGCCAGCGAGAAATATATGCACTCGTAATCATTCAATAGATTTTTGATATGATGTTACATCATCAGGGTCTTTCATGACCACTTTATCTCAATGGTCCAATTCTTGAAAAATCTCAACTAGCTCTCCATAGTGTTCAGATAAAGACCTCCCATTTTGTTTGGTTGTGAAAGCCTTTTGGTTTAAGGAAAAAACTTGTAATTCATCACTTCCATCGTAAAATGCTTTCGATAAAGCATTCCATATCTCATGAGCAGCAGAAAGACGTAAATACTTTTTCATAATTTCAGGCTTCTTAGACATCAATAACCACTATTTCACTTTTTGAGTTTCTGCATACCATTTTTCATATCCATTGTCGGATTCCGTCAGTTGTTTCATCTTGCCACAAATGTAAGAGAGCTTTTCTCTTTCAGCAATATGCATCTCCATTAGTTGAGACTAGACATCATAATTTGATTCATTAAGAACAATTCTTGCGTTAAAAACACATTCAGGTTGCATAACTACAGGAATTGATTTAATTCCAGAAGCTTCAACACTTTTTTCACTCATCTCTGATACCAACTTGAAAAGAGAAAGTAAGAAAATATTTCTTTATTATTCCCTTTTGATATTTTCATACCCAACTTACAATGGGATTTATAATAGTGCTAGAAACAATGACGTAAATCAGGGAGAAACAGAGGAGAAGAATCTGCGTTAAAATAAGAACGAAATATAATAGCTGTACAACTTCTATTCTAGGAAAGAAAGAGAGATTGAGGTAGAGAAAAAATCTCAACACACTAGTATGGTACAATATTCAAATTACTGGTAGAAAAAGGGTAAAACGATAGGGTGCTACAGAAGCATAGGAAGGAAAAAGCTCAAATATCAAAGGAATGGACATTTATATTGGCCCAACAGAACTCTAAAGGAAGAAGACCACAAATTTGTTGCCTTACCTCAAAACTGATTTTTGAAAAAAAAGTCCAACTAAGGACTTCGAATAAGTGCCTATTGGGAGATAACCCAATTAATTTTCTTAAAAAATTAATATCGTACTAGCTGGTTCTAGTACGGTGCGATACTGATACTGATCAATATCAAGTACCATTTTGAATAATCTTTTAAAAATTAGAAAATATTCTCTAAATTTTATAATATTGCAAAATAATTCCTCAATATATTATTTTAGATAATTTTTAACTTTACTTTAATCCTATCTCGAGAAATTATAATAATATAAATTTGACATAACAAATATTTATTTATTTTTATTAATATTATTTTCACATATTTCTTATAAATTGAGATGAGAAAAAGATCTTTTAGCTCTCATATAGATATAAAATTAAGAAAAGCAAAAGGTGAAAAAAATGCATTTGTAATAAATAAATTTAATTTCAAATGTTATCTTTATATATTTCAAAAGTTATATAATTAATTTTCACATGTATGCACTAAAAAGTATATTACTGATATGAATCATATAATTTTTAAAAGTATTTATTAAATATATTTAAATTATGTTAAACTAATATATTTCGTTATGTAATCTATAGTCACTTTAGATAAGTCTAATTACATAAAAAAATATTTAATACCTTCTTATTTATATCTTTATTATTTATTAAATAAATTGTAGATGATTTTATCATATTATTTTTTTATGTATAGGTAATTATTACTTTATATAGGAGTAATTTTTAAGATTTTTCAATTTAGTCTTAACTTTTTAAACTACAATTTTGACCGGTAATCAACCACCGGTGGGTACTAATCAAAGAACCAGTACTCCTAGTACCAAAATTTGATACAAAACTCTCTTGTTTGATGCCAATTTTTCATCAACCAGTATGGTACAATATTCAAATTACTGGTAGAAAAAGGGGAAAACGATAGGGTGCTATAAAAGCATAGGAAGGAAAAAACTCAAATATCAAAGGAATAGAAATTTATGTCGGCCCAACAAAACTCTAAAGGAAGAAGACCACAAATTTGTTGCCTTACCTCAAAACTGATTTTTAAAAAGAAGTCCAACTAAGGACTTCGAATAAGTGCCTATTGGGTGATAACCCAATTAATTTTCTTAAAAAATTAATATCTCAGTTAATAACTATAATTGAAGAACCATTATTTGAATTTTAGTTTGTTTTATACATGCTTAATAAGCATGCGGTCCATCCTGTGTTCTAAAGACAATCACACCCAATAGACATACTCATTTCAACCCACTTAAATCAAAGTCAGGCTCATCTTACATGTCTAGTGTTTAACAAGACACATCTATATCCTAGTCCATATTCATAATTCATATTTTATAATTAACTTGCTATAGGGAATAGCACTTGGAATACACTTTAAAGTCGTGTCCTATAAAATTTTAAGATCCTTGCATCGTATTTTAAGTAGAAAAGCACATACTTTGATATTTCTATCCTAATTCTTTTTCTCTTTCGTATCATAAATCCTTTCAATAACACTTCATCCACTCAATTTAAACCTAGATTAATAAAAATTTCTCCTGTAAGTCTAAAAGATTTCAAGGACAGGACATACTTTACTCAAAAAAATTGTGGGTTTGCAATGCCAACCTCGAGCTCTCTCCTATGATAAACTTCCAATTATGTGTTCATCATAGCACTGCACCAAGAGAGTTATGATATTCTAAAATCCAAACCATGTAAGTTGAATCATTGCTTGGATATGTATGTATTCCTTGAAAGATATAGGTTTGGGGGAAAAGATTTAATTTTTAATAAATAGTGCAGGATGGACACTGTTCTTTGGAATATAGGAAGATGCATATAAAGAACTAACCCTCAAAGTTTTATCCACATTCATGGTAAAGAAAAATAAATCATGCTCTAATCAAAAAGCCAAAAATTTAGGATAAGAGTGATAAATTTATAATTATATAGTTTATTTTGGGTTTTATACACCTACATCATGAATTCTGATGAGTATATAATTGGTCCTACCACTTTTCAGTCTGATATATATCTCTAATCTACTAATCACACAAAAGCACCTATATAAACTCAAATGTGTTATGATACTTGAATTAGCTTAATGCCCATACTATTTTAGGTAGAAAGGACTTATTTTATTTACGGTTCATTTTGGAGCACCATTATTATATTTTAGGGAATTGATTCTCATGCTACTTAGAGCATATGGTGACGAGAAAGAAAGGGCAATCTGTCGATTCCCATCCATTACTTGCCTAGCTAAGAACTTAAATGTATTTTCTAACCGCCCTGAGATGACCAATGTTTGTAAGATGTCCCTTAATCCTTAAGGCTACGAGATATATGGAACTAGTGAAGCAAGTAGGGGAGCTTATATATGTTAGTCAATATTAGGGATGGTGATTTTGAGGGAGATGTTTAGATGGCTAAGGCAGAGAGTTTAGAGAGGAGAGAGGCACAACTGCCACTAATATAAAGTAATAAGAGGTAATGGCATTAGATCCTGAGAAATTTACACTAATGCCATAAGAGTAACTATAAAAGAGAATTGAAAGTGCCAAACAACGAAAGTTCTTCCTACACTACATGCAATGGGAGCACTAAGAACTTCTTATTATATATTAAAATATAAGGATTGTGTAAAAGAACATATATGCTTATTTCTAGTTTGTTGGCGTGTCAGCGATAACTAGGCCTTTTCTACCATCTTCACCTCAAGCAGTGCACACGATGTGGATAGTGATCATAATGGCATGGCAGATAGTTGTATATATATATATATTATTTTTATTTCTTTCTCTGTACTTTCATATTTTATTATCTATTTATTTTTATTTTTATTTTTATTTAATAATTTTTTTGTTTTATTTCTTATGTATTTTTCTTTTTTCTTTTTTAATACGAGGAACTTTTCTTAACTATTTTATCTTAATAAGTAGTTAATCATTCCTTATTAATTGTAAATCATTATAAATATATATAAATAAATAAAGTTTATATATAAATAAATTTATATTATGCTAATTTCGATACAAGTTAATAAGTCGAAGTTACGAATAGTGTTAGTAATTATTTAAAATTTTGGCCTACCTAAATAACTAGAGGTATTCATAACATATGTTTATCTTAAGTCAATATAAAAAATAATCACATAGATATTTTTTTTTTTAAATCAAAAGAATAAATTTTCATACCTTCACCAAGGATTCACTTAATGCACTCAAAGTGTTTAGGATGAAAAGTGTAGGAACTCTTAAATCAATACATAGGTGGATTCTTAACTATAAGCTCACAATAAATTCATATCTCTACCATTTATAAGTAAACTAGAAGCAAAAATCAAAAGGTCTTGTTACAAGGTTTTAATGAGGCCTAACTAAGGGTAGTATAGGGATAACAAAAAGGGTAACAATATTGAAGGAAATTTACATAAAACTTAAACAAAATTACATAAAACTTAATTCTTTACAACATAGATCCTTCACACTATAATTCCATTGGTATAACAACTTTACACGACTCTTTTTCTATTTATATTTGTTTGTTATGCTCTTACTATATACCAACAATCAAAGAATCAAAGAAATATTGGACCTCTTTAAAATTCTTCAATATAATCCAAGTCTCATATGATCAAGTAAATGTAAATCATTTAGGTTTTAAAAATAATAAAAAGGCTGACTAGAAAAATAAGGTAAAGGCTATTAATGTGGTTATAAACAATGAAAATGCTAGGTCTCAAAAGTGGTTGCTCCTAAGGAATAAAATATTATAGGATAATAATCAAGAAAATAAGCTAAAGCAAAGCTTTAATCTAAATGTCTTTATCATATTAGTGCTTCTAATTTAGCATATGTGATCACAATATAGATAATAAAAAAAGTTCTCGAATCATCTAACTATGTATAATAACACATTTGAAAGAATAAAAGAGTTTAAAATAGCGATGTATTTGCTCTTAGGCTCAAAAATCCAAAAAAAATGCTTCGTGTCTATAAATAATATGAATTTTTCATTCAAATTTATCATCTTAATGATCTTTAAAAATATGACTTATAAAAGTAAGTTTATTCTAACTTTCATCAGTTTGCATACTAATTTAATTCAAAAATCAATAACAATCTAAAGTAATTTGGCCAGATAGTAACTAAATCAGAATTTTAATTAATAAGAATTGACAAAAAGATTAGAAAAAGCTTAAGAAATCCCTTTCCCATACTTAAAATTGTACATGGCCCCTAATGTACACAATAAAAGTACAGATAAATAAAATATCAATAAGAGTAAAAAAAGTGAGAAATGTATGACTTGATACTTCCCTAAATAATAAGATTTGCACGTTCTAAATTCGATGAAGAGTCCTTTTGATATTATATACAACCTTCCTTGTAAAATATAAACAAAAATAGATAAAAATAAAATAGAAAATAAATAACATAAAATAAAATTTCATGAATAATGTTTAGAAAAAATAAAATAAGAAAAATAAACAAATAATAATAAAAGAAAAATCAAAATAAAGCATCCACACTATCTCTATATCAGTCATCTCTTGACGAGTCTAGTATATCAGTAATTAGAGGATCCTTTGTCTTAGAGCTTCATAATGTTGTAGAGCTAAAGATGAAGCAGTTGCTCCAGAAGGTGGAGGTGAAATAAATATCCTAAAATGTCTCAACATATGTACTAAACCTCCTCCATTTGTCAATCATAGGCCTCTCGTCTCTCAATTCATTTCGTCGATGCTATTTGTTAGACTTGGATAGTGAGTTAAAGTCCCAAGATATTCCCTATGTACTTACTCCAATCGAGCTATCTTCAGCTAGTCGTAGCATCCCATTGGTGTTGGTGCCCTAGGAAATGTTGCACTAGCCTCCTCCTGAGCTACTCCAAATGTCTAAGATGGCATGTGAGCTCTATCTTAATGGCTGCTCTACTATAATAGGGCAATACCCTTCTACTCTTTGCTTACTTGTCTGAAAGTCTAATAAGTCGATAGATATCTTCTGTTGGTCCTTGCCTCTTGTGTACCATATGCATATGCTTCATGATGTACAAATTTAGAGCAACCATAGTACTGAGCAGCATCATTGGTAGTAGCCTCCCAAAGACTTCCATCCTCCATGCTAGCCATGTCACATATACCCTAACACACATTGTCCCTATCTTCCTCTCTTTATTCTAACGCTTGAAAACTAGACAAAAGCATGCCCCAAGTGAATTGGCGTTCTTTCACTCATACTTTACAAATTGAGGACGTCCTAATTTTAGACAAATTCGTGGCTGTCACCTTGCCTACTGAGTGTATGAGTCATGATATCATAAAGGAATCTAAGTGTGGGATGTTGAAGGGTTGATGCTTTGGATTTGCTAGGGTCATACTCGTCCTTCATGCTAATAATACGCCAGAAATGTCAAGGAAACATAGCATATGGAATGTCTATCCAAAGGGCTATGTAATCTTGGGTCCCCACAACTTCTGGTTGTAAAGACCAATCATGAATAAAAAGTCTAAAAAACTCATCTGAATCATCTCTCCTAACATCCTGAATTGGATCGTGCTTGGCCGATCCCAATCATAGTAGCCTTTTTCAATGAAAAACATGGAAAGAACCTTGATTGTAAGCAAAAAAATAAAAAATAAAAACATAGTTAAAAATAAACAAATAGTTAAATTAATAAAAAAATTGAAATTAAAAGAATTGCAACTAAAGAAATAAAACTAATTTAACAAGGCAATTACGAATTTAAACCCAAAAGTGAAATTAAAATGACTAATCTAACAATTGCCCAAAATTAACAAAATTGAACGTCTAATTCAAGTAAAATTCAAAATTGAAATGAAATTAAACTAGGAAACAATATCAATTAACTAGAAAACAACAAATTAATCCCAATTGCACAAAAAATATCACAAATCAACATTTAGTGAGCAATATTTCAAGCTCAATTCAAATTTTATCCAATTCTCATGCAATTAATCAAATTAAACCAAGAAATCATATGGGAAAGGATAAAATTCAACTTTTCATCAAAAATCAATCACACAGAAAATTGTCATAAACCCTAGTTTTAGAGGTGAAAATCCTTAAATTAGCAAAGTACCCTAAAACTCAAGCATAAATCAATTGAAATAAATGAAAAAACTTATTTGGGTGTCACAATTTGAGTAGAAAAACACTAAAATGGTTAGAGGGGCAATGGTGGGTGTGACAATGTGTGGAGAAAATGAGAGAAAGTAAAGAGGAACAAGGGTTTTAAACCCATCGTGAACTTACATGGCCAATTAGACGATTGTAGATTTATGAAAATGCAAGAGACATGGGAGTGTAAATTTTTGTGAACTTACATGGTCGTGTGACTGACCGTGTAAGTATACAAAGACATATCTAGTAAGCGTGCAACTCTTGTAACCGTATGTGAAAATTTTTTGAAAGCTTCAATATATACACAACCGAGTCCAGAGACCGTGTAGGTCTCAATAACCCTATCTATACTAAAAAATAGTTTAAGAAACTTAAAATTGGTAACTCAAATTTACAATACTTAACACACATATTGTAAAAATGATAGATATGCAAAATCAACTCAAGATGCTTTATATCCTGATGTAGAACATATCAAAATAAAAAATCCTATAATAACACTAAAATGGAAATAAATAAAATAAAATAAAGCAATCAAATGGAACGAAATATATCCTAATTTATCGGTTTTCTCCCATCCAGCACTTATTTAATGTTGTCAACTTGATGTACCATTTATGTTGACCAGTAACTTGGGTTTATAATTAGTAGCTTACTTTTACCCGTTTTTGCATATAACAGTTTAGTAACCTGTGAATAAGCCACATAATATAAGATAATAATAAAGACATAATGTTTTAAATTAATAAACCCCATTAACTCAATTAAAACTCCATTAATTTCGTTTTCAATAATAAATTGTCAACAAAATAAGGAATAATAAAACTCCCTAAATCTTTGGTTGACTCAAGTTGTTTGTCTTGTAAGAAGTGGAAACCATTCGTGCTTAAGGTGACTACTAATGATTCATCAATAGTTTCCTTATTTGACTCCTCCTCTTTTTCTTCTTGAATCACCTTTTGTCACTCTTCTACTTCCTCTTTTTGGACAAAGGTCTCCTTCTCTTCTTCAACCTTTAATTTCTCTTTCATCTTTTTTTTCTTCTAAAGTAATAGTTACCTCCTTGTCGTCTTCAACTATATTCTTTGTCATCTCATTCTACTATCTCTTTTTAAATTGCAACTTCATTTATAAAGTTGAACTTTATCTCTTCTTCACACTGAGGTATTAATAAGATCAAATATTATGTTATATTCAACTCAATGTATGCAAAGAAAATCTTTCTTTGAATTCACAATGGCTAGCTTTATTTTTTGCAAGGTATTTCGTTAATATATCTTTAAGATGTTCTTTTTGTTACTGTTGTTGTCAAGATTTAGCTGAAGCATAATCATTCCATGCATCAACATATGGGTTATTCTACTCTGAATTATAAGTATTCTCATATAGGGTATTCTGAGGTCAATTTCACATGCAATATGGATGCTCACACATATAGTTTAGTGCTTGAAATTCATGATTGTAGTGGTTACCCCTAAAAATATCACAACATAACATGGATACCAGTTGAGCTTTCGAATATATCTGACCATACTTCTAATCCCAAGTTTGTGATGCTACCATATGCGATGGAATATTATATTTCTTATCCTCTCATTCTTTCCATTGTGGTTTATATCTATAACAATAAAACTTAAATCCTAATAATAAGCCACAAACACAAAGTCAAATAAAGAAGTTCAAAAGATAAATAAATAGACATGTAAAAGACTAAGTAAGTAAAAATAAAAATAAAAATAATGATTAGATTAGTAAAAGCTAGGTTTTGTTAATATTATAGTCCTTGGCAATGATGCCAAAAAATTGGTTGATTTATTTTGTGCTTATGAAAATTATAAGTTTTAACAGCAAGTACACGATGTAGCAATAACTAGTACTAAAAATTATAAGTCGATCCCACGAGGACTATAATTACTAGTATTAACCTTTTTATTATCTAACTCTCGAATCATGTTGTGAATTTAATTAAAAATTAAATTAAGTTAACTAAATTAAAGTTAACTTAATAATGAACTAGGATAAAGAAAATAGTACGATTAGTCGATATCAAATTAATATTACCTAAGTGATGAATCCCCCTAAGATATCTTAAACACTAACCTATTATTATGTAATTAAATTATTGATTATTGGAATGTGAAAATTT
Source organism: Erythroxylum plowmanianum (assembly GCA_025531925.1). NCBI lineage: Eukaryota > Viridiplantae > Streptophyta > Magnoliopsida > Malpighiales > Erythroxylaceae > Erythroxylum > Erythroxylum plowmanianum. The sequence goes on from JANVCQ010000001.1 coordinate 6,848,893, forward strand.
CTATCTTATGTTAATGTCTTTTTCAAGACTATTAACAACTAACCCTTAGTTGCTTAAGTAAAATCTCTTTTTAGTTAAAACCCCTAAGGTTGTATTACTCAATTTGTGAATTTTACTATTAGGTTTGACCCTAATCCAAAAGATTTATATAAACCTATCTATATGTTTGTATGTAACTCCTTCCAACTATGGTATATCTATTCACACAAGAATTTATCAATCTTATTCATATGAAATAAAATATGAGACTAATATTTTGAATATACCAGTTCAAGAATATAATTGCATAATTGAATCATCCATCATCAAATATTTAAAAGAATAAATAGAAATAAAATAATTCATATTTTATATCCCCCTTTTGTCTCTAATGAAATATTTTTACAATTTGGATTGAAGGTTGCTCTTTATCGGATCTTGTTATGTAATCTTCATATTTTTCTCATCCTCTGGTGTTTAATACAACTCTAAAATGCTTCTCCCCCAATGTTATATTCAATAACATCTCTTATAATAAAAATAGGGTTTTTAGAATATATACAGTCACTCACATAACTGTTTAGGTGATTTTATATCTTAAAATTTCTTTTAAATCATAAGTTTACACAGTCCCAAAAGCTTACACGGCAATATTCATGAACGTGTATCTCCACATAAGCAAAAACAGTGTCCTTGAAGCCCCACACATTTGCAATGACTTACGTAGTCACTATATACAATGGTGTATCTTCAAAGTTGCTTCAAATCTTTGTTTTATGCCTCCATTTCACCCAAACTCTTCTCCTTTTGGTTTGTGAAGGCAGTTATCACCTAAAGATACATTTGAAGTAAAATAAGTACCAAAAATATTATAAAACTCTTAAATAACAAACAAAACACGCTAAATATGGGTATATAAATATAGCCAATTAATTATTTATCAACTCCTTTGGAACATAGTGATAAGAGGCTCATATATCTACTAACCACTCAAAACCCAAATCATTGACATGGAAGCATTCACTAGTTGCACAAATCAATGATACTTTATCATCTAAGATTAAAGTTATTGCAGCTGTATTTTTATTATCCTTATCATTTTGATGATCTTGCTTTTTTATCCCTCTTTTACTTGTAGTAGAAACTTTTAATGTGCCATGTCTTGGTGCAATAGTGGCATGTCTTCACCTCTTTATCACCTCTAGACTTTGATCAGATCTTAAACTTGCCACGCCATTTGGGACCTCTACTCTTGCTTCTTCCCCTATTTTTTTACCATAAAAGCCTACAACTCTCATCTCTTTTCTTCTAATCTCTTTGTCAGACATACTTTCTTTGATCATATCCAAAGAGAGCACACCTTTTGGAGTTGAATTAATGATTGTCACTACTAATGTCTCCTAACTATCTAATAGTGAACTCAACAAGAACAAAGCCTAAAGCTTATCATCAAGAATGATCTTCATTGTAGTCAACTTGTTGATGATATCCTAGAAATCACTAAGGTGCTCCGTTACAAATTTTCCAACTTTCAATTTCAAGTTTACAAACCTTGTAAACTTGAGGCCTTGTCGTGGGAACTCTTCCTTTCATGGAGACCTTCCAGCTTCTTTAATAATTAAAAAAAATTAGTTTCTTAAGACACGTGTCGATCTATTGTTGAAACGTACCTAGAATTTTTTTCTTCATCTTTTCACATCCTTTATTTTTTCATCTTTTTTGGTTTTGATGGAACATTGTATTTCCCACCTTTATCCAATCAATAGGATTAAAAATATCCTTACAGTACAAAAGGTCCTACATCAAGGATCTCCAAAGAAAGTAGTTTGTATATGTCAATTTGCCCATAGAGCTATTTCTGCCTTTCATAACTATTGAATTTGATACTACTTTGTTGGGCTCCAATCACAACTCTCACCACGTCAATTAAGATTAATCAACTAGTCTTAAGAGATCTAATTGTAAAAATAAACAACCAAACAATATATATATATATATATAAAGAAAATAAATAGAACACCAGATCTACGTGAAAAACCCTCCAATATAGAGAGAAAAACCATGGGCCAAACTAATAAGTAAATATATTAAGTTCAAATAGGAAGAGTTTACGTTTCCAAGCTATTAACCTTTACTTAGAGCTATATCACAGAATGACTGCAAATTTTCCCACTAAGTTTAAGTAGTGGGTATAGGTTAATACCCAAAATCAACAACACTCTCACTCTAATACTAAAACAAATACTCAAAAGACAACTTGTAACTACAACTATCATAAAATGAGAAAGACCTCTTAGCTTCCCTTTCACTCCATTTATTTTCTTTTTTTGATTTTGTTTTCCCTCATCTTGATGAATCTCATCATTTCCTCTTTTATAAAAAAGAGTTCACAATTGGACACGGTCATTTATCCACCCATATAAGTGGCCGTGTCCTAACTAATTTTCAAAGAATCGTGGATATACATGGTCTCATTTAGTTACACGGTCTACTTACATGGTCATGTATATCTGGTGTCCAGCTATGATGATTCTACTTGGCTTTATATGTCTTCAACTCTTGCTGTTCATCCGTAAATGTTTGAAGTTACCTACATAGTCTTCACACATGGCTATGTATGATAGGGACATGGGTATGTTTGATTTTACACGATTATGTAAGTCGTCATCTAATTTGTACTCGTTTATACATATGGTTGTGTAAGTCAATGAAACATGCGTGTTGTACTCTAGACAACTTTGTCTCTCAAAGTGGCTTCAAATCAAGCATTATCCATCTTTGCTTCACTCGTTCATTATTTCAACGATCCTTAAGAATGTAGAAGATCACCGAAGCTCACTTTTGGCTCTAAGTAGGGTTGGATACATAACAAGAATTTGAGACAAGAAGCATCATGAGGACTAAGTTGGAGCTGATTGTAAGAACATTAGTACTAGATGACGACCACGACGAAGAAGTAAAAAAACTTTAGATTGGTGCTTTAGCTGCAGTAATGTGGAAATGGGAATGGAGACAGACTCATATGATGAAAGAAAAGAACCAAGATATTGGTAATACCATATACGGGAGGATTCATGGCAGTCAACATTAATTAAAAGACTGAAATTTAATAATAGAGCTTTAGAATACAACCTCCCGCAATAACAAACTGTTGTTGATTGAGAATTCATCGAAATTGCGCGTGTGAAAATTTTGGTACCAAAAACTATTTTCAATTCTTCCATCTGTGATTCCCTTTCGGCCGAACTTGCACCATAACTTAACAAAGGTGGAAAAAGCAATGTTTTGGCTGGTAGTAAGAAACTCAAAAGCATTTGCTTGGATATGTTTTCCTAATCAAACATATCCTATAAATTAATCAAATAGTTCACGAATCAGACTCACCTTATTATTCATAACAAGATATATTAATGTAAAATGAGAATTTAAACATTAAAATATTAAAAATAAAATTCTGTAGTTTTGATATTTATTTAAAATTACGGATTAAATTATCATTTTCTCCTTATAAATGTGCATTACTTCAATCATCCATCACATTTTGATCCATAGTTACATTATTGTAATTCAGCTGAAATTACTGTAACTGATAATATGGACGACCCTGATAGGTTGACCAAGCAGAGTATATGGGAGGTGATAGAAAGGTGAAAATTGCAAAAACAAATTGGAACGGAGAATTAAGGTCAAGTTTGTTAGCAAGAAGCCACAACAGATAACGGGATACACCTTGATGTAAGAGGCTTTTCTTTGATTATCTGTTGCTCTCTACCTTTGGGACATGATTCCGAGGCTAAAGAGATACTAACAAAGAAAAGCCTCTTAGATCAAGGTGTATCCCTTCAGGTGATATTAATTCAAAATGGGATTGATGGAGCCTCTGAAGTTGAAACACAAAGTTATGAGGAAAAAGAAAAGACGCGTGGGTGAGGAAATGCCATTACATATCAAAGTATCTTAATCTTAGGAACAAACAGGTAGAATTGGCAACCAAGTTTAAATTACCTAATATGGTAAAAACCTTAAGAGCCATGATGTAATGCTAAGAGTTTCTAATACTACAGGCGATAATAAGAGGTTTTTCTCATTATAATCTCAAAAATTCTAAAGCACAGTTTCAAAGGAGACTAATCTGCCGAGCTTCCATTAAAATGCCATTATAGTGCATACATCACTATTCAGACAGGGAATGGAAGACGAGATTTCGAAAAAGGGGGGTAAAGGAAAAGAAAGAACCCATAACTTACAAGGGACTGTACATCTTTTTATACATGAAAATAAAAAGACAAATGGTGCCCGTGATGGCAGTACTAAGAAAAAAGAGAAAAGTAGAAGATCGGTGACAAATTTACAACTTTTTAACACTGGTGAACTGAGTAGCTCTTGCTCTTCCAGAAAAAGCTTAGAGCTTTCCTCACCTTTCTTCTTGACAGAGATTTACAAACTGGCTTTGATTCTGGAGGAGGTATGGCCTTCGAGCTACACTCGGCTCTCTGAAACCGTGCCTCTGTAGATGGTTGGTCTCGCTGCCGCTGCTCTCGGAAAAGCATGAGAAGTTTCTGAGCCTTTTCTTTCCCCCTTGCAGTCCCATTCACAGAGATGGAGACTAACGAGGGTATAGCTCCTTCTTGCAGGACCATTTGACAGCATTTTTCACTCCCATTGCACAAAATGTAAAGGCAGGATACAGCTCGCTCCTGCTCAATGGCTTCGCCAATATCAAGTACCGATGCCAGTCCACTAATAAGGCTGGTGGCTGATACCAATTCCTCTTTTCCCGATTGACTAGAAGCTAGATTAATCAACACGGCTATGGATTTTTCTTTCCATGCATGATCACCGGGTGCAGCAAGAAGGGCTTGGAGGCCACTGACAATACCAGCTGAAAGGAGACTGGGAATATTCGAGGGATGGGCAGAGAGATTAAACAGGGCATGGAGGGCATCGAGCTTGCACTGAGATTCAATTTCACCTTGAAGGATCCTTACGAGAAAAGGCACAGCCTGACTCGAGCCAATGATGGGCTTTGCTTCTTTAAGGCAGGAGAGATTGAGATAGAGAGCCGTTGCTGCCCCATGGGAGTGAGAGTTGGAGATCATCGCCTCAAGCAATGCAATGATACCAGCTGACAACATCATTTCCTTGTTTCTGAAATTTAAAAATTAAAAAGAATATCAGTTTATATGGAAACCTTGTACAGAAGATTGCGACCAAAGGATTAAGAACCAAAAGAGAACAGCTCACAATCTCCCAAAAACCCATAAAAGCTAAACCACTTCTCCCAGTTGAGACTTTTGGTAGGTGAACTAGTACTAGAAGAACGATATTGTACATCTTCAATGATGGACATCTACGTGACTCAAATGCAAGAGCAAAAGGTCATCCTAGCACTCCATTAACTTTATTAACCTTCAAAGTTCCACTCCAAATCTCGATAATAATCTATGAATTGCTAAGTTGATGTTCAAAACAAATCACAAACCTGTTGTTGTTAACAGCAAGGTTAAAGAGAGCCATAGCACCAATCTCTTGTGCAATATCACTTTTTTCCTGCACAGCCAACTTCAGAAACTGCAGCAAGGCCTTAACAAACCCATTAGCTCCCATAAAAATCCTAGCCTCTTCATCATCCTTAACCAGCAACCTTATTTTTTCAACTGTTTCACACTTTTTCTCCAAACGTTCCTCTTCATTCAAGATGTTCAGAAAATCCTGATGTCTCTCGCCCACATTAAGCTCAAAGTCTTCCTCTGATGGAATATCCACCCGTTTGCACAAATTCTTTTCACCATATACTTCAACGTCCACAATGGGACCACTCTCCTCTAGGGGAACCACTTCAAAACCATTTAACTTGCCACAGTTGATACTACCTACAGATCTTGAATCTGCAGATTCAAGTTGAGACATAGCCAACCTCCAATAGTTGAAGTCAAGAGACTCTGGGGGACTATCAGGAATTGGAACTCCATTCTGTTCACACCAGCTAGTAACAAGGCCCTTAACACAGTAATTAGGAGTCAAACCAAGATGAGACAACTTTTGTTGAGTCTTTGGACATGTTTCATGCCCATCACTGAACCATTTCTCAATGCAGATTCTTTCGTAAGTTTGTCCAGAAGGAATGATGACAGGATCATACATTAGCTGCAATGAGATTGGACACCTTAATTCTTCTGGTGGGACAGGCATTTGTCCAGATTTCCTGATATTAGGCCTAAAATTAAAAGAATTAAGCTTTGAAAGCTGTCGCTCGAAGGTATGGCTGTCACCACCACAGCCTCCATCCTCTGAAGAACCCTGGACTGTTGGCGAACAAGGTGTTGAACCCTGTGAATCAATCTCATCTGCAAGTTCACTTCTAAACAGCTTCGAGTATTTCCTCATAAGATACAGAAGATAAGCAACAATTGATTCTTTCCGCTTATCCTCGTTTGTACGAGCTCTTTCTATCAGTTTCTTCAGAGCCCTTCTTTCTGTAAGAGCAGCTTTACAAGACATAATACCAAGTTTGGTGACAGCATGATGAAAAGACTCTAGCTCATTATTGTCATTGTAGTTGTCAAATTTTCTCCCCTGCTGGAGTAACGCAATAATTTCCTCACCCACTTGCTTCTCTAAAGGACCAAGTGACAAAACTGTACCTTCAAGCTTACTTATGACCTCCAAAATCTAAGGAAGAAAAATCAATACCATAGATCAATACCAATTTTGGAGAATACTCACAGTAACAGAAAGAAGACTGAAGATAAACAATGTATCACTTCTTCCACAAGATTATAGTAGAATGTATATCAAGGAAATATTGATGTCTTAACATATCACTGCATAGAAATTATCGGAAGAATAGAGCATGATCACGATTATAAATTATGTGCAACTATTGCAGAAGTTCTCTGAAAACACAAGTCCAATTATAACAAACAGACTCTTAATAAGATATTCCAACCAGCAATTTATGTTTTAATTCTCCTTCTGAGGTTCGTCAAAAAGAATCCTCACCTGGCAACCAATTGATTGTGGCACAATATCTTCGACACACCTAAGACTATCTACAAGGGCACCTCTTGCCTTTTCAAATTTCAAAAGAACAGAATCCCCAGTTATAGCCTGTGTCATAATGTCATTCTCTTAGTGAAACCTTAAAAAGCACAAAAAAGGGTTTAATGAACAACAATCAAGAAAAAAAAACAATAGAAGATTATAAGGAGTGGAAGGAATCATACCAAGTAAAGTTTACTACATTCAGAACAATGCTGAAGAACATTCCTAGCTTTCTCAAGTGCAACGTGAAGTGAACATAATGCCTGAATTCCAGATCTGCTTCTAGGCTTTGCAGCTTCCAAGGATGGGAAAATTGACAAGATTTTACAATAAATTGCAGAGAGTTCCTTGCACATTTGTCCATGTAGCTGAATAAGAATGGGCATATTTGACTGTTAATTGACTCCGTTAACTTCTAAGAAATTTCAAGAAGTAGCCACGAAATACTTTTGAAATATGTGTGGCATGTGGAAGACACTACACAGTCATACCTTCGCATCAGTAGCTGCAAACAAATTTTCTTCAACCTCGGCAAAATCCATTTTTCAATGTCAATGGGAAATTTATTGTGGAAACTATGAGAACTGCAATGTGAAACGGAGAACAAGACAAACTAAAGAAGTTAGAAAAAACAAATAATGCATCATCCAAATGACTCTTTTGATAATATCAAAAGAGTAGCAGAATTTTGCCAGTATCATTACAAACTAACTAGAGGATCCCAACTTTTCCGGACTACAAGAAAAAGCCAAAAGGGGGAAAAATCAAACAGGACAAATCAGCCGGCACTTGCTCAAAATTTCTAATAACGAACCCCAGCACAAATAAGAAATTTATAAATACACTATGAACAATTTACGTTGAATTGTAGAAAAATTTGCACAATCCAATTTTGTTTTACACCTACATAATTATAAAAGAGATTCTCTAATAAGTTCCCAACCTAACAAACTTTACGAAGATGAAACATGTTATTAATCCAAATTAAATTCAAATAATAATAATAATAAACACCGTCGAATCCAAATTGATGCTGGGTTAAAGTACAAAAAGCTCTGTCCCCATTTGATTAAGAATTTTCACGAAACAAGAAGGAACAAAAAACAATGGAAAACAAACAAGAAGACGGTCACTACAAGAGAAGGAATACCAATAAAGAGAACAACCTACACTTGGGTTTAGAAACATCAATAATAGCTACACGAGTCAAAATCTTTAAAAATTAGAAGCAAATAATGTGAAAAGAGGAGATTTTTAACAAAACTTTCGACGCCAAGATCCTTAAAGAAACAGCTCATACGGAACTCCTCATCACTTGCATATAATCCATAAGCAACGAAACAAGAAAAACAAAGAGAGAAAGAAACAGAAACAAAAAAAAAAATGCTCGAATAACGAATACTCCTGTATTTTAGAACAACCAGTAAAACAATTGGAGTCTGTTCCAAAAAGCTTACCAGGAGAATCCGAGCGAGCCAAGGAGGAGGCTTCATAAAAGAGCATTTAAGACGAGACCCAGTAAAAACAAAACACAGAATCCGTTAGGTTTTATATGATCCCTCCAAGTCCAGCGACTAAGATCCAGGGCGTGGGTCGAATCGGTTGCCTGAAAAACGAACACGATGAAATTGGGTTTGAGAAGAATATTTGGTAATAGCTTTTTTAATGGCTTGGTCATATTCATACGTGGGTGATTTTAGTTTTATTTATTAGGAGAAATGATTTCTTATTTACTTTTTCAAACATTTTTTTGTTTGGAACTTTTGCCGCTTATACCATTCCACTTCTCCCCGTTACACCGGCCGACAATTGACGTCGTCGTTTGTCGCGTAGCAGAACTGTCATGTCACCAGTTTACGATATTGTCCTTCTTCACGTGAAAATTGACTGCTCCGGAGTCTTCAAACTCCCAACTTCCTCTCTTTTTCGCTATATATGCAATCAGTGTCTCGTCGCTGACCATTCATCTCTTAAAATCTATTCTACTTGGTTCTTTCTGTAGTGTATGTCAGAAAGCTTCTATCTTGAACTAGTGATTAGTATTCAAATAGACTGGAAATTCTTACAAGAGTTAGCATGATATGTTAAAGATGACAATAATCTTCCGATTAATTTACCTCTATGAATTATCCTTCTTCATTGTATTTTTGAAGAATTATACATGCAACTATTAAAATTGATTACCTATTAAAATGTTGAATCAAAGGAATCTATAATAAACCTACGATACTGCAATTGGTATCCTTGCATTGCTATGGTCAATTTCAAGCCATCAAAGCAATACTTGTGGCCAATGGTGTAGGTAAGATTCAATTGGAGCTTATTATTAGAACAATCTCCGGGGAGCAATGATAAAGAGATTAGAATTGGATAGTGAATGATATCTGTGATTGTATTTTATCATGTTTATTTTCTAACACAAAATAGCCCCAAATAGTTGTTAGAAACAAGAAGTAGGCATAATAACAATAGTATTGGCCCACTAATGTGATTATAAACTCGTGGCACATATCAACAAACAATATTGTTCAGCCACTCACCTATATTAGTCGATCAATATATCCAAAAATATAATATTAGGAAGCTACTAGCCTAGATTAGTCAATTAATGGACTTGAATACAAGATTTTCAAAGTTTTTAAATTCTTTTAAGGATAAAAACACACTCTTTGGAAGGAAAAAAAAATTTCAATACTGATTCTGCCGGATTCAAGCTGAACGATGCGTTGCCGTTTGGATCCATGAGTTGGCAACCTTCTGCGCTGTTCTTCGATGTGAATATACCTGCGAAA